>JADANN010000465.1:3040911-3552776 GCA_018806985.1 Angiostrongylus vasorum
TCAACGATTGCTTAGAGCGAGCAGAACTTACTGGTCTACTATTGCACGCTACATAGAAAAACGAAAGATTCGCTAGCGCCCGCTCCTGCCACATGACATTGGGACAACAGGTGATACAGGTGATATCTGATCATCACCATAGGCAGTTGTTAGCTCATCCTGGGTCGAAAAGGAATGGAACTATTCCTTGACAAACATTGTATAAATCTGCTGAACTCCTGAGGGATCAGAGGTATCACGAACTCGTAGTGGTACCAGCCTCATGTATATTATCAATTCCCTTCTGACGTGCTACTGCAAGACCAACACTTCAAATGTACAGGGTTTCTTTTCTTCCTCATACGTGTTAACAAATCTGTGACCATCTATGACATACCTCATTTTCATATGATACTGCAAAGAACAGGGTACGAACTCTATTTAAAAAAAGTTTTATAAGAACAAGCGATATCCCTCGCTGACAACAGATAATAAGAGTAGTTCAACTGCCACTAGTGATTAGAATCGTTCCTAACATCTAACTAGATTACATAACTGCAAATTATGAAATTGACTATGAATGACCTTATCGACCAGTTCTTGTATACTGTATCGTCATGACCGCAAAACCGCCAAAAATTTCGGAAGCTAACATGACCATAGACGTCAAATTACGACCAAAATCTTGCAATCTAAAAACTAGTTATATCCTACACCTGTGAAACATGCTCTCAACATAATGTTATGCTGATAGTGGAGAACATATTAATCGAAAGGATCTAGAAGTAGTAGAAAAAAGACATCAACAATATTAAAATATCTCAAACATAATCCCATGGCACACAGTAAAACAGAAAGAGAACACCTATATGAGGTCACCAGCACGTTACTTAACTTACGCGACAATGAGGCAGTTCAATAATGGAATTCTTTGCCCTACACCGATATCTCATCACCATGCCTTGCCATAACGTACATCACAAACAAGCCCGTAAATAGGCCAACAGACTGCAGGAATAGCACGTACAGACCACGATATAGCGAAACATTTAACGCTTCCTCCATGGCTTTTTTCATTTCAGGCATCTGAAGAAAGCATTTTTTTTAAACTGCCACTTCGTCAACTCTCAAACTACATGACCTTTCCAAAATAAAAAAAACAAAGGAAAAGAAAAATGGAAAAGTAAATGGAAACGTAATTTACCATACACGCCAGAGAAATATAGAGGAACATTCCACCAGCTAACGCAAATGCGTATTTTGAAATGTCTGGACCAAGTTCACCAATCATAACACCGACAGCGAAGCCTAGAAAAAATTAAATAAACTGATGGCACAAACAATGAGATGGCTCTCGAGTACGACGAATAGGAAAACATTTTTGGAGGGAAAAGAGGTGGAAGAGGCAACATTTCTATCAGTGGTAAATAACAACAGGTTCTTGAACACAAAACTTGTCCAAATATTTACTAATACTTGAATCACCTGACTCCACATAATTTCCGCTTGAATGGTACTTTATGGATTAATAACAAATGGATTTAACTTAATTTAACTTAACATTTGCTTGGATTGAACAACTTATGAATTGGATTGTCTTAGGGTCTTCAAAGCCATGCCAGAACTTCTTCTAGATTTTCACTACTTGTCACCTAGTGAGTGATGTTGCTACGTTGGCAGCGATTTCCGGCAGTGGTTTACCACTAGTAGCCCCTACGTAATGAAAGTGGAAATGTCGAAATCTTCTTCCCTTTATGACACCTTACTTCGTGGTATGAACTCGGGCTTCAAAGCGTGGTTCGACCCACGAGGATACTCAACCACAATCAGACAGGTAGTAAACGAAAAAACAGAAAGATGGAGAGGTGGAGAAGTGGAGAGGAGAGATGGAGACAAGGACATAGAAAGAAAGAGAAAGAGATCCAAGAAAAGTGCTGAAAACTTGAAACGTACCAGCTCTTTTGAAGACTTCGGAAAATTTTCATGATTTCATGCATTAGGCCATGCTTAGTGCTACTTTATTACAATCACAAAAACACATCAATTGCCTGTCACCTGTACCACCCGTCGTCCCGTTGATCGTCGAGTGACTCAAGCGGGCGCCAGCAAATCTTCCGTTTTTCTCTGTCGTGTGCAAGAGTACACCAGTCGCACCTGCTTGCTCTAGGGATTTGTTGAGCACCATATCTTTCTACTAAGCTACTGACCATCTAACTCTGACCATGGAGTCGGTGGTCTTCTTGAAGTGCGTTTGACATCCCGAGGAATACAATCACTAACCGCTCTTGCCCATCAGTCGTCATTCATACGCATTACGCGTACTGCCCACCTTAACTACGACAGTTTGAAATATAGAACAGCGTATTCGATTTTTTTAATCGTTGACTTAGGTCGAAACATTGGACCTCCTCCTTCATCTGCGTGATACGGGATACATCTGGCGTCGTGCTTTCGACTCCGCGTTCTATAATATAACGCTGAGTTTCATCCTGCCTACGCAGCAACCAGGTTTCTAACGCATACTTTAGGGCGGGAAGTATCGTGGAGTCGAAAAGGTGGGCACGGATGTTCTTTGTTCTCCTTACCACATCATCGAAATTGAAAGCTCCCCAAGTTGCTCGTTTCCTACTGCTCAACTGTGGAGCTAAGTCGTTCTTCATGTTGACTTCCCAACCTAGGTAAACATAACTAGAGCATTCGGAAATATTAGTATTCATCAACTGCCTAGTTCTAAATATTAACGCCCCATTCTGTACTGCTTAACTGATAACGGTGGAATAAATGAACAACTGAGAAATTGATTGGATGCTTCTGTCCACTATGATGAAGAACTGTAAACTGTAAGAAAAAAAAAATCATCCTCGACATGGACATTCACTACTCATAATGGCTAATTATATAAGGCTATCAAAGTGTGAGGTACATTTGATTTATTTCCAACAGAAACATCCCAAGATGATAAGTGCGACATTCTCATTCGAAACACTAGCTAAGAGTTAACCAGTGCAAGGAATTGCTGCCAATTTGCTTACAACACAGTGACTAGCTGGCAAGTGGTGACAATCGGCGAATGTATCACTAACACGGGAGATAACAAGAAAAGGAAATCTTGCTTAAACAGCAAATTATCAAGCAAATAGAAATTGTGCTTAGACACCCACGATTCCTCGTCAAGACAAGTATTCAAGTATTCAATTAAGTTACCGTACTAAAATCTCCACCTACCGAAGTAACAAGTAGCAGCACTAAACAAGTTATACAGAAGAGCTTGACGGAGATTCATTCCAGAAGCAACAAGAATAGCAACATCACCTAGCTCATGTGGAAACTCTTCGGCCAGAACAGCGAGCGAGACGGAGAGTCCCGCACGAATAGATTCAGCAAAAGATGCTCCAATTGAAATGCCATCAATGAAATTATGGAAGCCGTCACCGAATACGATCATCCATGCCACTGCCGCTATTGGCGAGTCGCCAACGCGAAACTCCACCGAGTGATCGTGCACACAAATACCATGCGCCTAGAATAAAGTTCATAAAATTTAGTTGTGTAAAGCTTGCCATAAACACTGACATGTTAACTGTACAATAATATTGTGGAGATAACATGAAAACATAAGCATTTACAACTGTCAAGAAAAAACACAATGCATCCACAACGTTCGGACCACCGGCTGTCCACAAACGTAGTCCGAAAAATGACAATACACATTTCAATGTATTCATCTTCAGCTCATAAGATGCTTTATTAATTGATCTAAAAGCTACATATAACAAGATTCAAGTGTGGTTACATCTTCACAGCGAAATTCCATTCTTTTAGAGCCTTTCTCTTTTCTTTCTTTTTCGCTTTTTCTCAACGAGATTCGTATCTCCAAAAACAGCGTTCGAACAAAATCTCGTCAAGCAAAACAATGTGATGTTAAGAATGAGTCGTTAATCGGCTGCGTACGTGTTAACACTCTCTTCAGGTAGTGTATTAATAATAAACAGTAAAATTAATAATGAAATCGAAGAAGAGCGTGCAGTCCATTGGTTAGTGCCTTGCAACAAAAGGATAAAGCCATGCAATAAACACAAGATTTGTCGCTAATTCGACGCAACATCGCGGGGTCACCGAAGCCCACTATCCCTCCGAGATCAGTAGATTGGTATTAGCCTTGTCTGGGATGATAGCTGCACTGTCTTCACACATCAATAAGCCATCGAAACCCACTGTATTGCCAGGGTATGCTATATGTCAATCCTAACAATGCTTAACACGTTCGTCACGCAGTTGGTTTTCCAAACAGGCGATGATTAGCCTACTAGTAGAGTGTTTAGGAGTTCAGAACTCCTCGGGAAGACACTTAGCTCTATCTCAATAAGTGCATATACTACTTTTACAGTCTCCTCTCAATTTTAAACCTGTTTAGAATTGGTAATTCCAAAAAATCGGAAACGAAATTTAACTTTTTAAAGGTTCTAACGAAAATGTGACAACTGCAAAGATAAAAGATACATTAGGGAACATCACCTTTGCTTACTGAGTGAAATTCAGCCTGTTTATTTGCTTCTGTGTTCAAAATATGAGCTTTGAAACAATAACGTGGAAGAAATATATGTCATGGTTCTCAGAAAAACAGGATTTTACGTCGAGACCATTTTAGAACATTTACCCTGTAGGTGAAAACATAGCATCCTTCAGTTCCTACTGTAATTAATAAAATTTACTACGAGGTAAGCTACGCTGATCAACTTCGAAAGTGACCCTTTACTTCACGCCATATTATGTTAGTCCTAAAGAGGTCACGCCGTCGCGAATGTGTTAATAATGTCGAATACAAGGTTTAATTCATTCCCTAGGAATGAATTAACGCCGAACGCTTGACGTTTTTATTAAACTTGAAAAAACAATAGAGTTCGAAAGTCCGCATCTTTACGGTGATAACAGAAATCCTTTTGAAGAAAAAAAGATAGACAATAAAAAGACGTGTTAAGACATTTTTTACTAATGAATAAAAGAAAAACAGAATTTGAAGCACTAGCACTCGATAAAGCAAAAAGAAATCTAACGGATTTGCTTAAATAAGATCAGATCATGCTAGACGGTTAAACAGTCAGCATTTCTGAACAGAGACCAGATTTAGCAACGACTGTTGCTCGTTCCGCTTCTCCACAACATCATTCGCGACATTAAATACTCTACATATGAACTCCCCAAAAAAAGGTTACTGTCAACGGCAGGACACAAACGAATGCAATAACACAGTTTTGCATGCATACTGGTATTAATATTGTAAACAAAAAAGCATACACGCTTGTTCAACAGGAAGAAAACACTAGATTGTTAGCCTACTCTGCTCCAAGCCGATAATCAAATTTCAGAACTGACAATGACTCAAAATTTAGACTTTCTGCAAACCACGGCATAAAGAGTCGATATAATTATTTACATTTTCTAATGAACTACTCTTGTTGAACGAACGCGAGGTTGGTATAAGCTGTTATCGTTGTTGTTGTTGCTGTTGTTGTTGCTGGCCGATGGCCGACGTCTCGGCGATTTCACCTTTCTGGGAGCCGTGCTTTTACGAATGGGGCTAGTTCAGTGGAGTCTCGATAAATTGAGTGGAGTCGCAATAAGTCCTACTCGTAAAACACGACTCTGAGGAAGGCGAAGTCGCCGAAACGTCAGCCATCGATCAACAACAAAAACAACAACGACAACAACAACTTATGCCAACCTAGCATCAGCTCAACAAAATCAGTGCATAAGAACATATAAATAAAAACCGACAATGTTCTAAACATTAACAATGAAAATCAATTACAGATAAATGAAAAATGAAAATTTCATTCCCACTAACAGAGCTTCGATGATTTTGAATGTCGTCAAATTCGCGATGGTTCAACCCAAAAAGGGCTCCAAAAATCCGACGAGAACACATCTTGCAATGACGTCGAACGGAAAAGCACTAAATACGAGACCGTAGCGACCGTAAACTTATCCGAGCTCATCAAAAAACACGTCGGTCTAGCACTGTCTAACATTTCCATAAGACGATGAGGATCATTAAGACGTCGTGTTGATGGGGAAATCAGTAAACAAAACGATAATTATAGATTAGAAAGCGATATGGACGTGTGGAAGTTACAGAAAGAAGTGTGAGACGGAAATATGCACAAATAACGAAAACTTTTTATTTGCTGCATACAACAATTTTTCACGTCATAGACACAACTTTAGTAGTAGGCAGCAAATACAAAGTTAACGTTATGATCTCAGCTGCTTCCTCAGCTTAACAGAGTTCACCGCCAATTTGTGCTCCCCATAACAATCACGTTGGTGAGTGATTGCTGACGGCACTGGTAGATAGAAAACTAGCTGGGAGACAGGCGAAACGAAGGACCCGCATAGTATGGTGGTGAACGCGTTAGCACCCGGAATGCATAATAACGTGTTGATTCCCCATCGCAGACACCTACAGTCTGGAGTTTTGCAGATATTTCATCATCATTAAATAATTAGCGATTTGCGGTAATGTCAAGCTGTTTGGTGTGAGAGGCACTTCAATCAAAAGCGCTTGAAAAGCAAGAAACTAAGGATGCTCATTAGAAGAAACCTAAAAATAACTGAAGCCACGACTGCAGAAGATGACAGAATATGTTAAACTGCAACCAGAAGCGAATTCCCACGTTTCTCTGTTCAGCAACTGTTTAATGATTGGTGAAGGATAAAGCACACTGGTGCCGGTTGGTGTCTTCAAGTCATTCTACAAGCCAAACTTATAACCACTGAAACTCTTAACTGACACAACAAGAGAATAACACGGATCTAATCCCTCACCTGATCTCCCATTGACTTTCCTGCATTATTTTCCAACTTCTTCATCTCGATATCAGCTGCTTCGGTCATTCCACCGGCATTATCCTCCAAAACGATATTTCGCAAAAGTTATACAAAGCATGGAAGCCCATTTATAGAACTCGCAACATAGTAACTAGATTTTAAATGAAGGTTATGTCCCTACACTTGTGTGAAAGGCCTCTTTATTTGGCACGAGAGTAGAATCACTACGATTTGATACCTCATCGCGATCCGCAACTTGAACAGTCACGACCTGCGAGCGAGTACGCTGAAATAACACAGGTATAAGAGGCAAAGGAAGTAGCGATCGTATTGTAATCGGAACGTTACCGTAAAGTTGTATTACTCACACTCTAATTATTTCAACGTACAACTGAGGAGTACTAGTCCACTATGCGAGATACAAAGAAAAAAAAATTTCCCGATAACCTTTTAACAGATTGTATAATCTACTCAGGTACAATAAAAGAATATCATCCCACTATGCAGAGTACAGAGCAAAAAAAGTTTCCTTGTATTCTTTAATTAATTCTACAACTAAGTCTTTCAATATACTGAAAACAATTCAAAGGACTACATCTTGGCTCACAAGGGATTTTATTAAATGGAACGACAAACTTATAATGAACATCTTATATCTTATTCTACCATGATGAAATTTTCTTTCTCCAGCACAATATAAATTTCTTTTCTCGCATCTTAGCGAGACTTGCATATCAAGCAATAGAGCAATTGAGCAGGCGTGATTTTGTCTAAAAGGATGTAATGATGTCCCGAAAAGATCGTGTATACTCGCACAAAAAACTATGAACTTTCCATGCCCTAAAAATAACTAGTAAATCTTTTGTTTCCCGAAAAATTCTACTCTGATCGAATTTAAGATGTAAGTGATGTTTCACAGAATATATAACACCCCAATAGTTTGTCACGTAATCATGGGTGGGAGGTTATCGAACTGGTATTGAACTGCGATGTATAGGTGACATTTCCACACAATAAGTACTGACTTGAAATTACCTGTGTTAACGACTTGCAAGAGCATCAGCATTTTTAACTTCACACTACAGTGAAAGAAAAAAATCTTCTCTGGCTAGAAAATTACCAGCCAATGTAAGATGTGCTGGAACCGTGCGCGCAAAGTAAAGCAGCCACAAATATGCATGTAATATAAAATCAAAAGAGTTCCTAGTACCAGGATGTCCCGATATTAATGCTGAACTTGCAATTTTGTTTTTTACATGTATACACTTGTATACATATATAAATATATACATATATACTAGCAAGAAATTTTCTCCAAATGTAGCACTATCATGAGTAGACTGTACATTCGACATATTCAACATTCAGAAATTGGGATGTCAAAGCAACAATAAAAATCGATAAGCTTACTTTTACGAATTCAAATTCGGTTGTAATACTAGAAACTTTAATGGGGTATGAGGCCAAGGATATGTTGACGAACGCACAGTGTAACGCTGATTTCAGAAACTTCGTCATTGGGAATTCGACCCAGAAGATGAGGGAGCTCGCTGATGCCCTTCTGCTACTGACTACGATGAATGGAAGGATACTTTGGTGGAAATGAACATATATACATAACTTTTCGAGAAACAGCAGAAAATAATGTACAGCCACAAGTCGTATTATTGACGCAGCAAAAGTTAAACGAACTGATCTACGAAACTGTGCCTCATCCACTATAATCATCAAATTACTCCTCTACTGATCACCACTTTTTCAAGTTCTTGGACAACTTTCTGTGCGAGAAATTCGTCAGAAACAAAACCACCTTTAACGAACTCATTTACGCCAGAATTTCAGTTGTATGTAACCGGAACAAATACAGTGTTACTCGTTAACAAAGATGTGTAAACTTCAACAGAATATTCTGAGCTCAAATATGCTACTTTAACGATATAGATTAAAATTGGTCACTAATTTCCTGACAATAACGATATAGATTAAAATTGGTCACTAATTTCCTGACAACTTAAGACATGCCTGCTAAGCCCTCACGGTCTCCCATACAGTAGTTATCAAAAACCATCATCAGTTCTCCAGAAACTACGATCGCAGAGAATATGTCGGAGAAATAATTCACAGATATAATATATGATGTGGTAATAACAATAACATAAGACAAGAAAATAAAGTAAGTAGATCTCTGAATCCTATCCCCACTTCGAAATGCAAGAGAACATACATCGTGTGCGAAACGCAGATAGCCCACTGATAGTAATAAGAACAGTTGATGGTTAAACGAAAAAAAAACCACTGGAATGGACTCTAAAAAGAATGCAAGCGACCTCCTGTACGACCAGCTAAACGATGATTGGAGGCATTTTCAGCCCACATCAAGCATCTGTGTTCGCATATAGAAACGACTCAGTGATTATGGAATGTGTTTTGTCAAAGCCACCATGTTCGAAACATACTATAACTATGATGGGCGACTGCCCGAGAAAGAAACGAATGGAATATGTGCTGGGGTTTGCACTACTCGTGAAGCTGAACCAAGCAGGTATCTCAGTACCTCAAAAAAGTCTAAGAGTTTTAGAAATCATATACACCATTATAGGTGCACGGAAAGTGCAAAGGTTAAAAATTTCGTTCATTAAAGACCTGGAATCGCCCAAGCACAGCTAACCCAAGATTCCAGAGAGAACATATTTAAACAACATTCAGAGACACTCATGAAGACCAAATCTTCTCGCATCACCCAAATCCCACACGCAGAAATCGAAGATTTTTGAGGACGATAGATGCAGGCAAACAAATAGAATGCAGGGAATTTGGGAATCCCTTGAATATGTAATATCGGGTCATATAAATAAATAAATAAAAATGCATAAAACACAACTGTTATGGAGACTGGCTGGAAACCGAAGTTCCTCGAGTTACCCGATGCTATAACACTTTGTATGGAAACCACAGATTAAACCACTGCAGAACTTCTTAAAACCCATCTAGTGCTAATTCTCTTGCAACAAACTCTAATACACACGCTGAAAGGATAAAAGCAGGTTTCTTCACGGTTTGTTTAATTCAACACAACAAGGAATATGATAAGCAGCTCAGTGTAACAAGCCGCCTCTCTAACACTTTTGCTCACTAGTGCAACCACTGCATCTGAGCCAACTAGATCATCCACCCACTAAAATTATCGAAACAACAGATTCGCTTGAGAATAAGAACACTTACTCATAAGAAGGCACTAACAGCACGCTATGTTAGATTAAAGTCCACGTTCACTACTTCAGTAATTTTCTACCAATGGAGTAGCAATGCCGTAAAACTTAGAAAAGAAAACGCATTAGAACTTCTACCTTGATATACCAACAGAGACTATAGGGGAAACTTTGGAACTACATCATTACTTCTCCCACAAACAAAATCTCATGTGGGATCTCAAAATTGTTTCTTAGAAACAAGCTGCTTTTTTGATAAACAGTGATGATTTACAATTTACTAAAATGGCTGAGGAGTTTAAAACTTGGGAAGTTACAAAGAGCATGTATCATCGCCTCAGTAGCATAAACAATTTTTTCAAAATATTCTTTCATCGTCAAAATAGTATCGAACTTAAGTCCACAAAGAAAAGCTGCCTGAGAACAAAAACCACATTTTGGGACCATATCACACCCAGTTCTATTGAATCTCGACTGTTCAAATAACTCAGTGTTTGAAATTACCCGAGACAATTATAATCGAGCAAGGTACGTTTCTTGGCTCTGAATTCATAATTTTGTCTTCACAAGACACGAGGACTTGAGATTTAAAGGAAGAAAACTGCAGATTCTAACTGTTTCTATTCCTAAACATCCTCAATTTTCACTTTCTGCCTACCATTTTTTTTAAAGGGCAGGGTGTCATGTGAAATAAAGCCACAACGTTGCTGAGATAATTGCAAAACTGCGGACCGCTGGTGTCTGCGGGGGGCTGACCGAACCATTACCCTTTCCGCGACCTAACGCGACAAATTGAGGACATTGTGATTTATACCATAGCTTCAGCTTAACGATGTTCATGCCCAATTTCTGCTCCCTAAATCAATCCCGTTGACGGGTGATTGCCGACAGCGCCTATGGGGCAATAACATGGCTGAGAGCCAAGCGAAAAGAAGGACCCTCATGGTGTGGTGGTGAACGCGTTAACCCCCGGAAAGGGTAATAGCGTGTTCGGTCTCCACCGCAGAGACCAATGGTCGGGAGTTTTGCAAATATCTCAGCAACATTGTGGTTATGTTTCCATTTCTATTAATAAGGCTCATTATGTGCCGAGATATGCGTTAAAACCGAAAACAACCACTATTTCCGCACCGCATGCATTGAATCCAATGCGCCTGGTATAGAGAATTCCTCTATCAATCCTCGAAATTCTCTATTTACCTAATCAATGCATCCCATGGGTCGATGGAGACCGCGTTACTACAACGACGCGTGCGTTAGCTATGGTGTGGCCTGTTCCATTGTGGAACGGGAGATGTGCCTCGACAACAATTAATTCTGCCAGTGCCGTTTTAGAGCTGACCAGAATTGGTTGCTGAGCTTCACGTGGCAGGTCTGCCTTGTTTAATCTGCCTTTGCACCGAATGATTCCCTATTCATCGTGATATAACTTTAAATGCTTGTAATCCTTCATTGATCGTAAAGGAAGATACACTGCTTGGTGGTTTCGTATCACAACTCGTAAGGCTGCTCCTTGCTCTGTGGCCGTGATGTATATTTCTGTTAACATTGAGTGGAGTTCTGGGATATTCTTGTATATCCGATCACGCAGTTCCTTCCGTAGCTTAGAGCTGGTTTTGCTTATAAATCTGAGAACATATGCAGTTGTTCTCTTTGCTCTTGTAAGTCTATTGAATCGCTTCCAGTCGAGTAATTCCTCGACGGTTGTGGTGGTTACTGATGTGACTGAGGATACTTGTGCCCTTTGTGTGCTTCCTTGCTGTAATGTAAAAAAATGTTGACCTTTTTGTTCGTGTATTTCCTTAATGAATGCCGGTCCTTTCCATCATATGTAGTCTTGTAATTCGAACTTGTTTAGTCCTCTTGTAGCACAATCAGCAGCATTTTGATCAGTGGTTATGTAGCTAAATTGTACGGGTGTTGGTAGGTTTTCCACTATTCGGCACATTTCCTTTATGCGGTTCTTCACCAACACTCCTGCGGTTTTGTGCGCCTCCTTGGACCGTATCCAGCTGAGCGCGACTTCTGAGCCCGAGAGTATAGTTATATTTGTGATAGAAGTGAGGTTGTTTAGTGAGGTACATACTGAATATGCTAACCGTGCTGCCAATGTTAATGCACTTAGTTCAAGTTTTGGAATTGTGGGGTTGTCCCTGACTGATGGCAAATTAGACTTCGCTGCGAGTAGTTGTTATTCATCCATTGAAACAGTGTAGGCGCACATGGCCATGCAATGTTTGCTAGCATCCACGAAGAGAATCAGCCTGGATGAAACTCCAATCTGGGCTACTTTTCATGGAATGAAGGCTTCAAATCCGTTAAAATCAATAACTACCTTTCCCCACTGGTCTCTGTGTTCCTTTGACAGAGGACTGTCCCACGTATAGTCGAAGTTCCAGAGGTTTTGAAGAAATTGCTTTCCTCTTAATGTGAGTGGCGTGAGCCACCCCATAGGATCGTAGATAGCAGCTACCTGTTCGGCGATTGCATGTTTGCTCAGTTTTGGTTTTGTTGGATATCTGCATAAGATAAGCAGTTTATCCTCCGTGGAACGCCAAGGTATGCCTAAGACTTTTTGTAGACTACTTGATGCTCGATCCTTTTGAGGAATTTGCTGTAGAAAGTCCTTGTCGTTTGAAAGAAATTCACGTAAATTCATGTTCAAATCATTAAATATCTGCTTTGTTTCTTTGTATGCCGACACTGCTTCTTGTGTTGAAGCGACCGTTAAAATCACGTTATCCACATAAGTGTTACTGATGAGGTGGTTGACGAATTTAAAGTCATTTTGACAGTTATTTGTGCTCCTGCTAGAAGGAATGGTGAACAATTGAGTCCAAACGTAACTCGTGTAAATCTGTATACGGTTATGTTCCTTGGTTCCAGAGGTTGTGAGATACCTCGGATCCATAGGAATCGTGTCGCGTCTCTATCTATTTCGTGCAGCCGTATTTGTAGGAATGCCTTTTCGACGTCGCTAATTATTGCGACATTTCCAATGCGAAACCGAAGTAAAACGTCGTATATTTGCGGTAGGAATAGTGGACCTTGATGAAGGACATCGTTTAATGAGGAAGCCTTCTTAAGGTGAGCAGATGCATCGTAAACAATTCTCAACTTTGTAGTTTCTTTGTTCGGAGTGAGGACCGCTTGGTGTGGAAGGTAGTGTATTACCGCTCCTTTTGTTGGTCTTGATTCGTCAACTTCTTCAATGATACTTTGATCTAGTTGTTCCTTGATGGTTTCGTGATAACTTTGGAACATAATTAGATCATGCTTTAGTTTGGCTATTGTCGCCTGCAACCGTTTTACCGCGATGCTTTTGTTATCTGGTAATGTGCCTGCACCATTTCTCCAAAGGAGGCGCATATAATAGCCATCTTCCCGTTTCTCTATTGTTCTCTGAAACTCTTCCCAAATCTCGTCGTTCTGTTGCTGTCGTTCTTGTGCACTTGGTCCTGTGTATTCATGGATTCCTGATGATTCTAGTGACCAATATTTTTGCCCATGACTGCTGTTCAGTTATGTGCTGACCTGCATGTGTGGCATCTGTCCTCAGAGGTACCGTCTCTCTCGATTTATCGCTTCGGTCGTGGAGCGTTCCTGTCACAGATATCCAAGTTTGGATGGGATTAATTTTAATCCTGACGGCAATGTTCTTGCTGGGTTTATTCCGCTATCAAGCATGGCGAGAGAATCTGAGCATCCGAGAAGGATTTGTGGATATATGGTGCTAAGATCTGGATTGATCGAGAGCTTAATTCTATGATTTTCGAGAAATTCTATGTCCTCTCCGTTTAGATTTAGGCGCTCTAACGGTTGTGTAATCTTATCGATTCTAGTTGCCGTAATTTCGCGCACTGATCCAAAGGCATCCCTTCAATTTCAACGTAGTGACGCCGCATGTCCTAGTAATCGGCTCTGAGTCACCGAATGTGTGGATGGTTAATTCGATGGAAACACTATTTCGTAGTTGAAGGCGATTGGCTAGCGCATTAGTAATGAATGAGCGGTCAGAACCTGTATCGAGGATGACGTCCGTTATTTCTTGTCTCGTCTTGTCGGGACTGAACACTTTCGCCTGTCCTGCTAAAATTTGACTGTTGGGTGCGTGTTTCCCTCTTAGCATGAAGAACGACAGTATCCTCAGGCCACGTCTCTTCAGACGTTACTGTATTGATTTTTGATGAACTGGGTTTCTTCTTCCCTCGGAGTGGTATTTGGTAATTTCGTAGGTGCGTTTGTTCTGTCACTTGTAGTATTTCCTCCTTTTCTCGGTCTGTATTCCGCTGTTACGTGCTCATACCTACAAATGGAAGTGTGGTGTCCGTGCTTATTGCAATTTCGGCACGGGCCTGCTTTACAGTCCGGAAGCTGATGCAATGATGAACCGCAATTGTAGCAGAGATTACGAGTTCTAATAATTTGTACTCTTTCTTGTTGAGTTCTTATCTCCGCACAATCGTTTGGTAGGTGTCCTACTTTGTTGCAGTAGAAGCAGGAATATCGTGTACTTTTGAACGTCCTTTCTGGCTGATTTATGTGTTGCGTTCTTAACATGGGCCTCTCTTGCTCTTGGTCCCGTTGTTCGAGTTCCTCCCTTATGTAGTCTTTGACATCCTTCAGCAGTTCGCATGTCTTTTGTATCTTCTCCTCGCTGTCGTCCTTTTTGCCGCGCATGCCGTTGAATCTCTGTTGTGAATTTCTTTAACAGTAGTTGCTGTAAGAGCAAAGTATCGGTGAATTCTCCTTTTTGTTGCAGTAGAACAACTATCGAATAAAGGCTTTCACACAGTTTTTCCTGATCTTCGAGGCGTTTCGTCTTTGCTTCTGTTGTACGTAATCTATGTAGCAGATGACGGACCAGGGCTTGTTTATTGTCGTACTTTTCTTTCCAGATGCTGTATTACTATTGAATAAGTACTTTACGATATTTGATACTGTTTGACGTATTCTTTTTGCTTCTCCCTGAAGGGCGTCCAGCAGATAGGTCATTTTTTAGAGGTCGTCCATCCGGCGTGAGTGCACATTATAATTGAATGCTCCCCAAAACGCTTCCCACTCCTTTATGTCTCCGTTGAATTTTGGAATAGGGATGGGTGGTAGATTAGTCAGAGGTGGATAGACATCTGAGTCCTTTAGCAGGATAGTCTCGGTGCCTTCCAACGTTTTTCTTAAGTCGAGAATATTTGAGAGACAGCGGTCCGCTTCGTCGAGGTGTTCCACTGTGCAGCTCCTCTTTTGCTTAATTCGTATCCTCCTCGCCTTGCGAAAAATGGATCCTTTGTGAATCTATCGGTGTGTTGTTGTCACGTGATCGAGGTCGAAGATTATAGGGTTGATTTGGAATTTCCCACCGCGCTTTGCGGAACTTGGAGTCGGCGACTCCATTCCTTCCCTTTTTTCTAACTGTTTCTCTGTTGGGCTGCCTCCTAGTTCAAGTAGAATCAGTAGATTAATTGGTCTCCTTGTGATACGCCCAGTTGGTAATTTGAGTTGTGCTTCTCGGATCGCACCACTTTCTGACTGTCTCAAGTCGATGATGCGCGCCATTTTCCACGTGTTTCGTGGCGAAAGATTCTGGACGACGAGTATACGGCAAATCGCTAAGAAAGTTATAAGACAATGCGTACTCTGTCAAAGGATGACTAATCTCCCCTACAAATATCCGCCGATGGATGACCTTCCAGAAAGAAGAGTGAGACGAACACGTCCGTTTGAGCATGTAGGATTAGACTATTTCGGATCACTAACAGCGAGAAATAATGATGGAACGACAAAGGTCTACGGCATCATCATCACGTGTGCGACAACCAGACTACTTCATCCAGAACTCGTACACAGCGTAACGACGAATGATTTCCTGCTAGCCATAAGTCGATTTTTTGCCAGACGAGGAGTGCCTAAAACTATCACATCTGATAACGCATCCACTTTCCTACTGAGCGAACAAATTCTACAAGAGGCAATTCTTCCCGTTATTAACGATGTGTCACTAGCAAATACAATGGCAACAAAGGTAGTAACATGGAGGACAATTACGCCGTATGCTCCGTGGCAGGGAGCATTTTACAAGCGTCTCATAAAGTCTGTAAAATACTCTTTATACAAAGTACTGCAAAGGACGATCCCAACAACGGAGGAATTGGAAACCCTCTTGGTAGAAAAAGAGGGAAATCTCAACAGTCGACCTCTCTCATACCAAGAAGAAGGCTCTGACAACCTGGTAGCCTTGCGACCAATCGACTTTATCCAGCGAGACATGATAATAACATATCCATTCGAGTTCAGCAGTGAGGAAGGAGACGATAAGACGTATCTTCCACCCCCAAGAGGCAGCATTACTACGCACGCGTCGTTGTAGTAACGCGGTCTCCTTCGATTCATGGGATGCATTGATTAGGTAGATAGAGAATTTCGAGGATTGATAGAGGAATTCTCTATACCTGGTCCATTGTGTCAATCTTGACAATGTCGCTATGAGGCTTTGATGCTTAATTATGAGTCCTTCGAATAAATTTTTGAAATCAATAGGAAAAGCTGATTTTAAAACAAGCCATGGTGAAGCTTTCAAAAAGATTCCTATTTTGGAAAATGGTATGCGATCTTGCTATTTGTGGTGATAAAAAGCTTAGACAATGAACTGATAAAGCAAAACGGAAGTTTAGAACTAATTTTTTTTTCTAGAGAGCTTCCCTAATTTCAATATGGAAAACAAGTGTACTACAGTAGGGGAAGTTTCCATTAAACAGGATGTTACAATGAAGGGTGATATTAGAACATTAAGATTCTTAATTCTCCTTCTCAAACAAAAGTAAGCAAAACATCTTAAAACTACTTCTCACTAAATAACGACTAAAAGTAGAACACCAAGATAATAACACATCATCAATAAAACAAAACTTTAAAAAAAACATAAATTGCACAGTTTCCTTCCCTGAAGAAAAGACAGTAAATAAAAGCTAAAACGTTGTAATTTTGATCGCAGCTTCAGCCTGACTCGCTCCAATGCCGACTTCATAGATCGTTCTCTCTGACTGGTGATTGCTGATAGCACCGATAGAGTAAAAAATTGCCTAGGAGAAAAAAGCAAGGAGTGGGTTCGATTGGTGAGTGTGGACACCACGTGAGTCTCGCCAAAGGTAATCGTGAGCTTGAAGCTCACCTGAGACGTTCCGAGTTTTTCTCGTATCTTAGTATCATTGTGGTTTTATTACACCACTTTGAAAGAAAAAAAAGTAGAACCGGTTAACAATCTTAATCGTCCAAAAAGTTCCAAAAAAAACATGTAGCTACGCAGAATGACGCTGAAGTGTCAGCTATGGTAACGAATATCCAACTAAACTGAACTGAAGTGAACGTAATGATAAGATGATAACATAGAACTGAATAGTAGAAGAAACTCACCTTCCTCGTTTCAAGAACTATTTTTATAATTTTGTCGCACATAAAAAACAAATACACTCCTAAAAGCGAGAAGTGAGCTAAGTGTAGGTAGGAATAGGTTAACTTTCCGCGTTCATCAACTTCATTCATGAGCGATGGATGAGCCTGCAATGCAAACAGTGTAAAGACATGGTCAATCTATTACTACAACCAGTGCGAACTAAAAAACAGGTATACCAAACCTCCGCAGAAGTGAAACATACCTGAGGCAAGAGGTGGTAGAAACTTGACCCTGATAAAGAACCGACACCCAAACCAACAAAGAACGTAATCACCTATAAAATTACACTAGAAGAATAAACGAATGCACTAGTGCATTCTTCAAAGGACGGCAAAAAAATACAAATTTCACAAACTTCTCTCCGTTCATTGTTACAAGGGAAAGGACTCACTTGATGATAGACATCTTTAGTGAGATATCGCATTACTGCTATTCCCAAGACCGCACACATATTTATAACGGTCACGAATAACAAGCCAAAGGACCAAACTAAAACATATTTTAGTCAAAAGTGCTAAAATTCAGAACTGAGGGGAAAATATTAAAGGCCTGGGACATCCGATTACAATGGATTAAAGGGTACACCAGCTATAAAGCTGATGAAATAAAAGAAAGACCTATAATCCGACGGAGGACACAAAATATAGTAAAACTCGAATCATACCCAAGTAAGGTCCAGGCCTGTCGTGAAGTACACTGCCAGTAAGTGAGGACAGATCCTCGTCCTCTGTAGGTGAATTCCCATGACCCAAAGAACGGATAGTTTGGTTCTTGATAAGCTCACATAGTTGTTGGATTTGACTGTCGGTGAGATTTGCGACAGAAGTCGATGCATCCCATGGAAAAGCTTCGAGTACCATAGCTAAGAAACACCTCAATCAAAGAAGAAAAGTGAGATCTCATTCATAAACAGCAACGAAGATTCGATAACAATGCAAATAAGTTTCCAGAACATCAACTCAAGAGATAAACCTGAAACAGGTACGTACTTTTTTTTCCTATGCTAAACAAGAGACGTTTAATTCATCGAAACGTTCATACTAGGGATGAACTGATGAACTGTAGAAAAGGCACCTAATTTTTCCCTACAACAATGAAAACCAGTTTAGGGAACTAAAATAATGAAAAAGAACTATCGAAACATTGGGTCGTGAAATAACGGTCCTATTTCCAGCGCAACAAATATATTCAGTGGAACATCGTTATCGAGGTTTACGTAGTGAAGAGTTCTAAGAGAAGGTTTACAGACTTTTCGATAACATACACATATTATCTCTCAACGGTTTACCGCCTCATAGTGACTAGGAGGTGTCTCTGGGTGTGGGACTGCCACTGAACAGTGAGCGGATTCATCCCCACAGCAGCTTCTCCCAAGTTGAGAAGGGGCCCGTCGTTTCCATCAGGAAGCCTAGTTAAGAGTAAACCAACACATGATTCACCACCGTCTTGGTATCAAACTGGTCGCATAGTGATAAACTACCCTCCGATCCACAAAGGCGGCGACTGCCTGTAGTGGTGACGACCTGGGGCAGACTTTGGCCCGGTTGATATTCAGACTCCAGGGAATCGCAGTGGCTAAGCCAGCAAAACTCCGACAAAATGGAAATTATGCTGGGGCCCGCACAACAGTGAAGACGGGCCATCCAAACATCCAAGTAAACATATATTAACTGTTTCCTGCTATTAGAGTTAAGTCCATGCCCACTTTAAGGCCAAAAAAGAATGTCAACAAGTTGAATCTATACAAAAACAAAAATGGAACGCTGATACGACTGGCTCTGACTTTCATAAGTTCGTATAACCTTCACAAATTTCAAAAATGTGTAATAGTCAAAATCACGAAATACTAGAATAACGGTTTGTAAATAAAAAACGTGAGCAGCGCTGCAGATGAAAACGTAGAAGAAGATGAATGAGACAACAACAATAGGGAAGAAAAAAGAAGATGAAAGGATATAAAATAGGCAGTGGAGACTTTCTGTGACCGATTGGCACGTGATGCTCCCAAATAAAGCTGGAGGATCTCATTGTTGTAAGGAATTTAGGATACCACGTTGAATTGTTTCCTTTATAAGCTCTTAAGCTGTATATATTAGAGGACATTGTAGGCCAGAACAGGCAGGAAAATAGGCCAAAAAAGTCCTACTGACGGAAGAGGAAGGAAAATAAGCCAAAAGAGTCCTACTGACACAAGATGAAGGAAAATAAGCCAACAAAGTTCTACTGATCTTCCAACTTGTACTAAACTCCACCAAGCTTGCAAAAATATGAACTAATGTTGCTTAGAAAGAAAGCAGCTAAGCGAAAAGAACTTTCTACAAACATATGAAATCACCGAGTATGCGAGATGAAGGAAAACCATGGCGGTCAGTATTTAGAGGACCAACTCTGGAGGAGAACAGTGGATTAGCTCAGAGGAAGGCGAAACCGCTCAAACGTCAGCTTCATCGCAATAAGGAGTAAAATAGCACCTTGTCTTTGCTCTACAAGAATATAAAGAATCATAAGGAATCAGCTGTGACAGACGCGGATACTACCAACTGTCAAGTCCGACTGCATACGCTGAGAGTCTGAAAGAAATGAAACTATCACAACAAAACTTCGAAGCCAAAGATGACCTGCTGATACAAGAGACAGGAAAATAAGCCAAAAAGTCCTACTGACCTTCCAACCAGTGCTAAATTCCACTAAGCTTGCAAAAATATGAACCAATGTCGCTTAAAAAATAAAAGAAACTAAGCAAAAAAAAACGCTTGTACAACCATGTAGAATCATCTGGGAAGTCCTCTGATGGCATTCTCTGGTTGCCTACATGAAATAAAACTATCCTAGCAAAACCTTAGCAAGAATTCAGTGTCCCTCTTCAATGAGCAGCTCAAGCCTAACGCAGTTTCATCACTTTAAATTCAACTTTCAACCGTTTTCTTGCTGGGAAAATTGGTTGTGCCCTTTGATGGACTTGTTGGGAGTGTTCTTTTTCCCTCCATAAAAGTAGAAATAAAGGAATTGTAACAATATTCACGGGTTTTCTTCAATGAGCAAACATGAGATTGGTACTATAGAACTTATCAGCACACAACAGCCGACGTTTGGACCGTTCCGCCTTCTTCAGAACTTGGAAGGGTCAAATTGACAGTCAGTCTACTTAGCCAAACACTTTAATAACCTTAGCTGGTAAGACCTAACCCAGAAAATGGCATTTGCACAACGAAATTTAGCACTTATCTGCTTTTTAGCACACATGGCGTTAGTATACGATTATCAGCTACTTCGAAAGACGGATACTGTAGGTCAGACGGCGAAAGAAAAGAAAAAGATGAACAAGAGTTTCGTTAAAAATTAGGCCATTCCGAACTTTTCAGTCAAGAAAAAAGTGAATGGCGGATATAGAGCAGCAGCCGAAGAAGAATCCTAGAAACCAGTGGATAACGAGGAATATTCCAGAAAATAAGTCGAAACCAGCACTAAGCAGGGTCCTAAGCCTCAGACTAAGCCGTCATCAAATGCGAACGTGACATCAACCAATGTTCCGTCCCAGAGGAAGCGAATATTTCTTTCAAATCTGTTTTGGCGCGAATACTCACATTGTAATTGGAGCGCGTTTGCCGAGTACTGTTTTATCTCGGGTGACGTTGTAAATGAGAGCAACGGTCGTTCCCAGAGATTCTCGTTTTGTTCGTGATACTATTAATTGTGGTGACAGTACTTCTGAGACTTGTCAGCTTTTGTGTCCATCAGAATTGGTAGGTTTTGGTTGTTACTCCGTTCTAGTACAATTATGTAACCGAAGATCCCGTTCTGCTCATTCGCTCTTCCTCTTATTAATTCTCTGAATTTGTTTACTTAATCCAATAGCTATTTCTTTATGGTATCTTCATAGTTGTGTAGGTTTAGAGTTTAAAATGTGTCTTATGACTTGACTGCAACTTGTTGGAATCCACAAGGAGTACCCCACTAATGTATTGAATTTCTCGTTTTCTTTCTGGTAATACTCAATGGCCTAAAGTTAACATCCTTACTGATTTGGAAGTTGTTCACTATAAAGGTCTGAACGTAGGAATCCAATGATTTATCACTTCAGAGTAACGAAGCGATGTTTATGGGTGTTCAACTTCAATATGTAGTTACTAGTTTATCTCCAGCAAGAGTTCTTCCAGTCTAGGAAGCTTTATGTGTTATTTTTTAACGAATATAATCTAATAGTAGACCATGATCAGAAATTGCTGCATTCTGGCAGAAACGACGTAACAAGACGGCCAGCATCTTGGGATTGCACTTTTCCTGGAAGTTTCATGGGTATTATGTTTCAAGGTATCCAGGTATTAAGATTAAGAAGGATCCTATAGTTCTCTATATCCTTTTTTGAGCAAACACGAGGTGTTATTCTGCTCCTTATTTCTATTATGCTTACGTTTCGCCGGACTTCGTCTTTCTCAGAGCCTGGGAAGGTCAAGTTGACCGCAATCTACCCAACCAAACACCTCCATAACCAAACAGAGAAAGTGCTAAACCAAGATTTCAATCCCATGGAAACAAAATAACTTGTTCGCACATTCACCGCTCTTTGTAAGTCTTTGTATGATGTTTACAATACTATTGTGTGTAATGGTCTTAGGTAAATCACTTTGAGGTGTTTCTCTGTGACATGACAAGACGACCAGCATCCTGGAATTGCGCCTTTCCTGAAAGTTTCATGGACATTGTGGTTCAGAGTGTCCATGTATGAAGATCAAGAAAAGTCCTATTGCGTATAATGGTCTTTGGCATATCACTCTTCGGCATTTCTCTCTATCACGAATGTGTTACGAGATTGTTATAGTTAGAGTTCTAGTTAGTGTTTACAGTTTTATTGATTGTATTTTCATCAAGTGCTCTCACTAAGTATTCTTTATTCTGCCCAGGACAATCACAGGTAGGATGTGATAGGAAGTCTATTTGTTATCCAGTTATCTTTTAGATACATTGATGTTGTTTGCATAAGATGCTTATGGTATTCGCGAATATATTTGCCTTCTTCACATGCCCTTTGTGAAAGTTTGCTCCGTTGAATGGTTTTTTGTTTCAGATTTCGGATGAGCATTCCGCAGTCTGCTAGTTATGAGTTTGAAGACAAAGAGTTGAATGAAACTGTCTCGTCTGGCATTTCTTGTGATCGTCTTCGTCAGGCTCTGAAGAAGTGCATAAAGCAGTCGCACTGTGTCCAGGTTTGTATCGAGTAAACTTGAGCTTCAAAAATACTTTATAACCATGATGATGCTGAAATAACAGTGCTGAGAGGAAGGCAAAACGAAGGACACGCATGGTGTGGTGGTGAACGCGTTAGTCCCCGGAAAGGGGTAATAGCGTGTTTGGTATTCACCGCAGGCATCAGCGGTCCGGAGTTTTGCGAATATCTCGGCATCATCATGGTTATATTTCACATAATACCCTTCCATTAAAAAGAGTAGGCAATAGATAAAAAAGTGGCGACATTGTGAAAAAATGCTTTGTTTTCATCCGTATCTGAGGTTTCCCATTCTCAGTGTAGCTTTTCTATGTTTTCTTCTTTCCCGAGTTTTATATTCTTTGATTGGTTGCTTTGTTTGAGGTTCAAGCAAGATCTGCGAAGGAGTGCATTGACGCACACGACGGTACTGTACCGGAGAAGTGTTTCTTACTACTTCAGAACTTCACTGATTGCAAAAGGTCTCTGGTTGATATGAGGAGTCGTTTTCGTGGACGCAAAGGAGATTTATGAACTTTTTCCATCGTGTACACGTTCGTTACACGTGTTTTGTTGATTTCGTGCAAGGATTTCTTTGAATTTTGTGCAAGAACTTTGTGTATATTCTTCCATTTCGTAAATTATTGAGTTCTATTACCTTGTAAAATGTGCTGATGACAATCAAAGCCGTTCACGTGTAGCACTTATGTCATGATTTTTGAGCCAAGGTATCATTACCGCTCTATTCTTCCGTTTTTTTTCTTTGGATTTTTTCACTGTTTTCGTATATATTGCCTTGCGGAACGTTAAGCATGAGGGATATATATGTCCCATTTTTTATAGGATTTGAATGTTAGAGCTGGGAAAGAATTCGGTAGCGTTTGAACCTGAGACATTGCGAAACGGCCAGGCTGGGAACACTACACAGAACTTTTTCGATGATGTGAATCTAATGGTAAGGAGTGAATGACCGTGGTTGGTTCTTAATTTATCGATTGAAGAATTCACTCATGGAATTCGGAACAATGGAACCAGAAATGAGGGACAGTATGACGAAGACGTAGGTGACTAGTGATGTCAGTGGTTCTAACAGTGTGTGAACGAGGTATCACTGCTGATAAAGAAAGCCTTCAAAGTGGGACCATGTCAAGCTAGAGTACTTCGTTTGCTACAGGCGAATGACAGAAGAGAAATGCATACCTTTAATGAGGCTGAGATATTTGCAAAACTCCGGACTGGAGGTGTCTGCGGTGGGAAACGAACCCGCTAGTATCCTTTTCGGGAGCTAGCGCGTTCGCCGCCACACCATACGGGTTCTTCGTTTTGCCTGTCTCTCAATTTGTTTTCTATCTACTAGTGCCATCAGCAGACATCCATTAACGGGATTGAGCTGGGGAGCACAAATTGGAATTGAACACAGCATACCTTTAGTTGGAAAAGTAGCAGTGAATGTTGCACTTGATTGTTGATGAAGATGCATAGCTAAGCTGAGCTTAAAAAGACAAGGTACCGTCCCAGTTAGTTACTTCAATATGGCTTAGTAGTCTCTTCAGCTCTAACGAGTTGGCCCTTTCCCGTGAGTGAATATGAAAGTATGTTGATCAATGAAGTAACGCCATGGATTGATTTCATTCAAAACTCTTGCGGTATTTTTTCTTTTGTTTAGATATGTACTGTGAGAAATAATGGATCTCTAGGCATCACTGCGAAATCATTGGCAGACGATAATGTCATGTCCGCCAGGTGAGTTCAGTTTATTTTTCTTTCCATAAGAAATTGGTGAGTGGTCGAAGACGACCTGCAATACTTATGGGATTGGTCCATGCGCTCAAAGCTCACCAAGCCTTCCATTTCTCCGGCGTCGGCAAATTGATACAGGATTCATTTGGGATGATAGCAGCACTGGCTCGATACATCGGTAGGTCACTATGTATAGCTCAAACATGCATTCAATCTCTTCCAACGATGTCATGAATGGAGTGGAATCCATAACGCGTCACTCAGGGATTGATCAACGCGGAGAGCTTCATCCTTTTACAAATTGGTGTCATACTCACTGTTTATGCTTTTAGTATTTCGGTTTCCATTCCGTATGTTAAAGTTGATATTTGGTTTTTTTCCTATCCTTAGAACTAAGGATCGTGGTCCACCGGGTTTGATGAAGTTATCTCCCAATAAGACACTCGCCATTTTGCAACGACAAAAGAATTCCGTGGATGTTGTAATGTTGGAGAAAAATGATGGTACCGTGGCAGTAGAGTTTAATGTTCCAACAAAATCAAAGGATATGATACTAAGCGTTGACTGGATTACAAATAATCAAATTCTCTTCGTCACTAAACAGTCTCTTGAGATATTTTCTTTGAATGAAGAGAAAGGAACAGCTAAATTGCTACGGAACTTGAATGTATCGGCTTCGTGGTCCATCTATTATGCTAAGTCAAGTCTAATAATCTTGGCGACTGGAAACAATTGTACTACATTGCAGCCCTTTCTGGTACAATATGGTCAATTCACGCGACTAAAGAGTTTTGATGTTGACTTCGGTACGACGTCGATTGAAAATCTCTTAGAGAAGGATGTCATTATTTCTTGTATATATGGAAAGATTTGTGTGATGGTACTACGATATAGTGGCGGTGGTTCTACTTCAACCGATCTTCTAATATATGAGCTGTCCGAAAGTGTAAACTCTGGTGCGAAATTGAAGTACTCATTGAATTTGGGATGCTCTGGCGGATTCGGCATACATGTGATCGATAATTTAATCGTTGTCCATCATCAGGGATCTTCGAAATCAATGATTTTTGATGTAGCCCTCTCACCGAGTCGACCTACACATTCTCCACTGATGACTGTTTCAATCCAACCTTCACCGGTTTGTCAGCCCCCACCGGCTCTCTACGTTCCACTCTGGTCGATGTTTCAGCCGGATATCGTTGTTGATCCAGTGGCTGGAATGATGTACCAGCTGACATTCTGCTGTGATCGTGCCCACGAAGAAATCCATGACAAGTGCATGCTAATCGAGTTTCTAGTCCATCGCACCGATCAGAAAGCTCTTGTTCTGAACACGCTTCTACTTTGTCTTAAGAAGAACTTGTTGCGATTGCGTCAGATTCGAAGGATATTCAATCTTATTGTGGAAAAATCCACGTCCTATTTAACACCTGAAACCAACCCACCTGATTCAACAAAGCCTCATTTAATAGCAGCAAATGTCCAACCTTTACGAATTGAACAAAGGGAGATGCACAGCAACATTTTCATTCCATTTATGGCGAGTTCATACAGTCTGTTAAATATCGAGCACGTAGCCTTTGTGTAGTACTTTCTTATTTTTCTTTCAGGAGGATTCATCTTCAGATCCAAAATTTGTTGCTGACATACTACTGCAGTATCTTCGAAGCCTTTACAGTTGGAAAGTCCCTGTCGAGGTGAATATATTGCAGTCGTTACATCATCCATTATTGCGCGTAGTTTCATCCGTTTTCTCCAATTTTCAGCCATTCTAAAGTTGTTTAAAGGGAAACGGAAGGAAAACACTTTATTTCAGCAAGGCTACTACATTTATGAACAAGCGAACGTTTTGGCGGATTTCGCCTTCTTCAGAGCCTGGAAGTGTTAAATTGACCCCCCATTGGCTGGGTAGATTGCGGTCAACTTGACCTTCCAGGCTCTGAGGAAGGCGAAATCCGCCGAAACGTTTCAGCTTATTCGTAAAATAGAGTCGTAAAAATATAACGAACTGTTTGATCAGTGGTGAGATTGATAGAAAGTCAGTCGTGTGATTATGTCTACCAAAATTTTCCATTTTTATAGAACTACCTACTGGAGTTGGTCGTCGAGTCATTAGCGGTGTCCGGTGAAATGATAAAACTCCATCAGCTTGTTACATACAGGGTTTGTTTCCTAACCATTCTTTTTGCATAATCCGACATTGTATATTTTGGCTATTCCAGCGCGATTTTTGATTCGTTTCCAGATCCGTTATCCCCAAAGGTGCAAAGGTTTGCTTGTAGTTTCTGCTGCCGCTCAAGGGTTTTTAAGCAGTAGCAAATTTTGTACATCGCAGGTAACTTCTGCGGCAAGTCTGGTGTCAAATTTCCAACAGAAAGCGGAGAGGTTTAGCTCCCGAGGGAAGCGGAGCTGAACCACGACCTTGCACATGTTAAAGATAACTAATCTTTACCATTGTGTTACCCCCTCGGAGTTTGTTTTCTCACTTAATTTAATCTAGCCAAGAATACCGAAAATCATACTCCAGCTACAAGCCCATTCGACTTTACTGACTTTCTTTGCTTTTCGTCTACAATTTATTCGTGTACAGATTACAAAGCTGCGATAGCGTAAATCATCTCTTAGACCAGGACAAAACAATTTTAGGCACCTGTATAGTGAAGGGATTGTCGTCTACATAGATTATTTTACACATAGATGTCTCATCTGCGTATAAAATTGGGACAACAGCACTATTTCCATCCGCTTTCTTGCTACCATCATTCATGTACGTGTATGGGCAAAGCTGCTGCTTGAAGATGTGTTATGTCTTCTAACTGATGTGTTAAGTTCTAGTCAAATGAACTTTCCGCTGAAACAGTGCCATAGCGTTTTTGAGACCTTTACAACAAATAACAAACAGTCGTTTGCCATTTTGTACCACAGGGTGGCGTGATGCTTTGCAGCTAGCATTAGACCAGGACCTAAGCAGTCACTGCGACCAATCGATTGAGCGGTCGGGGACATTGAAACATACCGCATTAACCTGTAAATATTGAATAGTATGATGAATTAGTCTTTACCAAAGTGGACTATAGAAGATACTTTACGTAAATCTTCTCTTTGCCAGTGTCTTAAGGTGATCTCGGACTCAAAGCCATTGGCATTTCTACTTCTATCCTACGAGGCTAGATGTCCACCACTTTTCCAGGCTGGACTCGATATACTAGCAAGACAGAAGGCATGTGATGAGATAGTGGAAGTTCTTCTGGAAAGAAGGAACGTTATTGATGCCACAAGGTAATAGCAATCGGCCACACACCGAAGTCTAGTATAGCCTAATTATTATTGTTAATTGCATTTTTTTGAGATACTTGAATGCACAGCAGTTGGAGACCAGTAGCTGGAAGTTGCTCGATACTGCTAATAACCAGAATCGTGTCGTTCAATATGCTGTACTAGCTGATTTAATCAGTCGAAAAGACAAAGGTAGGCAGTTAGTCTGGGTTAGTGTGGTGCTATATCTTCATGTTTCTTTAAATATAAAGTTTCTCATTCACTAACGTGTTCTGCGACTTCTCAATGTTTTATCTACAGTTTATCGATGCCTTTATTATTTACTTACTTGTGTATTTGGATGGACCGTGTTCACTGGATGTGTGGGCCCGGCACAATTTCCACTTTTTCGGAGTTTTGCTGGTTTAGCCATTCCGGTTCCTTAGAATCCCGAGGTCAGCCTAGCCATAGTCTGCCCCAGGTCGTCACTACCACAGCCATTCGCCGCCTTGGTGAATCAGAGCGAGATTTGCCACCATGCGACTAGTTTAATACCAGGACGATGGTGGATCCTGGTATTGGTTTACTCTTAGCTGAGCTTTCTAATGGAAAAGGCGGACTCCTTCTCAGCTTGAGAGACCCTACCCGGGGATGAATCTCCCCGCTGTACACCGCAGCCCGACACCCAGGAACACTTCCTAGTCATGATGAGGCGGTAAACCGTTGGGAGGGATACGTTTATTAGGAAAAGAAATTCACGAAAACCTGTGTCGTACCACATGTCAATAGTGTTTCAAAAAAATGGTTCCTAAATTGTTCATTGTGGGTTTTTTTGTCTCTCTTACACTAACAATATTTAGATAACCTGTCGAAACTGGAAAGTGAACTCACCAAACTGTACAGTGAAGAGGAAATCAAAAGTGCTGTTGATGAGGAGTCGAGAGTGATGTAGTATATCATTTTGAGATTTGTTCTACATAGATGTATGCATTATCTCATATTCATCAGAGTTTTATTTACAGCGATGTTTTAAGCTTTTTTTTTGGCCTAGGCCTTTCATTACTCAACTATATTCAGAAGTGTACCTCAAGTTGGTGCTACATGATACGTCATTATGCTTTCATACATAGTAACTGTCCTCTTTGAAAGAGCCTAGATACATATTCACATAGTTTTCCAGATCTCTAAAGCAATATTTGCAGATATCTTGCCAACCTACGAAATATTCTTTTTTTTAAGTAAAAAAACGCATCCTGGTTAGAATGAGTTTAACTACTTTAATAAATAACACCCTCTGATGCCAAAAGTAATAGTAAAGGATCATTTCCTCCTGTTAACCATCAATTCAAGATAGCGCCAATAAAGTCTATACATGCGTTTCATTCCTCTTTCTCGAGAGACATTAACAGCACCATATTCCTTATTAAGGGCTCTGGATCTTACTCGTCGAATCTAGTGCGCGTCGTTCACATGCGATTATCGCTTGTGTACTAGATATGTGCCGCTTGTCCGATTTGCAATACATAGATATTTATATTTAGCTATATGGCAGCGTTCAACTTATATATTTAGGTATATGGCAGCGTTCATGAACTTCTATCGATGTGGTCGAACATCGAATTCGTTCTCCCAGTGAATAAAACGGGATATGTCCCTGGCAATATCTTTGTAGCAAGTTGGACAACATTGGACTGTCATACTGTTACTATATAGTGATAACATATTAAGGTTCTCGAAATCTAGTCAAAATTGCGGATTGGACGATGTGATTTGCTTTGACAAGTGCTTTCTCATTTCGGATATTCTCATCAACTTCGAATTCACACACATTTCCCTCTTTCACTGAAACTAACACTGAACTAAGCCATTCATCAGACCAATATTCCAATCCAGGTATACATATCCATGTGGATAATAGGATTCTGATTTCGATGTTCCGAAGAAACAGACAGCAGGATCTAATTGGTTTTCCACGAGCATCGCTTTGTATATTCCTAGATGTAGCCCAGACTAGACATTCGCGCTATGATATCGGGTGTAATTCGCTCATTTTGTCTAATTTTTGGTGTTACGAATACGATGTCATCGGCTAAGCAAAGCTGTGTATGTCCAAGATTGATTTCATGACCAATTAACCCAGACTTTCCATAGCTCTTTTAAATCTAATTCCCTATCTTTGTCGAAGCAGCACTTAGTCTAGCCAAAGATACTAATATCAACAACAACCGTCCTGTATAAAAAGAGCAGTGCTGGGTGAGCTTGCATGATTTGTGCGGTGCTCCACTGAATAAGATCCCTCTCGGTACAATGATGAAGACGCCACTTCGAAAAGGTAAAAAAACTGTAGACCATCGACTCGGACCATCGGTTCTAATGAAGGTGAAGACGTTGAAACTTTAAAGAAAAGCTTTCGGCATCGATCATTCCCTGAAGAATGCGCCATGCATTCGACTTTATTAAGCATTATTGGAGATGACTAAATGCATGTCTGGCCTATACAATGGCTCGCGGTGGCCTACCTATGTATCGAGCCAGTGCTGCTAGCCTCCCAGACAAGTCTGGTACCAACCTGCTGACTTCGAAAGGATGGAGGGGGCTGGTGAGCATGGGAGGCAGGGATCAATCCCATGTGTATTGCACGGCGCCTCCCACCACTGCGTTATACTACACGCATTGAAACGGTAGCCAAAATAAATCTCTTTGTCGACGTTATGTAACTTCAATGATTTAAACACATGTTGGTAATCACTTAGTCTGACTATTTCTTTATTTGAAGATATAGTCTTCGCAAACAAGGGTTGCATCATCTCTCTACGGTGAGAACTGATAGATGAAATTTTGGATGCAGCACTCCATACTGTTATGCCATGAGATCAGTCGTATTTTTAAAAAAATTGTGCAGAATACTACTCGGCGAACTTCCACTCCTGTCTACACAACGGACATTGTGGCTTAGGAGTATTCTGTGCATCGGTCCACTTCACAATACAATGCATGTGGAAAGGATGTTTGCATTGACCGAGAACCTAGAAACCAAGTTTGATGAAAACATGCCGTGAAATACGGTACTGTGACCCTAATGAGAATTATAGAATCACTAATGGGAAGAACGTTAAGATGGTCAGCAATATAATGTCAGAGTTCCCACTCACCAGAGGGCACTCGTCACCTGGACATTTACAGTCAACACAACATGCCTCGAAAGCCATTCGACATATTCCGCATGTATCATCTCCACCTTCTATCCATTTCCACTCAGCAGTAACCTAGTAGTGATGTGATGAAACCTTCAAACAGTGTTACAGATGTGTTGCTGATGGGACTGTTTGGGTAAAAAAACTGGCAGAGAGGAAGGCAGATTGAGGTCCTCTGTGGTGCAGTGGGTAACACGTGAACCCCCGGAAAAGGCAATCGCGGTTCTATCTGGCCTGAGGTCCAAGTTTTGTAAAATATCTCAGCATCAGTATAGTGCTACAGACTTGCATTTTCATAAGCTTAATCGAATACTATCAAGTGTTGAATTTCAAATGTTGGAGGTACCTCACCCAAATGGCCTAGTAGCAATATCCATGAACTAACCCAACATATATCTCAATCCCTAAACAAGAGTAAACCAATGCCAGGAACCAGCATGGCAGGATTAGATCGTCATAAAACTGCAACTCCCCACCTCCTCTCGAATTTCTCATCAGCAGGTGACTGGAGGTAATAACTGCCCGGTATAGTTTTCATCTCCAGCAAAAATCTTTTACAACAAGCAACAACAAAAGTTAACAATCATGTGGGAATTGTTCTAGAGCATGAAGAATTCCGGAAATCAGGAATGCCCGTCCCAATATTAAAACAGTTTGTCAACGATTAAATTTTATTGATCTGTCATAAAAATGCGGATAAAAACTCACAAATAGTTTGTTTACTTTCACTCTCAGATTTGTATTAGTTGGTAAATCAACGGGAGCAGCACGTACAGCAGGAGTCGCGTTGAAGTTCTTAAGTTTTCAAAAAATGTGGTAGACATAACAATAAGTAATTTAATAAAACCTCGCCATTAATCTTTATGACGCACACAAATTTTTGGCTTTAAACCCTAGTATATTTGGGTTCCCTTCCAACAGTTTACCGGCTAATCGTGACTAGGGAAGTGTTCCCGGCCGTCGAGCTGCGATGTACAACGGGAGGACTCCCAAGATGAGAAGGAGTTCGGCATTTCAACCAGGAAACCCAGCTAAGAGTAAACCAATACCAGGATCCACCAACGTCCAGGTACCAAGCAAGTCGCAAGGTGGAAAATCTCCCTCTGATCCACAAGGGTGGCGACTGCCTTCGTTGGTGACGACTGCCTTCGTTGGTGACGACCTGGAGCCAGGGGATATGCCAGCAAAACTCCGACAAAGTGGAAATTATGCTGCAGCCCGCACAAACAATGAAGACAGGCCATCCAAGTATCTAAGCAATTAAAAGTTAGGCTCTTATGTTGCTGTGAACGAAATCTACAGATTAGCCACTTAGCACCGTAACAAACGTGAGATACACCAATAAGTTGATGGGTACGGTTTTTTGCAAAAAGGACGCTCAAATCATGCTTCCAATAAAATTAGGAAACTACTAGACCATTTGTGGAAGAATATTAGATAAATCAAACCTTCTTCTTGAGCTCAACCATTGTTACACCATCTTCATCTTCACCATACGACGATCCATTCGATGATCCACTATAGGTCTATAAAGAATTATATAACCATACTAGCTTAATATTATGGATAAAATCTACAGATACTCTAAAGCTGTCTTATTAGCTTCGAGAGAAATCTCGTAAAGCTACTACTTTACACTATGTAGGAGATAATATTCATATTGTTGACCTCTGACCTCTCTCAGCGCATTTCTACTACCTATTTTACATATTGGATTGAATTTCGGTAACTCTAACTCTCATAACACTAAGTCTAACGTTGACAGTAACTCTAACAGTGACATGTACGATCTGTACGATCCAGCTGACAAGAAGATATTCCTTCTTTTCACATATAAGCTTGCCACCAAGTGATAGACGAAAGAGGATGAATAAATGAACGGTGGACCTAGTGCGATTGGTATGTGAATCGAAACAAAGTAGCCGCTTTACATATAGGCAAACTGCTCATAATGTTATAATAACTTCTTTGTACCCTCCTTAATCCAAAACGGTTAGGAGCATAACTTTTTCAGATTTTTCCTTCACTGAACAATTTCCATAGTAACCCGCCTAAGACAGCTTTAACGAACAAACCAGCTTTATCCCCCCATCTAACCTCTCACTTAGAACTTGTCGTGACTGTTCTTTGCCTTTGCAACAGTCGCATAAGGTTTGAAACACCTGGAATCAGCTTCAGACTTTTCTTCACCTACTTGGAAAGGTCCCAACCACAATATTAAGGTCGTTGACGTCTAACGTTTTAAATCATCACTACTTTTACAGTAAGTCAATAAATTATCAAAAGACCACTCTGAGAAGGGAAAACCCCGGCTCGTTCTACAACTGTACGTCTATATACAGTTAGAACGTACATTTACTTTCTTTAAATGTAGTAAGTAACAACTTAGTAACATGATCATCGTCCTCTTCAAGCGGTACATCCATCGCTCGATTCGTAGCACTTGGTGCGGAATTCTGTATCTGCTGACCATTCTCGTCAGCAACCACATCTATATCCATATCGTCATCCATCTACGGTAATCCCCTGATGTCTATCTAAATGGAGGAGAAATATGAAGAATGTGAAGAATGTGATATGTTCCAATCATAGTCGGCATTGCGGTAAAGTAATTTCCACCCTAAAGCTACTTAGGACACCAGAAAGACCATATTTTTTACTTTTTTCTTACATGACACGTCTTCACGTCTACTGTGGAGATCCCAAAACTTCTCACGTTTCGTCGGATCCATCATCCACGAAGGTCTTCCAACTTTTAGCGCACGGCTTCGGCTGCTGCTTGAGGGTTTCCCTTTCGTCTTGAATGTCGTAGAATGCTGATCGAGTTGAGTCTCCCTGGAGTCCTGAGAGAGCCGGGCTAGAGCGTCCCCACTTTGATTGCAGAGTGTCCTTCCAGGTGAAGTCCGGTACCAATTTCCTGACTCCGGAAGGACGAAAGGCTTCTTCAGCCCGGACAGGGATTGAACCGGCATCAATACCATATCATCTCTCGCTAATGGTGTACCTTTTCTACGCTGGTACGAGAACTGTCCAGTGGCGGAACGGATTTCAACAAATTATCCAGGAAATCTGAGTAGTTACATAGAATCTCGTTAGGAAACTAAGATTACCGATATGACACAGTGATTAATACACGTGATTACCTTAAGGACCTGTCAAAACTGATGAAATTTATGGATGGGTAAGAAGAAGATAATAAGGAAGCTTCTCCCTATCAGTAACACAGGTCTTTCTCTTCGCTAGATGTAAACTAGAGATTGGAACATGCTTACTACTTTGTATATGACATAAATACTCTAGGAGTACCATGTCCATTGCCTAAGGAGATGTCAACGTAGCTAAAGGTTGTAATAGAAAACAATCAAAGACTACATCAGGTGTTCAGCCACTTGAACTAGAACCCTTGCAGTTGACGTTCATCAGTTTTACTTCCGGAATGTAACACTGGTCTCCATGTCCTTATAACTTATTTAAACACATTCCATTAGCTTCTTTGAAGAATTCTGTATCTGATACTACATTAGCCAAGTTTGTTCAGCCTTACAGATAGACATTCTCACCTGCTAGAGGGATCTGAGATTCGAAAGCTAAAAAGGTTCTTTCTACAAAATATGGTTTTCTCTCTTCAGAAACACAACAAACAGTTCTTCCTTCATAAGCAGGAATATGATAACAAGTCGACATCAAGTATGTCATTTTAAAAGTCGACATGAAACAACGGAGAAATCAATGCGAAAAAAATAATGGAATGTTACGGATTCTTTAGAGCAAATACCGCGCTCTAACGTGAAAAGCTGTCCTAGCGACTAAAAGACAGAAGTGAAGATCTAGAATTCCAACTTTTCTATCCTAGTGACTCCACATACTTCTGAATGATCATCATTTTACAATTACTCGCTTGTTTTATTCTCCATTAAGAAATCTCGCTCTTCAACTAAACTTTAGCCAGTTTCCTCTACGAGGGGCGGGTGTAGCGCAGTGGTCGGAAGCGCCCTGCAATACACATGTGGTCGATCTCGACGCCCATCCCTCACCAAGCCTTCCATCCATCCATGGTAGGCAGATTGGTGCCAGACCTATCTGAGAGGGTAGCAGCACTGGCTCGATGCATCGGTAGGCCACCGCAGTCATTGTAAAGGCCAGATTTGCATTCAATCACCTCCAACGATGCTGAATGAAGTCGAATGCATGGTGCATTCCTCAGGAATTGATCAACGCAGGGAGCTTTGTCTTTTTCGTTCTCTACGAAGCATTTCAGGGCCAAAGATGTCGGTAGGATCGGTGGATCCACAGGAATGCAGATGTGTCGTGAGTCGCATTATAGCTTCATGGAGCGGCTATCAGTTAGGTGTGGATTTCGGTTCTGGTGGTTCGGATACATTAGCCAAAGATGAGGTTTGCCACTTGCTTAACCTATGTGCAGAATGAGTCAATATTTGTAGTCCATGTGATTCGCTTCCATGAGCTTAGTTGTGGTAGTTTTCAGGTAGAGTTTAACCTTTTCCACATATGTGTTTCAGTGGTTCAAAGACATTTTGACCGAGTACATTCTAACTACTAAGGGCTTAAAAGCTGAGGACTTGGAGGATTGGCTAAATAACGTTTTGTATACGGAGTTTAACCTTATTCTTGAGGATGACAGTGTGTATCCCACGTCACTGATTCTTATTGAAGCGTTCCAGTATATAAAGCAGAATAAACCAGACGATCTTGATCGTTTGTTAAGAAGCCTCCCGTCTGTTGATGCTGTTCGTGAGGTAACCAGGCATGCTTCCTTAATGACTTTAACTGATCATAGTTAAAGTCACGCATACCATAGAGACCTTTTTGAGATAGAAAAACTATTGAAACAGAATTTGTAGGAACGATAGTATCACAATTGCATCGTAATTCTTTTATTAATGGGTCAGAGAGCAGCAGTGTAACCCTTCAGCCTTAAATCTGCTACAGTTTGCTTAAGAACTTTGCGAACCCCTTACTTTTTCCATGAAGTCTATGATAATGAGGTGTAGCGCCTGATGAAGTACTACACGCATTGTACCTACTACTTGCTTCTACTTGTAATACTTATAATACGTATTTGTAGGCGAATAAGATGAGTCGTGCCGAATGTCTGGGTGAAGAAGAGGAAATGTACATGGACGACATTGATGAAAGCGGTGAAAGCAGCCATGGTCAGTTTCCACATACATTTAGCACCCTTAACGTCCCACAAATGCTAAGTGCAGTGCATTTGTTACTAAAATAATGACCATTTCCAAGTTTGAGCTTGAATAACCCAGATCACAGTGGGCATTCTTAACTGGAAGAAACCCCAGTAAAGTTTAACATCTTTGCCTCTTTTATTCTTCACCGATTAATTATGCTTTTTTTGAGAAGCAAAAGGCATATTTTTTAGTTGCTCTTTTTCATCGGGGTAGATACGTTCATTTGCTTCATGAGGATATATTTAAAGTCTTTGGTAGGTATCCACAAGTCTCGTGAAAGCGTGTTCAGTTGCGAATTAGTTGCTGGTTTTATTCGACACATACCAACTCGTAGTTATCGAGGTTCGGACGTAAATAACCAGTGCGAATATTGGGTGGAGCAGAGTTTCGTCCTTTAGCTTTTCTGGCTTTCTATGTTTATGGTGTGGGCTGTGTGCTCGAGCACCACCTCTTTGCAGGATCGCATACTGATGGAGATTAGTGCTTATTACAGTCTTTTGCTTTGGAATCGAGGCTTCTGGTTTGCTAATATTTTCAGTTATAGTCACTTTGTTGCAGTTCATCTCTGACGTACATTTAATGATGTCTTTAATGGACTTTCAAGTGAAACGTATTTGTAGGGATTGCTAGTGCTCTGGAAGTTAAACTAGACGATTCTATCTTACCACTCAGCAGTCACCATAATCATTCACTGGATGCGTCAGTTACTTATCAAGTTCTTGTATTCATTTCAGTGGACACGTTTCGGATTTTTTCAACCATGCCTACTTTTCTGCAAGGTTTCAACGGTTTCGTATGATTTGCTTCAAGAAACCACAAAGTAATCATCCTGTATCGTCTTGGGCTTTCGTTGTTTTTAACGCTCATCTCTGTCGCGAAGCTTTTGGGGCCAGCGCTGCGTCATACACTCGTCAACTGTCTAACGGCAATATGCAGTGTTAATATTTAAACCGTATTTTCAACTTTATTCTTCGTTTGGATGCGCAGTTTCGTAATGTCGCAAGTAGAAAACCTAATAAATACTTAAAATTTGGGAATAAATTTCGTCTGTTGTGAGTTGGTGTAGCCCAATGCAAACAGTACACACATCGTTGGCTCGATTTTGCAGTCTGTTCAGAGCAAACTCTTCATTTTCCCGTCATCGTAAAATTGGTACCAGATGTGACCGAGGGGGTAAAAACTTACTTGTATATCGGTAAGCCACTAAGTTGTTTACATAGCCAGTATATGTATTTGGTCGCCTTTACGATGCTTATAGAAGTTGATTGCGTAACACATTTCTAAGGGATTGATAAATACCAAACGCTTTATAGCTTATGCTTTTGTTCCGTCATAAAGAATAAACTTTTGCATCTAGGCAGTGCATAAGCTTGACTTCTTAGTATTTGATTTTGTTTAGTTTTCGTCTAAGATCTTTCAGAAAAATTACAGTGGGTAGAGATTTTGACGTGCTAGTGAACGTAAGTTATTCAGTGTGACCCAAGAACTTTTTTGTGCGCTTGTAATTCCTTTATTTTTTTATAATTTATTTTTCACGGTCGGTCTTCACATCCACTGTCTCGATCCTATTACTACATATATTCGATTTGTACCCTCACCTTCATCACACGGAGACCTTCCAAGTCTTTGCGTATGAAGTCATCTGCTGCTTGACGATTTTCCTTTCGTCGGAAGTGTAGTCATATGCTAGTCAAGTATTTTCTTTCTGGAGTCCTAAGATAGCCGGGGAAAAGCGTTCGCAGTCCTCATCATTGTTAAAAGAACTCCTTTTTTGGGTCAAGTACCCAGGTTTTTCCTCACTCCCAGGTGTTCTTCCATCTGTTCTTTGTCATTTGTTAAATACTGGTTGAGTCGATTCCCTCTATCCTAAAGTCGATGCTAGGATAGCCGTTGTAGAACATTTTTAGGTATGTGGACTAGTGAGGGGTTTGCGAGAAGTCTAGTACCAGTTCCCCTATTCTAAAGGAAAGGAACTTAATCAGCACAGCGCAAGGTCGAACCAAGGCCTTTCGTGTATTCAACTTCATCAATGCCACTGTGCAGTCCGTGTTTAAGCATTATAGATAAAATTAGATACAACAGATACTAACTAACCATTTTGCTCTAGTAAATGTAACTTTCCCACTAGAGAGGACCTCTGTACTCATAAAAGCGAATGTTTTAACCTTTTTACACACTGCATACTCTTTTTGATGGCAGGGTATATTGCGAAATATAACTTCAACGAACCTGAGATATTTGCAAAACTCTGGACAGCAGGTGCCTATGGTGGGGAACGAACGCGCTATTGTCCTTTCCGAGGGTAGCGCATTCACCTACCACACCATGCGGGTCCTTCGTTTCGGCTGTCTCTCAGCTAGTTCTATCGATCTTTTGCCAGATCATTCCCGTTGATGGGTGATTGCTGATGGCAAAGGATCGATAGAACTAGCTGAGAGACAGGCGAAACGAAGGACCCGCATGGTGTGGTGGTGAACGCGTTGCTCCCGGAAAGGACAATAGTGCGTTCGTTTGCAAATATCTCAATTTCGTTGAAAGCGAATATTGTTTTTTTCTTGTTTTTATTCCCATTAATTTTAGTGATTTTACGTGGGAAGAGGAAGCCAATATAATGATAGTGATATCGGTCATCGTGAGCATGTAACGACTGCGTGCCGGGTTCATCAAGCCTCTGGTCATTGCGGGGTCGAGAAATTGGTACCAGATTGTCTGCGAGAGATTCCCTTGCAACTGTGAACGCTGAACTGCGGCTATCTCAGGACTTCAAGAAAAGTCGATTGGGTCAGAATTCAGCGACATTCATGATGGAAGGAAATTTCTCAATAAGCAGCCGAAACGACAGTCAAAAAATTGGAAGGTCTTCGTGGATGACGCATCTAAGGAGGCGATTCGAATGCAAAAGTGCTGGGATCCGCACAGTAGATCTGGAAGACGGGTCGCATAAGATGATTAAAAATAACAAATTTTATTTGGAAACTATTTTAGATACTCTGAGTTTTCCGTTTTGGATTGTTTAAGGTATTTTTACCATTTTATCTCCAAATGTGCAATGCTCGTCTTCATATGTGGGCCATAATATTTTCTACTCAGTTGTTTCTCGTGTTACCATAGTCTATGGATGCCTAGGTCTCTGTATGTACTTAAGACAGCAAAATTGGGAATGAATGAAAATTTTGCAGTGATCAGAACACAATTTTAACAGATGATGGAAACATCGCGAAGCATGTTCCCGATCCACTACCATATTTTCTCTTTTTGCTGGTATATGTCGTGTTAATATTTATGATTCTGCTGTCTAAAAAACGCTGTAGGAAAACAAGACGGTGGTAATTTCGGAAGAGACGAAATTACTACCCTCTCTTCTTCCTAGAGCGTTTTTTAGGCACGAGGACCCTAATGTTTTGAGTTTGAATACACCTTTTGGTAGTGAAAATACCATGTTTCTCAAGCCCAGAAGTGCAAAATTTGGCTTCAAGACAGACATTGCTTGGAGCTCAGTGAATAACAAACACATTTTTTGATGTTTAGGAAATGTTGTTCCACATTTCAGTGCATACTGCATTCTATTTTTGCCATTTGGTATGGAGATGGGTTTTGCCTCCGTATAATTTTATCTGCAACTGAAAGTCCATTTTAGAAATGGAAGATGATCAGTCGAGAAAAGAAAGAGGCCCTCGCATGATGACCGATGAGGAAGGATGGACTACCATCTTAAGGAAACAGTGACTTGTTAATGCCTGAAATTTCCCTGGTGGTCACTCTACAGAACTTGGGGATTTTTGTTTCAAATCTTCATCTCATCTAATAACTGTTAAGAGCGATTTGTAGTCTTTTTGGGCTATTTTGTCAATATTGTTTTGTTATGTATATTTGTCGGGATGTCTTTTACCTCAGTGACAAAACGTTAACAAAGGTCTTGTTCGTGGACAAGGTCTAGTATATTTTAGGATGAGATTTTTATCGTCTGTTTGGCAGAAGACGTGCTCTTAAAACCGATAGTTTATGGTTTAGTCCTAATCAATCCCATATTATATCAAACGAAAACGTTCACAATGTAGTTCGCCGTTACCATGTGTCAGCCGCAGTTCGTCACTTAGCAACCTGAATAAATGACAGTGTTATGCAAACATCGATCTTTCCGTTAGATCTGTTGTTCGTGGAGCACCCAGTTAGTTTAGCATTTTACTGGTCACCGTTGTTCCTTAAAATTGCGCAACAGAACATTGTGATTTGCATCCGCTTTCATTCTTATGTTCTAAAGAATCTTATAATACTGATTGTACTTTGCTTTATGCTTAGAAGCAGGTCTACTGACTTGTGATTGCCAAGATGTGATACGTTGATTTTGTTATGTTGACGATTTTTGTTAAGAGGTTTTTGTTGCTTGTATTATCAACAGTGCCATAATTATACAATGAGGCAAAAGTTTTCTCACTTACGTTTCTGGTGAGTTATTGACGGTTTCATTGCCGTATTATTAATGTATGTCTAATTTAGCCACGTTTTGTTTTCCTTGTTTGGATATTTTTAAAATTTTTTTCACCCACTTCAGCTATCAAGATAGTGGTGCTTTAAAATCATAACAGAAAAGATGTATGGACTTCTTTAAGTAGAAATCTGTGATAGGTTATAACTTTAGTAAATTCTTCATAATTCACGACAACCTATGTAGGATAAAGGATAAGTCTCTGAGTGTTCATCAATCCCTAAGAGATGTACGTTGAATTCGACTTCATTAGGGATCGTTAGAGTAGATTGAATGCACATCTGGTCTCTACAGATTCACGTTAGCCTACTGATGTATTTAGTTAGTGATACCCTCCTTCCGGATAGGTCCGATACTGATTTGCCGACTCCTTAAGGATGGAAGGCTTGGTGAGCTTGATGAGGGGATCGAACGGATTTGTATTGCAGGGCACCTCTAGCCACTGCCCTACACGCGCTCATAGGACTGCTTATATCTTAATTAATGGTTTACGTTAATGACCGCTCATCAGTGGTGTCCCCAGTCCAGATTCGAATGCCTTAGCCAGGCTATCTCAAACATTGCCGAGAGGAGCCACTCGACCGACATTCTACAACATTTATAAGGAAGACGAACTCGTCCAGCAACAGCCAAAACAACTCGCGAAGTGTTCGAGGACCATTGTGGACGATGAATGCGAGGAAAGGAATGAACTGCAAAAGGTGCTGGGATTCAGACAGAGGATGTATTACTCTTCGTGATTCCAGACATTCCTGTAATGTGGATGGTACGAGACGGATTTTCTTTATTTGGTTGTTGGGCAACGAGTGATTGAAGCTATCTTTTGCTTGTTTGTTTAAAGAACATCCGTTTTGGTGACAGAGCTTCTTTAATGCTTTGTATGGAGATTTTTGAAGGATTTTCTTAAAAGCTCGATTCAAAGAAGAAACGTGTGCGAATGGATCCAAGGCACTTTAGGATCCTCACACATTAAGATATTCCTAATTGGTTGTTACTTTGTTTGTTTCTGTTGTAATTTGACGTCAATAATTTTGCTTAGGCTTTTTTTCTTGAGTGGTATAATTGGGTGCCGCAATGGACACTCGAGTTAAATAATTGTATTTATCAAGAAAATTACTTACTTGGATACTTGGATGCCTTGACGGCCCCTCTTCACTGGTTGTGCGGGCTCTAGCATATTTTCCATCGCTTCACAGTTTTCCTAGTTTAGCCATTGTGGTTCCCTGGAGTCCCGAGGTTAGCATGGCCAAAGTCTGTCCCAGGTCGTCACCACCACAGGCAGTCGCAGCCCTTATGGATCAGAGGGAAATTTGCTACCATGCGACTAATTTGGTACGAGGACGGCGGTGGGTCCTGGTATTGGTTTACTTTTAGCTAGGCTTCCTGATAGGAACGACTTACTCCTGAGCTTGGGAGACCCCGCTGGGGGATGAATCCCCCGGCTGTACATCGCATCCCAACTCCCATGAACAGCTGATAACCACGTTGAGGGGTAAACCGTTGAGAGGTCAAGAATGTTGTAACACAGAGACCTTGTCACACCGGAAAGTTCGCTAACAATCTCATATCAGCTTATTGAGGCAGCAGGATATTGGTTCCATGATTCTTCAAGGCGTTTGTCTCCCCATTTGTTGATATTAGTTTTTTTCTAAAGTTCATTGCTGTTACATTGTTGGGCTTCGATGCGTGGTGGGGGAATTCTTTCATTTTAATTTTAGAAAGTGCAGTTATTACATGTCACACTGTTCCGTTGACGAATTACGTACAAGTCTGGCGAATGCCACAAAAGACACACATAATCTGTGGGAAGAGAATAAAGACTTGCAGGTTAGTCTTACCAAACTTCCGAGCTTCGCAGCTCTTTCTTTTTCCCCCTTTTTTGTGCAACGTGGGTGGTACGACTGCTAGATCTTGCGTTTTGTGCTTTGTATTTCGTTCTATTTTGTCTTTTCTGTTTTTTTTTGAACTACAGTAGAAGATATGATATATGGATTTAATTATTCGTTCCAAATAATTGACGTTTTTACCACGTATCCCGTTGATCGTGGAGTTACTTAAGTGGCCAAGAATAATTCTCCATTCTGTATATAAAAGCCTTCCAGTAGTCGTCACTCACGCGTAGGATGCGCAGAGCACCCTTTTGTACGGCTACCCTATGGAGCTTTGTTGTGATGGATGGATACACATACAACTTGTCAAGCTCTCTTTGAGAATGATCAGGTTTATTCCTTGGAGAGGATCTGTACGAACCTGCTACCATGTATTTCCACTTTCTTGGTCCAAGAATTCTGTCGAATTTAGGGAGGGGAACAGTCCCTATTCACCCATAAACATCTCCGCTCATATGCATAAACATGACGGTCTGTCATCGAAATATACGTTAAGTAACCATTCTTTAAATCCATCTGCGTATCAGAATTAGGTGCTCACTTTTCTTCCTCTTTCCATCCCATTTCCAGAGCACGCGGACGTGCACGTAACCTAGCGATATGCTTGATTCCTCATTGGTACCTGTAGTGTTTTATAGATTCTCAGCCGTATAGTTTACCTGCTTGAACTTTCAGAGACTTTCATAGACTTTCATAGAGGTGTCACTCCTTCGCCATTCCTATGTAGTAAGCAACAGTGTTCACAAATCATGTGAGGTTTAGAATAATCGTCGTGGCCGTTCATTTTCTTGAATTTTACGTCCAGCCGCTAATACGTGTGGCGGGTATGACCGCTAAAGTGAATGGTCACCCACTAAGTTATAAGTCTTGACGCGGCGCTACGAAATATAACTTGTAGCTGGTGGGCACAGTGCATGGTACATCCTTTCTGGATTCGCAATTAATCGTACAGTTTTTCTTTCACTTCGGCCAACTTTTTCGCTTGGATAGGATGATAAACCGTTGATGAGACTTTCTTAGCTTAGCTACCTGTAGTTAGTTCTCAGGAAGTGCACATTCTTATGTTTGCTATGTGTACTGACCATATACTGCGGAGGTCGACTGTTAAGTGCTGGCAACACCGTGATTGAGTGGTGGACAGATTTATTCAAAACATCTAAAAGTTGGAAAAGTTCTAAGAAAGGATGCACTATATAGAAGCACATAAAGGATGTATAGGATATGAAATGGGCAAATATGAGATAAAAACGCAAATAAAAAAGCGATTTGTTGGCCTTAAACACACAAAATGCGTGATTTGTAAAGATGTCATCGCGAATGTGTTAAGTAAGCTTCTGTTCTTTTGGATCTCACTTCACTACTATTCTTCCGTATGTCCTTCCTTACCTATAAAATTTGTATCAATCAATGCATCCCCTTGTGGATCACGAATATGGGATATCTACTGAAGGTTTTGTATAGCCAATCTTCGCTTGGTGGGTGGCCATGTTGATACCGCTGCAGTGCTGTGGTTGAATTGCATTATCCTCGACGTTGTTGAAATATTAGGTCATGGCTTAGGTTCACGAAGTTTTTAAAATGTGCAGTCAAAGATGTACATCCCATGAGCAGTGTTACCCCACTCTACTCATGCTTTAGACTCATCTTCAATGTTTACAGTGCGTTCGGGTGTGCTTTGAAAGTGGGTTTAAAAGTCAGAGAACCAAAATCATTCGTTCTCGATTAAAGTAAGTTTTTCCTTTTAATAACGTATTCGCGCGATTTCTTCGGATTTGTATTGTTTTTTACTCCTCTTTGTGTCGTTCTTTAAAAGTCATCTCCGCTTCACTTTTTTTTGTGAACTAGACGGTTTCACTTTACATGAAGATGAACCGATTCTCCCACGGAATGTGCCGCTGTCGATCCCGTTTTGAGATGAGGGTAGTAAACAGGTAAAGAGCTCTGTCATGATCCTCTGAAAAAGAAAACCTTATCGTCGTTAGATAGGTTTTACAACACGATAAGTGCTGACAGGACGACCTTCGATTAAGTTGTGTGAAACACATTTTTTTGTCGCTGATAAAGTTAGAACAGTGAACAGTCGGTATTCGCTGAACATTTCTATAACAATAGCTATAAATTGTTTTTCGTTTATGAGATAAAAATCATTCCCTGGGTTTCTCTGGTTTCATGCCAATCAAAGATTTGGAATCTCATGAATCCTACCATGGGTTTAATGTTTTTCGGATACAATGGTGGAGTCCTTTCCCAATTTCCATGTTAAATTCGTTCTGCAATTTACATCACTGTTCAATTTAGAAGCACCTCGCACATAGTTGAGGTTGACGACCATTCTGCAGTTTGGATCTTCTGTTGTTCTTAATTTTAGATGTAATGTAAGGCTAATTGGTACTATCCATAATCCCTTTTGCTAGCTTATCAAAAAGAACAAACTAATTTTAACCACAATGACACTGAGATATTTGTAAAACTGCGGACGGGAGGTGTCTTTGTTGAGGATCGAAAGCGCTTACCCTTTCCGGGGTGCTAACGCGTTCACCGCCACACCACGCACATCCTTCGTTTCGCCTGTCTCTCAGCTAGTTTTCTATCTATCAGTTCCATAAGCAATCATCCTTCAGCGGGATTGATCTGGGGAACAAAATTCGGCATTAAACAAGGTTAAGCTGAGGCTGAGGGGCGTATACTACAGTGGTAGTGATGTCGTTCATCACGGATATGGCGCTAATTCGATTCCGCTCCAAGCTAACCAAGACTGTCATCCCTCCGTGGTCGGGAAATTGGTGCCGGATTTCTTCGAGAGAAGTCACGCCGTGCAATCCAAAAGGGAACGCTCTAGTGCGGCTATCTCAGGATTCCAGTGAGAATCGTCCCAACTACCATTTCTCGACATTCAAGATGAAATGAAATTCCTCAAGCAGCAGCCGAAGCCACAGAAGTTGGAAGATCATCGTGGACAGTGGATGCGAGGAAACGAAATGAATGTGAGAAGTGTTGGGATCCGAACAGTAAACATAAAGACGGATCGTATAAAAAAAAGCTGAGGCTGCAGTCGAAATCACAATGTTAACTTTTATTTACTGCCTACTACAATTTTCACATCAGGCCATTATTCGAAATCAATATGCTGAAATTTAAACCAATTTTAATTTTTCGTCTTCATGTAGAGTTTTCATCATTGCAGGGCAGATTTGTTAATGATTTAAACGAGATATCTCGCATACAACAAGCCATTACGCAGCTGGAAAGGGAGCATCGCCAAGATCAGCTTCAGCATGTAAATTTTTTACAGCATCATTAGTGGTCTTTAAAGCTTCACCTTGGAAAGTAGTTTGCAAATCACAACCATTCGTTTCATATTTTACAGTCTCATTTCATCAGCTTTGTTTCCTAATTTTTCCTGTGTTTTCCTCTTAGCCGCGTCATTCAATGACAGAAATGCAAAGGAGGGCATCACAGCTATATTCTATGCTAACAACTAAGAGGGAGGAAATCGTTAAAAAGCTAAATGATGGGACAAATTTCGTTGCTTTGCTCCAAAACCAATTAATTAGTGATCGTTTGTTTGACTGGAAAAACCGCCAGAAGTTAGCACAAGTTGGTGTGCCTTTCGATAATCGGGATGCAATGCTGGATGAAATACAGATGGAGTAAGCTCTGTCTTTAAGTGGTTTAGTTGATGTACTCGTTTTTGAATGTTCTGTCTCATTATTTTACGTTTTTTCTTTTTTTTTACAGATTCGAATTTCTCGCGGAACAGAATTGGCAGCTACATATGTTCGCTAGTTGGACGTTAGATCTGCTTACGAGAGGTTTTCTTTTTATGCAACGATTGTGTTAATTTAGCATTCCTTTATGTGTATGTAATTTGCTACAATATAGTATACAAATATATATATATATATATTAATAAAAGTATGCAAGTAAGTACGTAAAAGTAGACTTTTGATTTCGTCACTTGATCAGCTGCTGCTTCTCCCAGAGGCAGAAACATGGTCTGTGCTGTTTTCATTCTTCTGTATAACTCGTCCTTCATTTTGTTCTCCATATTTATGGAACGAATGATGTAATCACTACAATCTCGTTTCGCATTCTATCATATCAATGGTTTTCTCTGCAGTGGGCGTTCTTTCTATTTTGTTCTGTCTCCTCCTTTCCATTGCTTCGTTTAGGTATCTGAACGTTATGTTTACTCAGCTGCTTTTTTTTAAAAGTTGATATTTCTTCGGCAAAGGTTCAGTAAGAATTTTGCTTCGATGTGCATTGTCATCCCACTCAAACGAAGGCATTGTTCATTGCAATGAGCGATGAACAGCCTTAGCGATATTCTTACGTGGTCGATGCTAAAGTTACATTTTCGTGGTGTTTGTCGTAGCAGTCAGCCAGATTTCTTGTTTAGGAGTGCTGAACTCCTTGTTGTATTAGCAATGATGGAATGGAATTTGTTTTGACGCAGTCGATAGAAATTGGGTAAGGGAGTATCGTTGCTTCCCGTAGATTTCTAGTATTCTAGCTACGATTAATCTTCTTCCAAATTTCTTGAAATGTGTGGTAGATTATTCTTTATGATGAACTTCTAGAGCACACTCAAGAAACAAATCACTCAGTGCTTTTGATAATTTCACCGGCCACCCTTTGTTCGGTTACGAAGTACTTCATTGGTTAGGAATCCTTCCTTTTTGGAGATAATTTATCTATGGTTTGTGAGAAGTTTACTTATAGTTCGCACTTTCCACCTTTGAAGCGGTCGACAATGATGTCGACGGTTGTTGGAACCGTGCTTATCTTTCGCAATGCAAAGGGTGTGGTCTAGGTACATAGGGTCTAACCTGGAGTATAACTATTCTTGTATCATTTCTATAATTTGGGAAGAACTGGGCTGAAAACACAATATTATAGTCGCTAACATCCACATGACACTTAGCTACACTGTTTGCTGTTTCTGCTGCCTTCAAGAGTTCCTTTTAGTCTTTTTGGTTTGAGGTGAATTGCTGATTATCCAATTCCATCTATTTTTGTATATCAACGAATAACTCGCAGTCTTCGTTGCGGTCTTCTTCTGTTCGCTCGTAATGTTTTTAAAAAGCTTTCGTCCAGAATTTTCCTATCATATATGTTTTTCCAAAGTGTCAAATGGGCAACCATCATTTGTTTTTGAGGACGTGATTGATTTCCACGCCAGTCGTACACCTATGCGATGGGTCATATCTAACGATGATTTTGCTTCTTCTCGAAAACCGATTTTCCACAAAAGGACTTTGCTTTGGATAGAAGCATTGTGAAGTTCCTAAGAGAGTGTGAACATTACCGCCACAAGAATATGTTCTTGCTGCGAATATAAGTGAAGGGTAAGAAACATTTTCTGCCTCTTTTCATGGACATACTACATAGATCCACACTAGTTATAGTCGTTTTCATTAATATTCAGTGCAACTTCACCCTAATGTCTTACCGTTTCTGTTTTGGAGTGAGTGAAGCTATGGGCCATGCGCGCCTGCTGTTCGAGTGTCCAAAGCTGATGTGTTGCGAATGAGCGTCGTTTTTCTCCGATAGTCTGGATATCATCTTGTTAGGGCTTTTCCAGAAGGTTAATAAACGTATTAGCTACTTTTTTTCGGTAAAGGAGAGGTGGGAGAGGAGGAGAGGAGACTGAGGGGGGCGGATGTATTATTGTCTTATAATTAAGTTTGTTCCAGTTCGATGGGCAGTTCCATGCACTTACTTGCTCCTAGCTAAACTTTCATATTGACCTTGTACTTAGTATGAAAGACCTGGCCAAAGGGACAAATGATGAACAATGTTAAGGAAATGAGGGAGATGTTGACTAAACTATCTGCAACTGCTCCACTTAGTGTTTAGTCATCAATGCATTTTTGTTTGTTTGCTGGGACATCTAGTTCTGCTTAGTTTGAAAAGGCTGCTGCTATTGGGACTGTTTTAAGTCGAAAGTGTTTAGTTTTTCTTTTCCTGTAATTTACATGCAAAGTTTTGCTTTTGCATTGATGTTGCTCTCGGTACTTGCCCGTTCTATATGTGTCGGAAATTCCCTTCATTTGGTTATTTCTATTCATGGAGATGGTCGGATTGACATGGCATTGAAGGCGTATTGAGTAGTAGGTAGACATTATTTTCCATGGAATCCTGAAGGTGTGCAATGGTTTTACTACGTCGTCACCGTATCAGGAGCCAGCCCAGGGCTTCTAAAGGACTCTTGCATTATGGTTTGGTCCTTTTTTTTGTAGGGTCACTACGACTTTTAACATCAGTCAATCAATCTTTAGGAGATCATGTAATGTGATAAGTTCGGGTCAGAAAATAGATCACAAAAAATCAAGTCTTGGCTTTGCAGTTCTTCCTGGTTTCTTTGAATTCTTCCATTCCGAATTGCTTCATTCAATACATTCTTCTCAATACGTCATAAACAAATTTTCAGGTCCACAGATAAATGACAGTCATGCACATTCTACGGCTGCAAATCTAACAACTTTGGCCGATCAGCTCACCAAATTATTGTTTATGCTAATTTCACAAAGCTTCGTGGTATCAATCCAGCCTGAACCTGTGCTGAAAACACAACACAAGTTTGTTACTGAGGTATCCAAAGCAGTTCATCTCTGAATCACCCACACTAGTAGTAGATGCGCCATGCCCCTTTTTCTTTCTTTCATTTTTTTATCTTTCATAATTCTTGTTATTATTGATCGGAAAGATAGTTTAAGTGTTCCACTAAGTATTCAATAAATGTGCAAATTTTTTTGGTTGAAATAAATCTCGTATGTCTGATGCGGTGACTAAGCAAGTTCTTATATCTTCGCTCATGGCAATACAAGTTATTAACTAGTCTTTACACTTATGGGGCGACATGACCTTTATTGGAGTATACCATGTGAAAATAATTTCAACTTCCAAGTTCAAGTTAACATAACTCAGCCAAAAGTGCATTTTATTACTTACTTACCTTACTTTGACGATCTAGAAGCCGAACTCTGAATTTTTATTACTTTCAACAAAAAGAGTAAAACCAACAGATCTTTGACTACGGGATAAACGTTTTGTCTTTTTTTATCACGACGAATTTCTGATTTCCTGGAGTCCATGACATCTATTGTTCCACTCTCCTATTTCAAAGCTCATATTTCGAAGGCAGTTTTCTCCAGTGTATTGTTTATGTATGAACTGCCACTCTTCTGTTGCAAATTTTAAAAATCTAGTTTCTTTTTCACTTTTTTTGGTGATTGCGGTTCCAAACGTATTTACATTTGAAAGGACATTGTGTAAAAAACTACTTCTGCGTTTAAGACAGTAGAGCAAAGCCTTTTCTGTAAATCTGGATACATGGTGAACTTCTGAAATGCTCTATTTGTCAAGAAGTTTTCATCAGTTATTGAAGATCTTTATCATGATGGTGTTAAAAGCGCGTCTAAATGCACTTCAGATCCTAAATTCTAGTTGTTATGTTTTGTCCTAATGACAGGAGTGGTAGCTATTTGCAGGTTCGTTTGCTTATCGGCGACAAGCTGGGGATTCGCCAGCACCTCGTAAACACAAATGTTACGGTTAAAATTATTGCTGAAGAAGAGGCAAAGCTATTGAGTGCTACACAGATGAACCACAAGGATATGTAGGTTTTCAGCACTTTTCAGAGAAGTCGTTCTTTACATGACCAGTATATGCCGTTGTATTATTAAGTAAAGGTTCTGAAATATTAAATTCAGCAAGAGTGTTGGCAGTATCAGCAACGATTATGAAAAAATGACAATGGACGAAAGAGGGCACATGGCAGCGAAGTTCAATAATTCGAAACTGACTCGTATTGCTCACCGCAAACCACCTCCCAAGGGAGCTGCAGCAGATATGAAGTGTGCAGTCAATGTACAAGCTGCAACAGATCAGAAATATGCGTTGCTATTTCATATAAGTCCATTCCAGCTCGGAACTCTAGGGAAAAGTGTGTAAGCAGTGGAATTGTTATCGTATTTTATCCCTTAGTGGCTGAGTTGCTTTGGTTCGATCTGTACAATGAGGGTCATAAACCGATGACCAACTTCATACATTCTTTTTCACAAATCATGCACCGAGCGGTTTTCAGTTTGACGTGTGGACACTTTCGCTTCCTCTCATGGTGACGGTGCATGGTTCACAAGATTGTGATGCGCAAGGTGCTATCATATGGCATCGTGCATTTGCCCCTGTGGTACGTCTGGTGTCTTTAAATTTGCCTAACGCAGTAGTTCATGTGAGATTTCGTCACCTTATGGTTCCAACTCCCTTATAGCATTCTTATTTATAGTCTCGTTCACCTGGATCAACTGATATCGCTGCTGTGACATGGAAGGATCTCGCCCATGTCCTTCAACACAAGTTTACGTGAGTTCTTTCAAAGTTCATTCACATGGGCTTTTCACTCCCCATCTTCGCCTAGGAACAGGGTTTTCATAACGAGTTAGTTGGAACGTTTTTTTTACAGCAACAAAAGGAATGAGTTTTAGGTTGTTCACCGGTGCCCGTCGGCAATTATCTGACTCAGACTTGAATTACCTTTCTGAGAAATTGCTCGTCCCTAATGCTCCCGATCAAAAACCGATCACATTCCATCGTTTTGCAAAGGTTTGTTGCTGATGGTTCAATCTAAATATAACGTTGCCACTTCTAACACTCATAATGGAGAATAATAGGTCGGATAGCACAGTGGTAGTGGTGTCCGTCATCACGAGCATGGCGCTAATTCGATTCCGCTGTTGGCCAACCAAGCCTGTCATCCTTCTGGGGTCCGGAAATTGGTACCGGATTTGTCTAGGAAAAAAATCAGTCTCTGCAATCCAGTTGGGAACGCTCCAGTCCAGCTACTCAGGACTCAAGGGAGAATTGCTCGAACAGCATTTTCCGATGAAATGAAATCTTTAAGCAGCAACCGAAGCCACACGTAAAAGTTGGAAGATCTTCGTGGACAATGGATGCGAGGAAACGAATCGAATGTGAGAAGTGCTGCAGCAGACGTGAAGACGGATCAAATAATTTAGAATAAAATAAAAAAAGTGGAAAATAATTTAGTACTTTGTGTCATGTAATACACATTAATATTTTGTATTTTCTCAAACTTCTACATTTAATAACTAGATAATAGAATTCCTTCCAACGGTGTACCACCTCATCGTGGCTGGGAGGTGTTCATGGGTGTCGGGCTGCGATGTACAGCGGGGCGCAAACCTAGCTGAGAGTAAATCAATACCACGATCCACACTGTCATGGTATCAAACTTGTCGCAAGCCGGCAAATCTCCCTCTGATACACAAGGGCGGCGATTGCCTGTAGTGGTGACGAACTGGGGCAGTGTTTGGCTAGACTGACCTCAATCCTCTAGGGAACCACAGTAGCGAAACCAGCAAAAGTCCAAAAAAAAGCAGAAATTGTCCTGGGGCGTGCACAATAACTGAAGACGGGTCATCCCAGTATCCAAGTAGGTAATAGAATTTCATGCGTATGTATTTCAAAAAACTCCACAACAGTGTTTTTCTTTCGAGGAAGAACTGCGTATTCCACTTATAATCGATGTTTTGCTCTATGCGCTATTTTTATTTTATAAATATATGATATAAGTAAGTAAGTATATATATATATATATATATATATATATATATATATATATGTCTCAATTTTATAAATTCCTTGATTTGATATGCTTAACACTTCAGCAAAATCTTCGCGACGACGTTTCATTTTCTTTTTGGGAGTGGTTCTTCGCCGTTATGCAATTAATCAAGCAAAAGCTGCTCAAATTTTGGGATGAAGGTGATTTGCATCAGTATTTAGTTATTGAAAATGAATCATTTTAACGAATACATTCCGATATCGAGACTCTATTGATGGCTGTATGGAACGATGTTTAATTTTTGGTCCAGTGGTGCATTGAATTCAACTCACACCGACTCTCATCCCACTATCCCAAAAATAAACACGCTTTTTTTTTCTGGGATGCTCTCTCTCCCCCTCTTTCTCTCCCTCTCCTTCGCTCCCTTCTCCCTCTTACCCTCTCTCCCTCCCTCTCTGTGTCTGTTTGTAATCTGGGTTTATTTTTATTTACTTTGTAAATATCTGTTGATCTGTTTTTTATATTTGTATATCCTCTGTGTTTTCCCATATGTGTTTTCTGGAACATGCCAAACTGTGGTAAAAATTGTACATATGGTAAAAATTCTACCATTAAATTACTATACCGCCGATGCCGCCAGCGTTTTGCAGTCGGGTAAACAGCACATTTTTTTCTACTACGTATCTTTATACATAGGAGTGGATAGCATAGTGGTAATGCTCCAGCACGCAGACACCCAACGTACCCACGCGCTGGCTTGAACCCTCATTGTGACCGCCAAGCCTCATCTCTGTAGACTCGAGAAATTGGTATTGTCTGGGGTACTCTCGCTCTTTTTAATTCATATGGGGACGCCGCCCTAACATGGCTATCTCAAGATTCTATAGAAAAATCGACTCGACCAGCAATCAGCTACATTTGTTACGAAGAAAAAATCCTCAAAGAGCTTTAATGATGCTGAGATATTTGCAAAACTCTGGACCGCAGGTGCCTATGAGTGGGGAACGAACGCGCTATTTTACTTTCCCGGGGAGTAGCGCGCTCACCACCACACCATGCGGGTCCTTCGTTTCGCCTGTCTCTCAGCTAGTTCTATTGATCTTTTGCCATCAGCAATCACCCGTCAGCGGGATTCATCTGGAGCGCGCTACTCCCCGGAAAGGAAAATAGCGCGTTCGTTCCCCACCATAGGCACCTGCGGTCCAGAGTTTTTGCAAATATCTCAGCATCATTAAAGTTATATTTCGCAACGCATACCCCTGCCGCTAAAAAAAAGAGTAGGCAGTAAATAATAAGTCAAAATCCTCAAAGAGCATCCGGTGCCACACGCAAGAAATGAGTGAAGACGATTTAGGAAAGTGGGTGCAAGGAATGAAATCGAACATACTGGGATCCACACAGTGTGATATATATGATACAGAGTCATGTAATAAATGGTAAATTTTATGTATATTTTGTAAGTCCTAGTTCGTCTTTCATTCGATTCGTATCTTTAATCTATTGGCCATGAAATTATTCAGACCTCTGGTATAGGTTCCTGTGCCGTTTGAGGATTTCAGTCTTCTTCATGAATGTCCATGAATGCTGGTCGAGTAGATCCTCCTTAGAATTCTGAGATAGTTGTGATAGGACGTCCTGAGGCTTTTTTTGACCCGCTGCGGGATCAAAATAGCGATCTCATGAACTAAAATGCGTGCGCAACGGCAGTTTGTATACAACTGTCTCGGTGGCTGAGGAATTGAATGATAACAAAATCAAGGTGATTGGAAGGTGCAGAACGAATAGGAAGGGACTCCCAGAGCAAGTTAACAGGTAGAATCTGAGGAAAGGAAAGTGGATATATAACAGAACTGGGGCGTATTCAGGTAGAATGGTAAAAAAGAACATAATTATGTTGTTCATGACAACCCATAGCTTAGGTAGATATAGCTCTTCTTCGATTTGGTCATCCAGATGTGTTTGCTGAACGCATTTATAGAGGTCTTTTGCGATAGCATGCAGGGCAACCGGACAAATGGTTTTAGTGTTCAAGTCTTTTTATGTTTGACTGTGGCAGATAGAGCGCCTACACTTTGATTTGGCTATGTTCTATGAAGGGCTTAAAAAGTTGTGCTGCCGTTGTAAGGATTTGGTAGGATGTCACTAATCCATATCTGCTGTCGCGTCAAGCATCTGTCTGTCAAGCAAGAGAGCAACGCAGCAAGCAGGCAGTGAGACATATGTTCTTGTTTAGGTTCTGTCGACAATAGTCCCCAAAAATTTCGAATTTTGTGGGTTACGGAACCCAATGGTTTTAGACGTAAAATAGTGTGTGTAAATTATAGAATTTAGAGAGTACCATTGCCCGAAAAGTGATGAAATATCGTTTTAAAGTTACCTGCTAAATACAGACGGTGTAGCGGAAATGCCCTACGCAACAATGAAAGCAGCTGTAAAGAATGTGGGTTGGAATCAATTCATACCGGCCATTCTGCCCCAACCCCACAAATAAATTGAGACCAACTGATGTATAGCGGTATGTGTTAATGATGTTAATTTTTCGTGGTTCTGCTAAATCCGTTGCTTCAGGATGGTTGGTAGGTTTCATATCGAAACAAGACGCCTCGCAATCAATGATGTTGTCAAATCATCCCACGTTTTTGCTACGATTCAGTGATACTCAGACGGGAGCTGTTAGCATTGGATTCGTTTGTGAAGATGATGACGGTCAAAAAGGTATGTCTATTGTGTTAGGACGGAATGGGGGTAGAAATTATTCCTCCAATGTTTTTAAAACATTGCGCCATGACTCATTTACCTATTAGTTTTGGCGATTTTCTGAAATCTTACTTCTTAGTGCCATTTCATCTTGCGCCGTTTACTATCAAAGACCTTGATCAGTTGTCTCTTGCCCAACGAATAGCCAGTTGTCCTCAGTTGAAAGAAATTAGGTAACGTCTTTTTTGGTTTACTTCTTTTATTTTTTAATCATCGCACTTTTTTATTTCTGTGATAAGCGACCTTAATTTTAAGAAAGTAGGGTATATTTTCCCTTAATATGCCGAAGAGGTGGCGCAGTGGTCGGAGGCGCCCTGTAATACGCACGTGGAATCGATCCCCACGCTCATGGCCCACCAAGCCTTCCATCCCTTCGGGGTCAGAAAATTGGTACCAGACTTGTCTGGGAAGATAACAGCACTGGCTCGGTACATCGGCAGGCCACCGTGAGTCATTGTAAGGGACAGGTATGCATTCAGTCATCTCCAAACAATACTTAATGAAGTCGAATGCATGGCACATCCTTCAGGGATTGATCAAGACCAAGAGCTTTGTCCTTTATCCTTTCTATGCCGTTTTTGCTTTTGTTTTTATACCTTTTCTGTATTTCGCGCGCGCTTTCTTGAATGCGTCCAAAATGTTTCGGTGGGGAATTCTGGAACATTTTTGTTCTGTAGCTGGACAGGATCAGCTTAGTCATTGCTGTTGAGTTAGTCATAGGCTCCCATATCCAACATGACATGATTTCATTGTAGTGTTTAATTGGAGATCTCAGTTGATTCTTCTCTATTTAATGGCATTTGCTCTTGTGCAGATGCACCATGTTGTGGTATACAGTAGGATCTGCATTTATGTTAGGTTGTGTAAAATAAAATAATTGTGCTGTCGCGCCGGGTCGAGAACTTCTATCCTTCGTTTCGTTGTGATTGTTTCACAACAACCACCATTAGCTGATTATCTCGATAAACGGCGATGGAGAGTGCTGAATCAATTTAGATGTTAGGAGAACTTGACATAGTCTAGGTAGTCAGTTCGAAATCTCTTGTACGGTCGACCGTTTATGTACAAAACAAAAATTAAACGATTTGCTGGACGGTTTGCTTCAACGTCGGAAATGGGGATTGCACTAGTTCAGGTACAATACATCTGATCTTGTATAAGACATTCGGTGGTAAGCACTCGACCAAACCAGTGTTTCTGCATAAAAAAATCACCTAGATAGGAACCTGTATTATGTGGATAGGGGCTAATTGAAGCAGAGTGGTAAATCTTGTTGAACATCGAGTAAGTCGAGTGGAAAACAGGAAACTCTCCGTTTGTATTCCTCATAGGCTGGAGTAACGGGTTCTATTCGCGCGAAATCCAAAAGAGGTATCATTTTTTAGTATACTGCTGTCTCTTTCGTTTTTTGGAGAAAAATGTAAATAGGTCGCTTGGCTCTTCTATGGCATATTTTTGAGCAAAATCACCACGATAAAAAATTCCTAGATTAATATACAATTAATACAAATTCAAGAACTGTTATAAACGAAGAAATATGGAATAGTTGACATATTTGATGTGATCTTTCTCTCTCCATCAGAACTACTTCATCAATAGTTTGCTTCTTTTTGGAAATGTTCTTATTCACAGTTCTGTAAAACTGCCTACTTTATCGTGTGCTAGCTTTAATCCGTTCCAGATATCTATATCCAAACATGGATAAAGACGAAATGCTACGCTATTTTGACAGTGAAGAACGAAACCGCGGTGGACCGGACAGTCCGACTGGATATATCCAGTCAGAAATAGTGATGGTTGCGAAAACATCTAACAAACCGTCATCGACCTCAGTCATTAGTGGTGGTGACTCACCATCTCCGCAATCGGTGCAGTCGAAGTTAGACTGGTCACCTGGGGAGGTGAGCAGGCCGTCTCAATCAATGGATATGTGAGTTTTCAAGTATTTTCTAGTTCCGATTTTGCTACTGTTTAAAAAGAAAGCGTTTTCTAAATCTTAACAAAAGGGGTTTTAGTAATTTATTTATGCTAGTTTAGAGGGGATGATCTGGCATCAATGTTATCCTCATCGGGACTTGACAGTTGTGGTGGTCACGGAGATGTGGAATCACTACTAGGTCCAGGTTTCCGACCACAATTACTTTCACAGCCGCTTCAACACATTGACTTGTCATTCGTAGATTCCTACGATAATCCAGCTTTCTTTCGACATGAGTAATAAGTTGGTCACAGTGAAACTGCTATACCGTTGTTCAAGAATTAACATTCACTAACATAAGATTTTTGGTTCTTTCTAAGTGTAACGTCATTGCACCTTGACCTCCATAGGTTACAAAGTCTATGCGCTGATTGTAGTTACTTTGAGCTTATCTCTTAGATTGTTATTTTATGTAGAATATCTACAATTATTCTTATGGAACTCAATTTGTTACTTTAATTGTTAAGTTCTGCTGATACAGTCTTTAATTATTTCTGCATTAGAGCTCCAGTCCAATATGGTGTGTCAACCCTACTCTTTTCTTCTAGTTTTTTTTTCCTAGAGATAACTAGGTTTGTATAGTTGTTCTATTCCGTGTTCTTTCATTCATTCTCTATTTCATTATGATGAATGACCATAAATATATGTATAGGACATATTTATTCATATCAGTTGTTCAAAAAGAATCAGTTATGTTCGGTACTTCCAAGCTTTTTCGTGCTTAACGAGATCTGCTTAGGTTTCGGTGTTAGGCAGAGGATGTGTAGTTTTATGGGTTTATCGTCTTCATGCTAAACAAATCCCATTTTGTTTCATTTTATTACATATCGTACTCAATTTGGTCCATCTGTTTCCGTAGAATCATTTTATTCGTTAGATCTTAAATTTCAACGATTGACTCCGTTGTGATCTCTTATACTCTTCTCAATTCTGCAGTGCTATAGAACATCAGATTTCTAGTCCAGATTTTACTCATATTTACTAGTCAGATCGGTTTCTCTCACTGTTCCACAGCACACAGATTTTTACTTTGTCAATGTTTATATGTCATTTCTAAAATTTTCGTTGTATTTAAAGCTCAGTTCTAAGATAAATATCCTTGCATACAGCATGAAAGCATTCAAGTCACTTTTTTTCATGGGGACCTTTCCATTTTAATGGAACAGTAGATAGACTGGGTTTCCATGCTGGACGATGCTTCAATTCAACGATGCTTCAATTCAGTCATTTTTCCAAGGTGAATTCCAACTTTCTCTTTGGATCTGTTCTCGTAAACTGTTAATCGGATAAAAGGTTTTTCTATACTAAACTCGTATCGACTCGAACATGCAGAAAATTACTGGTTATTCTTACCGGAGTTTAATGAAACATCCTTTGAGAGGTGTTCTTGGTCTGCTGATATGATGTTGACGGACAACCATTTACTCCATGATGGATAGCGATTAATGGGAGTCGCCCTTCATCCGAGACTGGAGAATCTTAACTGCCGTACGCGGGCAATGCGATGGTGTTTGAAAAAACTGAATGGTGAGAAGACAGTGTTGGAAGGCTTTCTGGTATGATTAAAATATGTCTTGTGAGCTCTTCGTCGACGTTACCACGCTGTTTCAATGTATTGGACTTCTTGTAAATGTGTTCTTTTGCATTCTGGAGAATGTGAACCCCAGAAGAGAAGTTTACCATGTAGGTGAACAACCTCATGTTGGCTTATAAAGAACACACTAGCTGATTGATCGACATCGATCTTAACTGAAGGTCGGACCTTCGAATCCATCAGCTTTTCTCATCAGTTCAACTTATTATTCTTTAGGAAATTCGATCCATATATGTTTATGCGAGTATTTAAGGTTGTTGTTTCGTACTGATCAATGTGTACTGATGTACGGTGTAGTGATATTGAGGTGCCATACATGAGATATCTAATAGAATTTGTAAGAACGACATTTTGGCGCCAGTATTTTGTCTATAAGGTTGCCGAGGTGATCTTTGTTGTTTCACGCACCACGTGATTTGCTTCAAATCCGGTTGTGATGCTAGCAGATATCAGCAGACCTTATTCAATCAGTGTTTTCCCCGCTAAATGGCACCTGTATCTCGTATCAGTTCAAAATTTTCGATGTGAATTCAATTAACCGGGTACCTAGATTTTACATTTGCTGCTCGTGGAGATTACAATAGCGCTTAGGCTCCGGAACTGCTTTTTTGCAAAGTGACGATAATTTTTCGCTAAGTACCAATACCAGGAATCACCACCGTCCTGGCATCAAACTAGTTGCATGGTAGCAAATCTCTCTCTAATTCACAAAGGCGGCGACTGCCTATGGTGGTGATGAACTGGGGCGAGCTTCGGCCAAGCTGACCTCGGGGTTCCAGAGAACCACAATGGCTAAACTAGCACAACTCCGAAAAGAACGGAAATTATGCTGGGGCGCGCACAACAAGTGAAGACAGGCCATCCAAGTATCGAAGTAAGTAAATAAAGTGTTAGAGGTGGCATTGAAAACGTGACCGACTTATAGGAGAAAAGTTCCTCTGTCTAGCTATGAGTAAGCAGAGTTATTTAAAAGTGTTACCAGATTTTTGAAGCAGCTCACAATTTGAAGTTTCCAAAGAAATGAAGGCAGAAATTTGAACTTTTAAGATTCCAAACGAAATCCCGAACGAAAACGGACATCAACAGTGCATTCGAGGAAATTAGATGCTCTAATGGAGGAAATGCCGTTTATTCAACTGCTTTTGTTTTCGAAACACGTGCCTGGAAGGGAAAAAAGTGCGCGAAATACCTTTGGTGGGCTGCGGAAAATCAGCATTCCATTTTGATAAGAGAGAAGAACTTTAATCCTCTAGGGAGAGCAATAAACTCTATAGATTTAGTAATCTATAGCTATGAATTTATAATCTATAGCGGAGCGGCTAGCATAGTTGTAGTGATAGCAACCATCGCGAGCACGGTACTGGTTTGATCCTGCCGCAAGGTTACCAAGCCTCTCATCCCACCGGCGTCGTGAAATTGCTACCGGGCTTGTCCGGGGAAGAAATCACTCTGTGTAATCCAACTGGAAAGGCTGCAGCCCGGCTGTCTCAGGAACCCAAGGAGAATCGACTCGACCAGCACTCAACGACATCCATGATGAAATGGAAACGGCGGCCGAAGCCACACGTAAAAGTTGGGAGAACTTCGTGGGTGATGGGTGCGAGGGAACGAATCGAATGTGAGAAGTGCTGAGATCCCCACAGTAGACGTGGAGACTGGTCGTATGAAAAAATAAATAAAATCTACACTGAGCTGGTTTAAATTTCAAACCAACCGTCATCTTCGCACTATGTTAGTGAAGATGAACTCATATCGGACCTAAAGTGTTAAGGAAATGAATGTGTATCCATGGACATCCCTTAACTACTGTATAATACTAATTCCTCATTTGGTCTCTAAAGTAGTGGCTTACAGTCTCCTCAATTACACTACTTAGATGGATGGACAGTTGGATGACTCATCTTTATGTGTCATGCGTGTTCCAGTACTTCATTCATCTCATTGTCTTCCATCTATAAACGCCTTCGGATTTATGTGTAGGTTCGGGTACTATTTGAGAATGGTGTCTTCTTCGAGGAACGTTGTTAAATATTATGCAGACTATTTCTCCCTAGAATCCGGGTTATCGGTACCCAAGACGCAGTTGTTTACGCTACGAAATCGGAAGGTATCAGGCAATTGACAAAAAAATTCGACTTTTTTTAACCATGAATCTAAATGGCAAAGCATCTGCAGATACATGGGTTTGAATCCCAAGCTGCTCCGCAGCGCGATTCCATGATGAGTAGCTAGTTTAATGACTGATACAACCACTACCCCCCACGGGGGTATAGCTCAGGGGTAGAGCGCTCGCTTTGCATGCGAGAAGTCTGGGGTTCGATTCCCCCATACCTCCAAGTCTTTTGTCATTTAGATTTATGATTAAAAACGGCGGAATTCTTGTCAATCTCGAGATCGTGGACCCTGTGCAGATTTCGGGCATCCAAGATGCTGTAGTTTATGCCATTAAGTCGGAAGCAATCACGGAATTCACAAAAAAATTCGACCCTTCTTTACCATGAAGTTAAATCTCAAAACATCTGAAGCTGTTATATCCAGAGAAAATCCTACATTGATTGGTGGGCTAAAGCGTTCCTAGATCAGCAACAGAGGCAGTCGTTTAATCAGAAGAACCTTTCTCCAACGAAGCTCAGTAGCACTGGCCGACCGCAAAAGCTTTGGAGGCGTGACTGACTTGGAGAGTGGTCGGACCAGCTGTAATACTCTCACTGTATAGCTCTGACTATTATGTTCCCCGCGCTATTTTGTTGTGAATCCTGTACTTTTAGCAATAAGAAAAAAGCCCGCAGCAAAGGTAGAGCGGTGCTGTTTGAATCGGTATCCTCTTGCCATCAAGGGTGGTTCAAAAAAAACTGGGTGATTAAGTTTTTTATGGCAATAATAAACTGTTAACATAGTGAGATTACTAGATATATTGTAACAACACGAGGACTAAGTGTTGACATTAACAACTATCGCCTATGGAAAATATAACAGGTCTAATTCGATGTTTCTCTTTATGCAACCAAAAACATCGTGACATCGTCTTCCGGAGACTTGCAGGTGGTGGGGCTATGGTGGACTGGCTCGTGTCCACCGTAGCCCTCAGTTTAGATTAGATGAAGAAACCATTCTAAAGCTGTACAGTCACTGAACTGGTGGTGACGTTGGTATGTTAAGGAACATCGAATTGGAAGTGAACGATTGTGGATGATACGATGATGAAGCATAGTATAGTATACTGAACAGAGTATCCACTGCACATTCTCCGTCTTCTTCCTCGACGTATAACGAGCTGCTGCTAATGTGTATCGAACTTTGTACATCTATTTTTCAGTTCATATTTAGTCTTTGATCGTACACAGAACCACAATGAGAAGCATAGAAAAGCAAGAACTTAGTTTCTGTTTCTTAGAATGATTCCTACTCATTGTGAAGACTTATTTCTTAGCATTTTGCAGTAAATTTTTTCCATTTTTAGACATTTTGTGTTGTTTTGCCGACCTTCTCAACTACATATTGCGCTATCAGTTTTTCAACTCCACGATAGTCGACGTATTTGGGGACGTTTTCTTCTTTATCAGATTGCAGGACGTAAACGTTTGAAGATGGCGATTTCTCTTGTTTCATCAGGATATTCTGCAGCTCGTTACGAGATGGCTTCCTTAAGTACGTTGCTAAGTAGGATGTTGGGATGAACTTTGACTTGTGATTGCTGGGTCGGATGTTGATGGAGGTGAACTCGTCGGACTGAGACCTGTCCGAGACCGTCGGCGATGTTATGTACTTCAAATCATCCACTTGTCTGAAATAATAAGGGGTATTTCGAATCCCGTAAACGAGTTTACTTAACATCTACAACACCGTAGTAATTTAAGTGTACCTTTCCAATCCATAAAGGTTGTCAATCCTAGTTGATTCCATGACATTACGAGCAAAACATGAATAGATGTTTTTATTTCTCTCAGATTTGATCTTTAGGGAAACCAAATAAGGTGGAATATGATATCATGATTATCCGCTTCGCTCTTGAGCTATGCAGGAGCTAAGAGTGCCTACTTTGCAAGCTCAGTTCTAATTTCACGCATATTCTGATTAAACGAATTCACTAAGGGCTAGCTTCCAATGAGAGGAAAGAGATGACATAAATATCCATAAGAGAATCCAAAAGGCTTACCGAAATTTCAAACCAGGGCTTCTGTCAAAGGCCAGCGATTTATCTTCATCATTGTCATCACTAAGCACTTTTCATTAAGAACTAAGTTCTCTTTTTTCTTTCTTGTAACGTTCTAAATGTCCTTTCTACACTTGATATTTCTGGTCCTTTTTTTCGATTTTTAAGCCAATATTCAGATCAGAATTTGCTTTTTTAAGCACATATTTGGTGATAATAGGTGGTGACGTAAAACGTAAGAAAAATAAGCTTCACGGTTTTGTCTTTCAAAATTTACCTGGATGTTGTTATTGCCAGTTTGGCATCACCGTCCTGTAAGTAGGTAAAGTGAGTATTCTCTAGCGCAGATATCGTCATCGATATCGCAAAAAGAAGAAGAAGCATTGCTGTTGTGGTAGATCCGTTTATGATAGTCGTACAGTTTATATACCCGAACATTTGCGTAGCTGAACTAGTTGTTTCTAGGCGAGACACAAGAAGCCGTTCTCCGCTCCGCTTTCTCCCTATTCTTGTGGCATAGACCCAGAAAGGGAAGCCTCACTACTGTTACAGTTCATCACTATCATTAGTAAATATGTCAGTCCAAAGGAATTATTTGGTTTAATGATATATTTTGAGGAAGGTGTAGTGCAATTGTTAGAAGTGCCCTGCAATACACATGTAGTCGTTGGTTCGATATCATGCTCTGTGTTGGCCAAGCCTTCCATCTTTCCGGGATCATCAAATTGGTGCCAGAATTGGCTAGAAGAAGATCAATATTGACATGGTACATCGGTAAGCTAGGCAAGTCATTGTATAGGCCAGATATGCTTGCAACCACCTCTAACGGTGCTTCATGAAGTCGAAAGCATTGGGAAACCCTCAGAGATTGATTAAGGCCGATGGCTTTGTCTTTTCTATTTTCTTCTATGTTGTTATATGTTATGAATTTACGTATGTTATAGGAAATGGTCAAAAATAACTTCGATCTTCATGCTAGAAAGTAAAGCATCGTTTAAAAAAATAAACTGATGGCGAAGAATCATAACAGAGACAAATGATAGGTGATAAAGAATAAAGCGTTCAGAGCTCGTCAACCCCTTAAGGATAATACATTATACATTTGACGACACTGGTAGCATCATAAAATGTGACTGAATGCATATGCAATGACTGATATTGTTTTACCGATGAGTCAAGTCAGTATTTCAAGATTCGAGTCAATACGACGACAAAGACACCACATCGAGAACACGAACGACCGTGGACCATCGACTTGGATCATCAGCTCTGAGGAAGACGAAGACGTCAAAACGCTAGTTGAGTAGAGCCTTTTATCAATCTACCGTTGGCTTATCAATGAAAGAATACATACTGACTCGTCAAGCCAATATTTTTCGCGGCTCGCCGAAAAGTTTAGCGCCAATTTTCTGGCACTAGACGGACTGGAAAGAGGTTTTGTTAGATTGAACTAACGGCCTTTATCGCAGGTCACTTCTAACCACTATGCTACCTTTATATTCATCTTATAATAGAAGGTATAAAAAGAAGTGATAACAGTTAGAGCAGAATGTGTATGAACTAAACATGGGAGTGTGTACAGAAGAACAGAAGAACGTACTACATGCACAGAACAAAACGTGAAAATTCCTCCAAAAAACTGAGGAAACCGATTTATAGAGCGGAAATCACAGTAGGAGCGGACGGTGTCGACTAAAAACTGCTGGGATGGCGCTGTGGCGTCCATAGGTGTCACGGTAAGCACAACGAAAAATTAGCGTAGGCCACTTCGCAGAAGAGCTAAATTAGGCCGTGAGAGTGCTAACGATTAGATCAACGCTCAGCGATTTGCTCTCTATCCGTTCAAGACCACTATTGAGGAAACAAGACAGGTCAACAAGTGAATGAAACATTATCTTAGTGATGCGAAAGTCCTGGCACCAAGTCCACCGTTATTTCTCAAGTCATTTTCTGCGGAATCTTGAACAATATTTCGTCTAAACCAAGTTTTCAACCGCTACGAATTTATCTTGGGGGAAAAAAAATGTCTGTTCATTTTTCATCGTTTTGCATTTTCATTTAACAAAATTGAGCAGGCAAAGGTAATTGATTTAGATATGTCCAAACATTTTTTTAGCCCGACCTATCTAAACATTCAAGCCAGAAGTGTCTGGACATATTCGACTAGACTGACTGAACATTTGTGCAGCTGTTGTATTGTCTACGGCTTCATTGTTTAATTCTTGAACAACGTCAGAGGGCATTGAAATAATCATCAGAATAGTAAACAGATCATCCGGGTCGTTTTTTTTCGCGGAATGCGTCATGTGCTCCTCTTTTCATTATCACACAAGGACGAAAAAGTCTCAACAGTTTTCACTTACAAAGTCATTTATTCACCACCTATAGCTGAAAGCACACAAGAAAGGACATTCAATTCAGCGCACCATTTCGATTAAAGGCATGTATGACCGGACACGGAATTCCACGTACCATCAAAGCTCAAGAAACATGATCTTTTGTTCCTTACGACGTACCACAAAACCCTCATTTGTACCCCCCCATTGTTTCTTAAGAAAATGGCAAGAAAAATGTAATTTTGGTCCGTTGGAGAAGACTTTATGTAGTCTTCAGATAAAGTTTTAATAATAATGGGAAGAATTTTCGCAAAACAACAGACAAACAAAGCCAGGTATGCGCTTAATCACCTATAACGATGCTTATTGAAGTCGATTGCATTGCGGATCTCTCAAGGATTGATCAAGGTGTTTTGCCCTTTTTATGCTTTATTACAACTATTTAGAGTGATAATGCTATGTGTCTTTAGTAAGTACGTTGGCAAGTTCTAAACTTTTAAGTCCTCTAGTTGGCGGGAATTGTGAGGAGTGATTAGTAAACCCCCCAACTCACACAACGTAGGGGCATATAAAGTTCAGTTTTTTTGACTAATAAATCACCATCGTATGAAGTAGGTGTATATAGAAAATACTGAAATACGCCGAACGCAAATTTTGAAAGCCTTGCAAATAGTGACAAAATGGCGTTGGATGCTAGACCATAGAAAAATATGGTAAATAACAGCGTGTATACGTTTTACATCGATGAAGCAAACCCTGTTTTATAAGTATTCACTGACTGATAAGCTAACATGGGGTTCTTATAAGAAACTTATTCCGTTAACTTTTCGACGTTTTCGTCTTTATCAGAGCCGATGGTCCGATCCAATGCTCCACAGCTGTTCGTCTTCTCGGTGTCGCGTCTCCGCCGATGTGTCGAGTCGAATCTTCTTCAGTCGAACACCGCTCGAATGAGCGAACGTCAAAAGCAGATCGAGGCGAAGATACCACATTGAGAAGACGAACGACTGTGGTCCACTGGATCTGTTCATTGGCTCTGAGGAAGACGAAGACATTGAAACGTTAGCCGAACAAATTTTTGATAAAAATCTCGTGTTACTCACCAATGAAATACGGTACCTTGACCATTCATACAGAAGTCATGTGAAAGTTGGTTTGCTATAGATTGTCAACCTCGTATCACTTACTAATGAAAGAATGCATATTGATTAATCATACCGAGGCTAAGGAAAAGACTGTTTTTCAAATACTGATTCGTTAAGGGTTACCTATTCTATAAATCTGTAATATTAGCCTAGCCCAAGTCCTTTAGCTATCAAACAGTTATCGTTTCTTGTTGTAAAATCAGCACTGTTCGTCATTTACTGTGTTTTAATCCGGACGGGTTCTACTGTATGTGCAGCCGCTATGAAATTTCCGTGTTATCGCACACAACACCCACGCAAATTTGAGGGGTTGCGCGTTGTTTCTTAAACTTCTTGTTAACAAACACGCATGCTCTAAAATCTACGGTAACTATTTAAAGAACAAGAATGTTTCACACTTGACCTGGATGCACAAAAGAAAGAAAATAAAAGCAGACGACATACTCACCCGGCGACGCTCTTTTATATAGGATACTAGCTGTTGATAATAGTGATTGTCCGATGATGACAGTTTTTAGGATGAAAGTTATATAATCTCGGTTTTCTGCTATAGGCCTTCCCGGAGCGTTTCTTAGCCCTCCTACATTTCCAGTTTTCTTTCCTCTTTCAATACCAGGCAATTCACCATCTTGTATCTGTGAACGACTGTTTGGTCAACTGTCTTGGATTCCACTTAACTGGTGGAACAAATGACCTTGAAATTTCAATCAATGGAATATAACATATTTCTTTGCATGACGATAGCGATTCGTATTTGAATAGATGTTGCGTCGTTTCGTTGAACCAGCAGGGATTCATATAAATATCCAGCAGTAATAGCGACGTCCTTCCCGTTATTGTAACTTTGCCGAACGCGATTCCCTTCCTAGAAACCTATGTCCTTTTCGTGTCATAATCATTGAATTATCAATTATTATCCTCAAAGAAAGAGCTTTGATTAATCCCTTTTGAAATTCTACCTAAACAACCACAACCATGCTGAGACATCGCAAAACTTGGTCACTAACTGGGTTCAATGACGATTTGTGCTGCCCGTATCAATCCCGTTGACGGGTGATTGCTAACGGTACTGGTAGATAGAAAACTAGCTGTGAGGAACGCAGAGCGAGGGCCTCCGTGGGGCAGTGTGTAGTGCGCGAGCCCCCGGAAAGGGAAATCGTGGTTTGATCTGGCGCGAGGTCCAAGTTTTACGAATATCTCAGCATTGTTGTGGTTGATTTCGCATAATGCCCAGCGGTAACAATTATAGTATGCAGTAAATAGAAAAGTAAACATTATGGTTTACCTAAACAGCTCTTGAAGATTTAAATTGACTCGAATGAAGTGCATTTTAAATGTAACTTTGAAGTCTAATTGTATAAGCTGCGTTTTGTGTTTTGTACACCCAACTGTCTAAGTTTGATTTCAAGTGGAAATATAAAGTGAAGATTACAGAACTGACACTTTGAAAAAATGAAGCTCGGGATTCTTTTTCCTAACGTTTGCATTGCTTGTACTTTCATTTACAGGTGAGTAATCAATTTAGTAAGTTGTTCACAAATATATGGCGGATTTAAATCTTCATTTTCAAGGTGCCATATCACAACTTAGAATAGGCTTTATTAATAAAAATAAAAACCGTTGGCATAAAACCACTGGCTGCACAAAAATTCTGCACTTCTGAACGCGATGAACTCTTTGACAGCAGCTTCCGCTTCGTCTTGGTTGTTGAAGCATTTCTCAGAAATGAAGTTGTCAAGGTGTTCGAAGAAGTAATGGTCGGTAGATGAGACCTTTTGGCCGGTACGGTGAATAAGGCAGAGTTTCGCAGCTCAACTCGTTCAACTTCTGCACCGTTGATAGTGCGACATTACCGTGGAGAGGGATTGCTACCCTTCTTTTGAGCAATAAAGAGTAGCCATTGATTTTTTTTGAAGCACTTTGTCGACTTGCTGGACGTACTTCCCTCACCGTAGTCGTTTCACTCGCATTCAGGGAGCTGCGGTTGATCAGATTAGTTGTAGACCACCAGATGGTTTTTGGTACAGTTCCGTGGGGAAATTACGCAGAGTGTCTTCGCGCTCCAACTACTGAGCCGATCGTTACCGGTTCGTAGAGGATCCATTTTTCGTCGCACGCCACGATATGGTGGAGAAACGGTCATTCTGGTTTCGCTGAAGAATCGCTGACGGTACTTCAAAACTGTGAATTTTTTTTGACCGTCATTCAATTCGTATGGCCTTTACCTGTCGGGCTGTTTCGACTTTCTAGTTTTGTTTTGATGCTCTGAAAGAACTGAGGTGGTTAAGCCTTGTTGTGCTGCAAGTTGCCGAACAGTTGTGCGTGTATTTGCTTCCACGAACACCTTCATTTATCATAGTCAACAACAGATCTAAGTCCGCTACTTCCTTCATCATGATTCTTCATTAAGTCGAAATCGCCACAATGAAATCTTTCACATTAATACTGCACTGCACGTTCGTTAACACATTCTTAGCACCTTCTGTCATTAGTGTTTCGAACCGTTCATGCTGCGTGCTTCCGGGGCTGAATTCATAGTAGATCTGTTGAAATAGCTGTCCTGACATCCAGAATTCTGAGCTTTAAATTTTGCCAGAAACAAAAATTTGTACTATAATTCAATAACACTAGCTAAACTAAATAGGTTTCGCAATGGTGCACAGCCACAGCAGTGGAGCATTCCAAAAAAAACCGTTACTAAAACACATACCAGAAAAGTGGGACCCCAATAAAACAACATTTTCAAACAACCTAATACTTCAAACTTGACAAGACGTTAAAAGTTTGTTTTTTTAAGGAGACAATAGATGATGGCGCACGGTACCTACTTACTTGGACACTTGGATGGCCCGTCTTAACTTTCATTGCGGGCCCAGCACACTTTCCATTCGTTTTTTTCTTCGCTAGCGTCGTTCACTGTGGTGGTCTCCTTCGACCATGATGACGTTTACGAGGCCCATTTCGTATTCTTGAAATCGTTTCTGTCTGCGAATGCAGATAGTTGACGTTAGTTACGAACACGTTCGCCCATAGTTTGGATGGTCTTCCAAGAGAACGATTGCATTCTGTCGGAGTTCACTCCAGTCCTCCTTTCGTCCATCTGTTATCTGTTTTTCTCTTTATGTGACTTGTCAATCTTCTTTCTCTATCAATGTATTCGCATGGATCCCGAAGATGGGATAGGTTTCGAAGATCTGGGTTGCGCACTCCCGCTAGATATTCAGAGTGCCGGTTATACTTTATAAGATATCGTTCAAGCGCTCTATGAGTAGTGCGAAGTATTCTTGACGTGGTTGATGTTATCATCCCACGCCTCTGCCATACTGTTGAATCGAAGCCTGAGTGTGGAGTTTTGGGTCATTTAGTTGGTTGGTGGCTTCTTTGAGTGGCTCAAATGCTGCTCTTGCTGTTCTTCTTCTTCTGTTTGATTCGTCCATGATGTCGTTCCCCATGTTCATTGAATGTCAACGGTTTCTGTGGTTAGAGAACCATCTAGTTCGACTTGTTCACGATCTCACCATGGGTCCTTCGTCAACTGGGTCTTTGTCCGATTTATGCTTAGTCCAACCTTCTTCTGCGATTCATTGAGCTCATTAAGCATCATATCTGCTTCTTAGGTATTTCTGGAAAATATGATGATGTCTTCAGCGAGACGAGGATTCAATCGGTATTTTCAGTCAATGCGAATTCCTCTCTCATCCCAATCGAGTGACTGCAGTTTGGCAGAAAACAGCATTGTCGATATTGTGTCACTCTGTCAAATCCGTTTTCCCATAGATGCGGTGAGGGATTAATGGGAAAACTATATTTTTGTCTTGTGGTTCCGATAACATTCAGCTGGGATTCGCATAGGAAGTACTAGATGACACAATTTATCGAAACCGACAAAGTTATATTTTTTCAATTTCGATCAACCACACCTCGTCGATCCCAGGAGGTTTGAGTTCGTCATCTTATGATGAGCTCACGCTTTGCAGTTTGTCGAAAAAAATTCGTCCACGTAATCTCAATCGATGGCCTTTGTCGACTAACGGAAATAAGTTAAACAGGGAGAAAAATTGGGCGCAGAACATTTCTGCATGAGATCCCACTGCCCTATATGAAAGTAGTTAAGGGTTCCGGTGCTATCTGCACTACTCGCTTTCTCCTTGTACATAAAAATTTGTAACTCCGTCAGACTCTTTCGCAACAGTCACAACTTTTTTTCTTTCGTTTTTTTAGAAACAATTGGTCCTGCTGAAGACGACCAGCTGAAAATGGCGGAAGGCCTTGATGTGGTCGCTGATCATCCGAAGATTAGATTAAAGCGTAAGTGGAACATTAATGGTCGTGAAAGGGCTTTTTCATGACGGGTTATAATCTCGTTGAATGAGTCAATGCCTATGCGGCTATGGATCAGTTTTTAATATATGTTAAAAAAGGACTTCTTTCAGGTCAAGCAGTATGCGGAACGAACAAGAAGTGAGTTCTCAGTTATTGTAATAAAGGACAAATTATTTGATCCTGAGGGACGTATTTGACTACACTAAGTGTGGCAGAGGTGATTAAACGCATATTTGGTCCATACGATGACTTGTGAGGGCCTACCGAATTATCAAGTCCATGTTCTCACTGCTGCTGGATTGTTCTAGTACATGTTCACCGATGCCAAAGGGACGAGGGCTTTGCTTAACCCAAAGAGCAAAAAATCGAACTAAGGGCCATGCGTTCATTGCAAAGCACCTGTAACCACTGCGCTACACTCGCACCTCCAAAGATTACAAGCGGAATAATCGATAGCTCATTATCAAATTGTTCATAAAAAAAATGAGCGTTTTAGCTATATGATTTGAAAATGCCAGCATTTGCTTCCAACAAAACTTTATTGATCAAAATGGAAACCCTTTGGATCTACACATTTTTTGCCAACAAGAAGCAAGATTGCTTATTCCAGTTGTACAAAACTATGGAGTTCTGGAAGCGTTGAATTCGTTAAAGCCATTTTTTTGAGGTGCTTGAAGAAGTGATAGTCGGTGGGCGAGAGGTTGGTGAATATGGCGGGTGAGGCAAAGTTTCGTAGCTAAACTCGTTCAAATTCTGCAACGCCGGTTCCCGCAACATGAGGCCTGGCGTTGCCTTGGAGAAGGATTGGTCCTTTACTGTTGACATGTACCGGTCGTTGTTGCTGGAGTCTATCGCGCATTTCGTCGATTTGTTGGCAATACTTCTTTTGCCTAATCGCTTCGCTCGGGTTCAAGAAGCTGTGATAAATCAGCCCGACTGCAGACCACCAAAAAGTAACCATAAACTTTTTGGTACAATTTCGGCTTTGGGAAGTGCTGTGGAGCCTGATCGCAATCGAACCGTTGGGCTGATGTCGTCGTTGTCGCACATAATCCACTTCTTGTCGCACGTCACAATTCGATCAAGAGAAGGTCCGTTTTTTATTGCGTAGAATAAGAGCAAACAACACTTCAAAATAGCGACTCTTTTTATTATCGTTTAATTCGTGCGGCACGTCGAGTTTCTTTTTTGTCTTCCCTATGCGATTCAAGTGAATGGAAATCGTTCCTGTGCCTAGGCTAAGCTGATCTGGAAGCTCTCGAACAGTTGTTTGCGTGTTTGCTTCCACTAGGCCCCCTATTCGTTGTCGTCATGTTCATAGCGGGTCCAAATCACCAGATGGGAACTTCCGTGAACCGTGTTCGCACTGCTGACTCACCAGCACTATCTTCACCCCAAACTTCATTAATGTTCCGATCCGTCTCTGCTGGGCTGCTACCGAGTTTGAACTCATTAATGCAAATTTGACCAAAATTCGTCTGACATCTAAAATTGCAAAGCTCAAATTTGGTAAAAAAAAATTAGGTTTTGGCAGAGTATAAAAATATTATTGAAAAATAACTTAAATTGCGCTTTGCTAAGAATTTGTAATGTTGCAAGGTACAAGGGATTTTTTATGCAAAATACATTAGAACAACGAATATTTTAAAACGCTCATTTATTTCTGAACTACCTAATACGAACAGTGTGCTTTCCCGAAAAAGAATGGCGTGTGAGCACTTTTTCCACTTTACTGGTATGTACATGGGCTCAGAAAGAATTTCTCTTTGGAATTCTTGATAGTTGCGCTACGACGTTGCCACGTCATTACCATGAGCACTCGTCATTGACACTTATGAAACGCTGGGAGAGTGTGTTACTTATAGACTTTGAATGCGAATAGCATTTGAAGAGTTTTTACAATTTCCAGCATTTAGAGAGAGTATGCGGACTTCATTCGCTAGATTCAGCTAGCAAAAGTGGTAGTTGTTCTACAAAAACGGTATTCACCAGGATAACAACAGCCTCACAAAGACAGCTAAGCCGTAGAAGAAACCTGCGGCAGTTCTCTGAAAGTATCTAAAGGACGTTGAAACCGAGTTTTCCTTCAATTCCGTTGATATACGGCAATATACAGATAGGGACGGTCCATTTGAATCGATCTTCAAGAAAACTCAGTCCTTCATTTTTTCCAGAGTTGGAGAATTAGTAGCAAGCTTGCCTGGATCTACAAAACGCTGACGTGATAGATCGGTGAGCCTCTGGAAGTCATTGTATAGGGACAGACCACTCCAAAAGGCTTCACCTCCTTTACACTGAATTCACAAAGGAGTAACACACTAAATTGTCATCTAAGAATGATCCAACAGCCTGTCACAAATCTCTTTCTCATCGACAGTCGAACTCTATGTTTGTTTCAGTTGTGATCATTGGAGGAACAACGGCTTTTGCAATAACACCTTCTACTCGACTGCTCAGAGGAGGTTTTATTGTGGTAAAGCGTGTGGATTGTGCTGAGAAATAACAAGCAATCCAGGGAGCACTATAGCCGTTCTTTCGAATTCTACTGTTTGATTTAATAAGAATCATATTTTCCATATGAGTGGTAAAGTACTCATTGACATCTTAACAATCGGATGTCGTATCCGTTGAATGAAAAGTTTTCTCGTTTCGTTTTCTCACAAGAAAAGAGGACGAGAGGGATATCTTGGGAGTGTTCCATGATTTTTTCATCACAAATTTATTCTTCAGATCCCAGAGTCCCAGACATTCCTGTACACATCGGGCGCATCACACACAGAGTAAACAAAGTTTTCAATCAAGATAATCATCAAACTTTATTAACGTAACACATAAAAAAAATCACAATGCTGAAGTTATTCTGTGAAAAGCTCTGGACGAACCAGTATATAATTGTTAATGCTGACTCTGCAACCCTTAATCGGTCCATACGCGACAAGCGTATCGTCGCTACACTGCTACTTCTCCTATGCATGACCAGCTTTTTCATGATTCGGCAGCCCGCTAATCACAGAACAACAGAAGAAACTGGATTGGATAAAAAGGCGCAGAAAATTATACGTAGAATATCGTGAATAGAGATAACCTAGTCTTGTAACAGACCCCATGATCGACTTTCTATTGCGTACTCTTCAAGGCTCTGAAGAAGGCGATGCTGCCGAGACGTCAAAACTACCTACCCTTGTGTTTTAGGTGTTTTTGTACAGAAGTAAACGTGTGCTCTATAACAACCTCGCGATTGATGAAAAAGAAAACGACACATTTAGAACCTAATCTATGGAGGACACATGCGAACACGAAAGAGGAGAAAAGGTGAGATGGTTCCGAGAGGGAAAAATATTACGTTGTAACATATGGAATGTCCACTTTTAAATGTAAATTTTAAATAACCGTAACTTTTTTTACACTAAATCTTATTAATCGATGTGCACACCGTTGAAATCAGTCAGCACACTTCCTGTAATGAAAAAACACAATTTAATTCGTTCCAGTTACACAAAATTTCGGAGTTCTGGAAGTGATAAATTCGTTGAAGAGATTTTTGTGTCATCGTGGTTGGTGAAGCATTTTCAAGGTGCTTCAAGAAGTTACAGTCGGTAGGCGAGAGGTCTGATGAATGTGGCGGATGAGGCAAAGTTTCGTAGCCCAACTTGTCCAACTTCTGCAGCGTTGGTTCCGCAACATGAGGCCGAATGTTGTCGTGGAGAAGCACTGGTCCTTTTTTGTTGACTAATGCCGGTCGTTGTTGTTAGACTTTACGGGGCATTTCGTCGATTTGTTGGTAATACTGCTCTGCCGTAATCGCTTCGCCCGGATTCAAAAAGCTGCGATGAATCAACCCAGCTGCAGACCACCAAACAGTCACCATAACCTGTTGTTTGGTGCAATCTCGGCTTTCGAAACTGCTGTGGGGCTCTCGAACAGTAGTTGTTCGCGTGTTTGCTTCCACTAGTGCCTTCAATTCGTTTAAAAACTATATGAAACTCAAAGCAATAAAATAGGACATTTCATATGTTACAACCTAATACAATACCGCCTGGGTCTGACGGCGACGTTCTCGGTTCTGGTTTTGTTATGGTATTGGTTTTTGCTTTTTTAGTCTCCTACTATTCGTTTAGATGTTGAAATTGCATTGATTTGTTGTTGTTCTTTGATTTAATTCACTCAAAGCCTGCCTGTTCCTTTAATACTAGTGAGACTCGGAGGTAATTCCAGGACGAAGCTAATGTGTTTTCTACCATGTTCCGAGGCTGCCGAAACGTCATTTCCACTGTCATGCTCTTCATCACCTGAAATAAACCATTGGAAAAAGAAAAAATCTGCTCAGGTATTTAACGCATAACGGACGCACTGCATTTGGCGATCTCTTGGTTTTCAGCCTTATTCGACTTGCTGGTTTCTTGCTAATAAAAAGCAATTTTTGGAAGGCAACAGGAATTAAAGGGTTGTTAACATGACAGGATTTTAGAAGAGACCTGCTCTAGCGTTCTAGGTGCATGAATGATATGCATGATGCTACTTGCTATATGTTACAATGGTCCACCATGCTAAGACACTGTTGGTCTACTATATGAACATATTACTGTCAGCACGTAGAATTAGAGGTGTCAGAGCTGATTCATTTATGTTTGCAGACATATTTCTATCCTCACATTTGTGTGGCTTCATTTGGTGAGGACTCACGTTCTTTCGTGGATTTGAATTCGATCGAAGATCGTGATTTTTCTCAGGAGACGGGCTTCCTCTGCTGGAAACACATGTTATAAATGGGAAATAAATCAGCATAGATACTCTTAAAAATTGCGCTGTGTGCGTAAAAAATCACTTCGTTGCTAGAAATGAAACCAAAAATTCTACTCGTGCAAAATTTCTTCGGAATCGTTTCCAGGAAGGAATGGTCTACCACACTTCAACAAGGTCCTTAAAGAACCAGAAAATCTAACACATTGAAATATTTACCGTAACCCACTTAAATAAGTTCCAGAGGAAGTGTGGCAGGAAAGTTATTGCGAAAACTATTAAAAAAATAGAACACTTTCATTTTCCTTCTAGTTAGATGTCCAGGCAGTACCGTATACATACTATCCACGCTCTTCACAATGATTTCACATAGTTCAGTTGAAATTTTAGTTCTAAAAGATTCTTTAACAGAAGGTTAACTTCTACTATGTGTCGATAAAAAAGACAAGAAAAGTTAAAAAGAGAAAAACAATTCATAAATAGATGAAATATCACCTGCCATTCGCAAAAAGTTATAATCCTGTTAATTATCTAGTGACTCGAACTAGCACAAGTAGAGACTACTAGTGTCTCCGTTTCAGAGCCGCCCCCAATGTGCTTGATCGAGAAACATGAAGAGCATTGCGCTTTCTGCATGAAACTCTGTATTTCTTAGCACTTTTCAGAACTGTCCCGCAAGACTCAGCCGTTGTGAGCTATGTATACACACAAGCCTTCGTTTTGAGCTCTTCGTCGATATGTGGAGAGCGGTCTGGATAGGGAGACTATGCAGTTGTAGGTGCCAACGAACATAAGCATAAGTGAATTTCCGTATACACGGAAAGCACAAGTCAGTTAGGTGCAGCGGAGATAGCGAGACAATATGCTTAACTCATCTGCATCTGACAATTTCGCCTTTGGTCAGTGTTTAATCCCATTCCTGTAGCGACCGCCTTCAGATGCTCCACGTAACCTCAGCGACTAAGAGTATGGTAATTTCCCACTTTAGAGATTAGTGGGTCACATGATTATGGACGATACTAGGTAAGGCAGCAAGAGACACCGTAACTGACCATGTAGTAAATATATATTTATGGTCTATCCAGCAAATAGTTGTCTACTGTATTGTTGCCATTGCCTATAGCGATAGGGTTCTGTGAAAAACACGAAACAATAACATTAGATTCAACAGAACTGTGGGTTATGAAAAGCTGAGGAACCTAATTTTTGAAGAATGCAGCCAGAAAGTCTTTTTAGCGCCAGAAACTCACCAGCCTTTATGACTCTTATCTTATTTCTATCGACTTGGGAATTTTTATAGCCCATTTTTTACGTATTTGCATTAGCCAAATGTGGCGAACACACTCATCTGGAGGTGGAAAGAAGGTGAAAAGGTTTTGGTGTCAGTGCTCAAGCGATCCATAATGCAAATGTTCAATATTCATCGAAATAAACATCCAAGGTAGAAAAGAGTGCTGAATTCTTCTACAACTCTTCTTCACACATTCATGCTCTAAAAAATCCAGTATTTCTTTATTCAAAAAACTTATTTATCTTCAAAACCAAAGCCCTAGAACAAACGCGACGCGGCTGATGCTGCTTCATTCTGGATAAAGAATCGCGATGTCATACGGACTACCTTCCGCAGCAGAAACTCCCATACTTAGAAGGATTTCAACATTGCCATTAAGAAGCTGATCCAAGAATATACGATTGCCATGGATCGGACAAATACAAGTTCATACTTCTAGTATTAATGCTAAAAATAGCCTGCATACAAATGTGGAACTTTTTTTTTACTATCTAGCTACATACGTTTTGCTTCTCCCTTTCTTTGTCCGGATATTTTTTTGATGGTTACGTCACAATATTTGCAGTGGTCAAGTACATATATAACACAAATACGGCCAAACGCATACGTTGTTTTTCAATGCACACGTCGTTAAAAAACGACGTAATTTAAACAATAGAGATTTCAAATCGCACTGTAAAGTTTCCTCGGCGCGTGTAACGCAGTGGTTAGAGGCGTTCTGCAATACACATGGGTTCGATCCCACCGCACAGGCACTCCACGCTTTTTATCCCTCCGGGTTCGGCAGAATGGTACCAGACTTGTCCGGGAGGATAGCAGCACTGGTTCGATACATCGGTAGGCTATCCCGAGTCATCGTATAGGCAAGATATGAATTCAATCATCTCTAACGATGCTAAATGAAGTCGAACGCTGGGCGCATCCCTCAGGGATTGATCGACACCAAGAGCTCTATCCTTTTTTTATTGTGAACTTTCTTAAATGAGATAAAAATCGCTAAATGTCTAGATCTGTTGCTCTACTTTGATTCCTTTTTATTTCTATTCACATGGTAGGCCATGGCACCCTGCACGGATCCTAGGACTTCTTTCACTCAATTGGTTTTCTCGCGTCCATCGCATACGAAGGTTTTCGAGTTTATGGGTGGATAAGACAGCTTCGCCTGAACATTTTTGATCTTTTTATGAATGGTGTTGAATGTTGGTGGAAACCAGTCTCTCTAGAGCATTGGGACACCCGTGCTAGGCCGCTCCTAGGTCTTCATCACAGGCATTAACCATACATTTCCGACCGGATGAAGCTTTTCCCAGACAAGCCTGATGGCAATTTTCCCGCACCCTCTCTATTTTTATTCATCCTGGAATTTGATTTCAGGAAAATAAATAGTTGAAAAAGCGATTCGAACCTGTTCGACACCAAACAGAGCCTCTGTTTTCATTAAAAATTCATAGATTTTCATGTGCAGAGTAGTATTTTTTTAACCTCAATTTTAAGGAAGATCAAAGCATTTATGGCACTTCAGAAAATTTATGCATATGCCCAGATTAAACGAGAGAGCAAAGTCTCTTCTATAGATTTACGAAACCCTCAAATCCTCAAACACCGAGATCACGAAGAAATTGATAGTCATCGAAAGACCAGAACAACTGGGAACATTTATAAAAAGAACGAGACGACATATTTATTTTGCGTATGGATAGAAGATATCGAAACTAATGACGCGATTTCCTGGAATGGCAGCGAGATTCAAAACAGAAGCCTCTGGAGCATCGCCGGCAATGAAACATCGTACGCTTGTATAAACGCTTTTTCCAAGACGTATCTTCACAAAGACCTTAAAATAAGTGATCCTTTACTGATTTACTTAGTGAATAAGGAAACTGCCTAAACAATAATGTTGACTTTTTATTTACTACCTCTTAGTAGTTTTCACGGCAGAATATTATTTGTGAAACAACCACAATGACGCTGAGATATCTGCAAAACTCCGGACCGCTGGTGTATGTGGTGCGGAACGAGCGAGCTTTTGACCTTTCCGGGGAGTAACGCGCTCACCATCACATCATGCGGGTCCTTCGTTTCGCCTGTCTCTCAGCTAGTTCTTATCGATCTGTGCCGTCAGCAATCACCCGTCACCGGGACTGATCTGGGGAGCCCACATCGGCATTGAACCCAGTTAAGCTGAGGCTGTAGTTGAATTCACAATATTTTACTTTTTATTTTCTGCCTTCTATACTTTTTATGGCAAGTTATTACGCGAAATTCAACTACAAGATTGCTGAGATATTTGCTGCGATGGGGAACGAACGCGCTATTCTTTTTTCCGGGGAGTAACGCGTTCGCCACCACACCATGCAGGTCCTTCATCTCGCATGTCTCTCAGCTAGTTCTATCGATCACTGCCATCTATCGAGCCATCCCGTTGACGGGTGATTGCCCGCATGGTGTGGTGGTGAGCGCGTTACTCCCCGGAAAGGATAATAGCGCTTTCGTTCCCCACCGCAGACACTTGCGGTCCGGAGTTTTGCAAATGTCTCAGCATCATGGTGGTTGCCTAAGCAATAATTTTGAACTAGTAAGTTTAACTGACACCAATTTTGACAGCTGAACACTAAACAAATACACACCTTTCATTAATCCTAGATCGGTGAAATCCTAGTGAACTCACCTCCTTTGGGTAAAACCATGGAGTTTCTCAATAATTGGCTTCAAAATATATTGTACAATCGAAGTGAAGCCTATTTTTCTCGGAATTCTCCAAAATATAATATCTCATACTTCTTCTTCTGCTTGCACACCTATTGTATTACCTTTCTCTTGTTAGTGATCGAGTTTCAGAACCACCCAATGGCTCGGTCATTGGTTCAGAAAAAGAAGCAGAATAAGATGTTTTACACGTGGTTTTTCGTTTTTGAGAACATTTCTGACCTACAGATGACTATACGGGCTCTTCTGTGAGCTAGATTTACTTAGGAGTAGCTTTTGGGATCATCCGATGTCGATGTGGACTTACTGTTGGAAAGATTAAAAGGCCTTCAATGTCCTTCCCAGTTATTTGATTACAGACCTTTCACCCAACCAACAACATATGCATATGTTTACGTAAATAATTTAAAAAAAAAGTTGATTCAAGCCTATGGAGCAAGTAAGCTCATTCCTTGAAGCAATCTGCTCCTGTGGACAAGTGACATGGCTTTCGTTCAGCGCGTTTAACGTTTTGTTCGTCATCCAGTGACACACAACCTAATGTGGCGCCGTACTGACTCAAGTTCCCGAGGAGAAATGAGTGAATATCCTTACTTATAAATGACAGGGCGATCGGCGGATAGCTATCATAAAACTGTAATGAAGTTCTTCATTTAGACAGCGAACTTCAAGGTTTCGACATTTCATAATGACTTTCCTTTTGTCCCCCACTCAGCACAAACATTTGTTAAAAAATACTAGAATATGCTTAAATACTTGTTTAGATAGACTATTACTCTACCCTCGCAAAGGATATACACATTTACAAGTACATACGACTGTATACATACACATGTACATACATGGATATATACACATTTGTAGCACTGAGCTTTCGAAAATAGATTTCTTAACAGCTGCAATTTTTCCAGTTCCATGCACTCCACAACAACGTGAAAACTGGAATAAAAAGACAAACGACGGCGAAAGAAATAGAGAAACTCACCAGTGCCGGTTGGTCATAGAGCGTTTCACCGTTTTCGTCGGATACTTCTCTACTTTCGCTATCCAAAATTGACCTCGATGGAATCTGAATCAGGGCTCTGAGCATGGTTCAGTCACCACCGCTTCGTTACAGCTAGGCGATCGCATTTTATATTTAACTACACCCAATACTTTATTGCGATAACGTGGCGAGAGGGTGCTCCTGGGTTTTGAAATGCGATCTACAGCAAAATGCTCATCTCGTGGTTCACTAATTCGTGTAGAACTTCAACATTTCCACCAGGTAGCGCATCTTCGAGTAAAACTATGCCTGGATCTCTCTCCCTACTTGGAAGAAACTTAGTCTCAAAGTGGTACAAATCCACCAGACTCCCAAGGATCTGCGACTACCAGCGAAGAAAATTGTTCTACGGCACACGATATTCTTCGTGGTCACTGGTTATTTTGTTACCAAGTAAACGTACTAAACACATCGCATTCAAGTGTAACTCGGATGAGTTTATAAAAAAACCAATCAATTTAGTCACTCACCTTATTCAGTGGAAAACCACCATATTCAGAACTAATGCCGGACGCTGAAAGGTATGTCACCCTTACACTTTTCCTCAATGTGATTTGATCGTACTAAAAAATAATGAACTTCTCTCAATGATTCCTAAAGAAATTATCACAGTTTCTTTCCTTATTTTAAAGGGAAAAACGAGAAAAAAAAAACCATAAGAGAACGAGAACATAATTTAAAGAAACATAGTTTGTACAGTTCATATGGATTTGTTTAGCTTCAATCGTCAGCTTCATGCAGACATGCATAGCCGTGAACACTGGGACGTTTATAAATCTGTCGTTTTCTTTCTCAGCAATCCGGAGGTTGTTAAACAGCATACGTTTACTTCCATACAACAACACACATACAACACAACCGTAGCTGACGTTTCGACAGCATCGCCTTCTTCAATGCTTGGAAGGGTATAGTGATACGCAATTTACCAGCTCAAACGCTTCAATAACACTTAAAAAAAGACGGAAAACTCCATGGCAATTAGATCATCAACAGCTTCTCGGAAAACCCACCATTTTTAACCTAACTTTCACTGAAGAAGATTAGAACAGCTGATTATAGTCGCATATGGTTGACGACTGCACCACACCACATTATGTCGCCCTTTATTAGCGATGAAGTAAGCGTAGCTATAAAACGATGCTTAAAAAGGGCAGGTCTAGAGGAATCGGTAGCGATAGTTGAAATACCACCGGATACGCTACGTCGCCAGTTAGTTCGTAACCGCCTGTATGACCGTCTATGTGAGACAACAAATTGCATAATTTGCCCTTACGGCAGGGACGGTGATTGCATGAGTTCAGGTACGATATACGTGGTCTCTTGTAATGATTGCGGAGACGAATATATTGGCGAAACGGGCAGACCTTTGTGTATCCGTATAGAAGAACACCTAGATGGCAAACGAAAAGCAAGACAATGCACGCCACTAGGCACGCATAGGATACAAAAACATAGCGGAGACGATTTTGGAGTGAAAGTCAATATCCTTGCGCAGAAGACTAAAACACCAGCGCGCAAACTCCTCCAGGCTTTTTGGATAAATGCCAAAAACCCTACAATGAACAGCAGGGAGGATTTCCCACAGATCACACGTGATCTCGTCCCGTACCTTCGTATAGGTCGTTGATGTGAGGAGGTGCAGACGTCAACCATATGCGACTCTGATCAGCTGTTCTTCCTCAGTGGAAAGCACGTAATAAATGGTGGGTTTTTTCGAGAAGCTGTTGATCTTGTAATTACCGTTCGGATTTTCATCTTTCTGTTTGTGCTGTTGAAGTGTTTGACCTAGTGAGTTGCATATTAGTGTACCCTTCCACGCTCTGAAGAAGGGGATTCTGCCGAAACGTCAGCTACAGTTGTGCTGTATGTGTGTTGATGCATGGAAGTAAACGCATGCTGTTTAACAACCTCGCGATTGCTGAGAGAGAAAACGACGATTTTATAATCCAATGCCGAGGTTAATAGAAAGTCGATCCTGGGAATTGGGACGTTTATATTATTTCTGCCCATCTGCGACTCTGGGATCCTTACCTGATCTTTCTGTCAAAAATTTCAAAGAAAAAGGTATAATACAGGTTTTGTGATCCACTTTTGTACTCCTTAAATTGTTTCCATAGCATCGTAATTTACGGAGACGTTTCCTCACAGCGAAGAAACAGTTGCGAATTAGATTCCTTATCATCCAAGAAAAACCACAGTCGCAAGGCAGCAAACCTCCCTCTGATCCATGACGACCGGCGATTGCTAATGCGGAATGTTTAGGACTGATGTATCCAATTTCAGGATTCCACGAAAAGCTCCACCTTTGAAGCTTCACTACTAAACAAATACATGAACCCGACCATCTCCATGGATGGCGGTTGCAAGACAACAAGACGACTAGATAAAGTGTTGAGACCGGCACTAAGTGTGAAAACTGGTCAACCCCATGCCTACGATCCCTTTGTGTCAGCAAATTGTTAACAACTTCTCTGGGAAGGTAGCAGCACCAACTTGACATATTCGGTAGGTTACCGCGAGTCATTGAATAAGCCAGGTAATGCATGGCGCATCCCTCATGGGATTGATCAACACAGTACGCTCTACCTTTTACACTCTGTACAATCATAAATGATGTACGCTTCAATGTGGAGACGTCAACAAACAAACAATCTAGTTTTTTAAAGAAATATTTCATGTGCCAAAAATATGATGAACTCGAAAAGCTCACCACACCACATTCCAAAGGCAGCATCGTCGCATTCCCATCGAACTTTGGTGTCCAATTTGATTGCTAAATGACAACTAAACAATAATGTAGAGCTCAAAGTGTGCAGAAAAAATTGCAACGACAACAAAAACCAATATCGGTAATATTTCGCGAAGCATGCTATGATTGCCTAACAATGCACACATGATCGTCGGTTCGACCCGACGTCCTGGCCTCACCAAGTGTTCCATTCATCCGGGGTAGGCAAGCTGTTACCAGACTTGTCTCCAAGGATAAAAACACTGACTTGATAAATCGGTAAGGTACTGCAAGCCATTTCACAAGCCCCAAAGTATTTGATCACTTTTACGATGCTAGGAAAGGGGTCCACGAATGTCCATCCGTAAGGGTCATGCCAACGCCAAACGTTTTGTCATTTATCCGTCCTCAATACCAAGTTCTTATTAACAATGACTGCGAGAGTTATAATTAAATTTACCATTTTTAGTTCAAACAGAAAACACGGCTCTCCATTATCGAAGCCGTAGTTGTTCACAGCCGCACAACCTCCTGTATCAAACACCCGCAGAGGAAACGCGCACCAAGCATGAGGTGGCTGGAAATTTATGTATAATCAGCCAATGATGACGAGATCGAGACCTTACTCAAGTTCATGAACGGAAAGGATAAAACGAAAATGTTGTAAAATATGATAAGTGGCACGAGAGATTTAAAAAACCCCTCCAAACATGGTAAATTATTTTTGTAAACGGAACGCTCGGAAGAAAATAGGACCTAAATGAAATCGAAAACAGCCTTAAACTACTGAAACATATGGATTTAGTTCTCAGAAGAATCTTATGCGGAAAGCAAGGCAAAGAAATTTTTCCTTTACACCATGGAGATATAACCGTAAACTCTAGAACACCTTTCAATTGCTTTCCTTTTGCGTCTTTTTGAAGTAATTAATAGTAAAGATTTCTGAACCGCATCAGCTTAGGTAAGGGAGATCGGGAATGAAAGTAGATCATCTGGAATATTGCGAAGTTGAACATGAAACTAAAAATTTCCCGTTTCACGTTCCGTACATTAACCGTTACTTTAACAACAGGAGATAAAGGACGGACAAAGGACGAGAAGAGAAGGATAGGAAAGGAAGGGTGGGGGGAGGAGAGACTGGAGAGAAGAGTAACTATGGTCACTATTCTTCATATTCTTGTTGGGCAAACATGAGGTCTTATTTTATTTTTTATTATGATGAAGCTGACGTTTCGGCGGAGTTCCCCTTCTTCAGAGCCTGAAAAGGTCAAGTTGACTGCAATCTACCTTGCCAAACACTTCCATAACCAACAGAGAAGATACTAAACCAAGATTTCAATCACATTGAATACAAAAATAGGTTCTTTGCACACTCATCGCTTTCTATAACTCTTCCACTGAATACGTCACGTGTAGATCAACCGCACAGAATTCACATGGTAGCGCATGGTGGCAAATCTCCCGAGGTCAGCCTGGCCAAAGTCTACCCAGCTTTTTCACCACCACAAGCAGTCGTAGCCCTTGTGGATCAGAGGGAGATTTGCCACCATGCGACTAATTTCGTACCAGGACAGTAGTGGATCCTGGAATTGGTTGACTCTTAGCTAGGCTTTCTGATGGAAACATCAGACTCTTTGTCAACTTGAGAGACCGTGCCGGGTGGATGAATGCCCCGCTATATATCACAGTCTGACACCCGGGAACACCTCCCAGCCACGATGAGGCGGTAAATCGTTGGGAGGGATACTAACTTATGTGTTTTAATAAGTAACTACGAGACGGACATGCTGGTAAATAAAGTTTTACATGAGAAATAACTGATGGCTTTAAAGCCCGCCTTTGCCACATTAACTCATACTGTTCAGTCTTCAATATTGACTTTCAAATCTTTTCAGAGATCGCTGAGAAAGGAATGCATCTTCAGGATTTTTTTTCGTTATTTGAACATCTAAATGACTAGAAATTACTACAAACACTCTGCCTTTACTGAAATGACTATGACTATGTCCTGTCTTATACATACATATTGAAACTCATCACAAGTTAATGTTTACTGATGATCATGCACATACGGATCCACCATCATTAAAGGTTAGAAAACCCATCATAAGCTATGTAGAGAGACCAACAGAGAGAATAACATAGCACCCTAACAGTTACATAGTTTCCAAAACGCATTTCACCCCTATTTCGCAAGCACCGAAATGCTTCTGTATAGACTGCATGAAGCGCGTCCCAGCGTAAGCGCATTACCGATTAATGTGAACTCTGCGTGATTGGTCTCAATGCTGAATACTCAGTGGAAGACTCACAGAAAGCGATAGTGAGAAGAAGCTATTTTGTTTCCAATGCGATTGAAACCTAGGTTTCGACGCTTTTCTATTAAGGTTATAGATGTACTTTGCTGACTAGTTTGCAGTCAACCAGCTTTCAAGGCTCTAGAGAAGGGAAAATCTGCCGAGACGTCAGCTTTTGTGAACAAAGAGTATAGTAGCAACCTCGTGCGTGCTTATCAAGAAGGTACAGAATTATTTCAGGCTAGTTAGTGTAATAATAGCTAATGTTGTTGATTGGCCAATGACGAAATTCATGCAAACTTCCGCAAAAATGAGCGCCTGATGATCTTCGCCTACCGAAACTGCTCTGATGTTGTACCTGCACAGCATGGAATGGTATCCATTGCCTATTTTGTACGTGTCATTTTTCTAGAGATTGTTCTAGAGAAGAGATTATAGAGATCTTTCCAGTTAGTACGTTCTGGCAAAGCAGCGTGTGTATCGTTGTAGTTAGAGATGCCCTGCAATACCCATCGGTTCGATCTCACGCGCCCGAATTCACCAAAGCTTACATCCCTCCAGCGTCGGTAGATTGGTACCAGACTTGTCCGAAAGGATAGCAGCACTGATTCAGTGGGCCGCCGCGAATCATTGTATCGGTCAGATGTGCATTCAACAAGCTCCAAGAGATTCTCAATGAAGTCGATGAATGGCGCTTCCCTCAGGGATTGATCAACGTCGACAGCTTTATCCTTTAATTTTTTTCCATCCCGTTCACTGTGAAATATGTAAGTACACTATGATTACACTATCATTATATTAAATTGTATGCCCAGCATATTTTCTACAGTTTCCGCTTTTCCATTTCTAAGTAACAATTAACAAAATGACTTACTTTTTTCGTCTGGTTTGCAAATCTTTGTGAAATTCGACCGTGATATTTGTTCTTTTCTATACGCTTAAAAGAAAAAATGTTACTAAGGGACCACTAATTTCCATAATATGATACAACTCCTAGAAACGAGAGCTAAACTGAGATTACTTTTTTCAGATTTCGATAAGACTACTGAAAATGAAAACTGCCAAGTATCCCTCTCGAACAAACAATGTTTTCTTTTTTTCTTAAAAAAAAACATCAAATGTAGGACTTTCGATCACCTTCGAGATATTCGCGAATAATCGACCCGTATCGTCCTTTGACAACTTTATCTTTTGAGAGATTCACAAAACTGTTAGTTATTGTAGTGCCAAAATCCGGAATCATACGTAGTCCTAAATTTATTATGAAGAAATAATATTATATAGAGCTGTTTGCTTGAAATTGAAATAATTGAAAGTGTTGATAACAGTTCGACTTGTCATTGTTAACACAACAATATACTTACTTCGCTACTTGAATGGCCCGTCTTTATTGGTTGTTCGGGCCCCGCATAACATCCATTTTTCGGAGTTTTTCTGGTTTCACTATTGTGGTTCCCTGGAGTCTCGAGGTCAGCGTGGCCAAAGTTTACCCCAAGTCTTCACCACTACAGGAAGTCGCCAGTCTTTGTGGATCAGAGAGGGATTTGTCACCATGCGACTAGTCTCATACCAGGACGGTGGCAGATCTTGGTACTGGTTTACTCGCAGCTGGGTTTCCTAACGGAAACGCCAGACTCCTTCTCAGCTTGAGAAGCCCTGCCGGAAGGACGAATCCCCCGCTGTACATCGCAACCCATCTTAGTAGTTGATAGCAAGAAGCAGAAGATTGAATTTAAACCAATCAGAATAAAATAGCAATAATAGTAACAGTAGTAATAATGTCTTGCAAAAATTAAAAGATCAATGTCGTCGGTGAGCCTTACTGTAACCACATAGTTCATTTCTATACTCTTTCCGCAAAGTGCAGAAAATCAATATCAGTTCCTTGTCCAATTTTTCACTGACTTCCGCAAACATTAGAAAACTAAAATTAATGTTTTTAAGAAATTGTTCCGTTCAAAATTCCCGCTCGTCTCCCTATCTCCCTCATGTTTTACCGACTCATTGTGATTATGGGGTTCTCCAAGGGACCGATGAACTGCGATGCGATGCAGAGTACGAGTTTTACCCCGTGGAGTTCCGATGCGACTTGATAGGAGTTCAATATTTCCGACCGGAAAATTCATCTGAGAGTTATCAAACACCAAATATCGTCACCACCTTGGTTATAACCTTTGTCGCTGGTGACAAATCACTATCGAATCCATAAGGCGGAAGCTTCTGGTGGTTACGTGGGAATGCCCAACAAACGCGACCTTGGGACTCTAGTGGAAAACCAGATAGCTCAATAAACCAATATTATTACATCAAAAGGTGCCTTCACCCAAAGAGGGGCCTGTTAGTCGCGAGGCAATGTGGTGTGTCATAATGTGGCGGATAGGGTGTTGATCGCGGACCAAAAGCAACCTTTGTTTCCGTGAGAGGCAAGTGGATCCAAAGAAGTGACTCGCTGTTTCTGTTGCGCCGATTTGACACATCCCTTCCGTGCTTATGAATACATATTTATGCATGCGTATGTGGGTGTGTCCTTGTTTATGCGGATTGTATTCTACGAGTCAATTCGGCCATAAGTCTGCAATCAAGCGACTGGGATGTGCATATGTGAAGCGGTTAGGAGTCCGTTCCAACTACTAATTTTCTCGCCACTCTGGAAAAGACTGGCAAGCTACCCACTAGTATATTCAGCCCTTACGTTCCGAGCCCAATAAGATATACCTGGATTTTAAATGCTAAACACCTGCAATGTGCGCTTACTTACATCTGTGTCGTCTACGGACGACTTGATCATGGAAGCAAGAAGGATAGGGTAGGATGCCATCGGAATGGCTGACACAAGAAGACGCCATCCATTCAAGGCCATCCATGAAACTGGGAGAAGAACTGTTTCCCGGAACATGCGACAGTAGAGGAGTCGGCGTTCTCAGTTTGACCATGAATATCGATTTAATCGCATAACTAACAACCCAAATCGGACGTCAACGATTGAAGACAAGTGGATCAATGTCGGCTCTGAGAATTTCCACAGTCCAAGCAGCGACACTAAGTTGTGAAGAAGACGAAGTCAAATCGTTCTATATGGACTTGCAGAACTTGCAGAAAAGACCATACATTTTTAAGGGCACCATTAGAAATTCTAGCACTAACATTAGACGCAGAAGAATGTCTGAAGAAGGTCACACAGGGAGCTACGGAATAGAAAGGAACAGGCACGGTGAACGGCTGTTTTAGTTACCATGAATACCAAGATCATTCATGCTAAGTCAGAATTTCAGAAGCCCCATTCTCTACGCTGGATATGGAAGCCCCCGTTGGGGAGTGCCGTAACGAAAAAATACCACTTCACAGTAAGTTAACGGTTTTTGCATAACTGATATCGCTCTCTCCCCAAAATTCTACACGGAATCAGACCATCGCCTCCTTTGTGCAATATGCCATTTCTCACGGAAAGGAAAAAAAAAGCCGCTAAGTTAAAAAAAAACAAATTCACAAACCACCATAAACTCGGATCTATTCAGTCCATTAGTCGGCTCTTAGGAAGACGTCGCTATTGATAATATCGACGAGAAATATGATCGGCTTCTTCAATATCCTCAGGTTAGCGCTACAAAAGCGCAGATTTCGAAAGTCGCCAAAAGACGACTGTCTCCAGGAATACCCGAGCTAACAAACCGTCAACTAACGTCCGAACTTGCAAAACATTGCAGACATGCGATAAAAGAAGATCTCAAAGACGGAAAAACAGAAGTTATGGTTGTAGCTGCAGAAGCTGGGAAAAAGCATCCGCAAAGCCAACCGAAGCTTCGCCAATTACTAAACCAAGATGATTGCACTCCGACGCCCAGACGGAACAGTTACAGCGTCCAGAAAGGCAGTGGAGAAAAATCACTGACGAATACTACTCAGATCTCTTCAACAGCTACGTCCTCCTGCCTCCATATGTGATAAATGTCTTTCTTCCGAAATCCGGTGTGCAACTTCGAAGGATGAAGAAATACCTGGTCAGAAGAAATAAAACCTGAGCACCTAAAAACTTTCAGACAGCTCTCATAAACGCGCAGGCTCAACTCTCCATCCGTTACCTCTTAGAACGGAAGGTTCTTGTTACCAGCAAGAATGTGTAGTTGCCCAAGAAATTTCAACTCCACGATATAGGCATCTATTACCCAATCTGCTTTGCTGGTTGTCTTCTGCAAGCCTTTCACTCGAGTCGTCCTAAACAGGGATTGACAGAACACTGTACGAAAGTCACCCATGTGAGCAAACAGGGTTTCGAAAAAGGATTCACTACGATAGACCACATCCACACGATCACAAAGCTCATTAAAGTATCGCGAGATTACAAGAGACCACTCTGTCTCAAGTTCACCGATTTAAAGAAAGCTTTTATATCAGTTGAGACAGAAGCAGTCATAAAAGCCCTGGACAATCCAGGGGGGACCCTACTTACTATATAAAGATTCTTCGTGAGCTGTACAAAAAACTTCACAACCAACATATCACCATTCTACAATGATATTAACATCGACGTCATAAGCGGGGTTAAGGAAGGCGATAGCATTCACCAAAATTATTTACCGCCACCCTTGAGAACATCATGCGAACATTGAAATAGGATAACATGGAAGTGAAAATCGATTGTGGGCAATTACACTACCTTCGTTTTACTGTTGAAATCGTCCTTATGACACCAACAGTAGCCAAGATAAATGAATGCTTTCCGACTTTGATAAATCTGGAAAGATTGGTCTTCCACTAAATATCACAAAAACGATGTTCATGAGGAACGGTTGATTTCGTATTCCACCTCCCCCTCCCTATTCACGCTCAACGGAACGAATATCTCCGAATGCTCCAGTTACGTCTATCTAGATCGGCAAATCAACATGGTGAACGACTTAGCTCCAGAGTTGAGCAAGAGGAAGCGAGCGGCTTGGGGAGCTTTAAAAGTTATCGATAATACGGTGAGGACAACAAAAAACAACCGATTCCGTGCCCATCTTTTCGACTCCACGATTCTTCCCGCTCTAACTTATGGGTCAAAAACCTAGTCGTTACAAAGGGAGGATGAAAGATCACTCAGCGTTATTGAACGCCCAGTCACAAACACGTAACTCTTATGAACGACAACTGATGGATAAGAGCCGTAAGCGACTGAATTTTTCGCGATGATAATTGCACAGCAGGAAGACCACCAACACAATGGTCAAAGTTCTTCAAGAAAACCGTAGCCAAAAGATATTACGCTCAACGAATCCCAAGAACGAGCAGAACGCACGTGGATACTCTTCTTTGCTACAGGGAGAAATGAAGAATTTCATGGTACCCTGCTCGAGTTATTCCACGATCAGTGGAATGACAGGTGATACAGGTGATTATATCAAACACATAATGCTGCAGTCTCCTGATAAATCTTCGCGCTGTTTTTTGAGGCCACAGACAACATTAGATTCCACATCATGGGTCTTTAAGGAACAAAAGTATGACGTAAACACACTATTTAAACGACGAGACCGCTGGAGAAATGGCGGTATCACGAACTGTCGCTGGAGTAAGCATCGTTGTAAACCCGTTCCTCATCCACAACGCGATTCAAAGAAGTTTTATCAACTCATTTGGTCGTCTTCCTCACTCAACTTCCGCGCGCGAAAGAAGATCAGGATCATCAATTGCAAGTCACCAATGTGCAGCAGGTCAGACCGAATTCAATTTGTCCTACAGAAAGGAGTGTTCCACAACGAGTTGATTGTATAAATTTCTTTTCAAAGATTAAAACGCTAAAACGGTATTTTCCAGAGGAACTAAATTATGCATCGTCAAATTTGAAACAACAGATTGAAACGAGAACAGTGACCATTCTATTAGACTCCTGCCCATGGTATCTTTTTTTCGTGGAAACTCCTTTTGTCGCTGAATGACAGAATTGCCTATTAACACGGCTCATTCGAAGATCGATCACATCTTCATAAACTAAATTACTCCATAAGAACTAGTGTCATCTTTCTGTAATGAGTCCTCTCACAGCTTCTCCACGTGAAATACTTCGGTTCAGTTGTAAACTAGAAAACAACGCTTATCATCGCTCTAGAAGAAGAAGACAAGCTGTGTATGACGAGAATATTCTGGACGAAGTTGTTTCTTTTCATACCTTGTAAATTAAGTAAGAAGACTACGGGGTTTCTTGTCTAACAACTTAAATGTTGTGCCAAATTCCTACGAGTTCTTCAACGACAAAATGGCGATCGCATTTCCACTAACGCCAGTGAGTGGATTGGAAAGAGAAAAAATTAGAGCTGGAGTCTGATTTAGCACAGCTAACATGACTGGTAATAAAGTGCAACTGTAGGAGAGCTTACACAAGCAGTGGATAACAAAACCGTTGAAGTAGATGAAAAAGAACTGGGCTAAGAAAATACCGTCGAGACTTCTACGAAAACAATGTTTTTGCCAAAATTCCTGAACATTAAACCAACCAGTGTAGGATTCGAACCATTTCCCGACATCATACGAGGAAAACAATTCCGATCTTCCTTCTGCAGTTCGACTTGCGGTCATGAACATGGTTAGAGACGCAGCTCCAAGACAGGCTTAACCACTGGCTTCGTGCTGGAGGTCACGAAGTACATGCACTTCTAGTAGTCCTTATAGGAAAATATCTTCAAAAGAAATGCATTCGTGACTAGAAAAAGACAACGTATGGTTGTTAAGGACAAGATGGATTATCAAGAGAACATTTGCGACTACGCCACGATTACCCTAACTGAATGCGTACAACTAGTTCTTTACAAAGACTATCCTATCGTATATATTAATAACTTGAGTGAAGCTTCAGCGACTATGCAGCTAGCATTCCAACATGAATTTTGAGACACGGAACACATGCAAGCCGTAACTAACGTCATAGAATTCTATTGAAATACTACTTGATCTTCGGTCTATATTAAATCAACCAGAAAAAGATGACTTAGTTGCGAGTTGCGCTTGTCGGCCCAAGAATGGTTACACTATACAGAACTCTGGGTAGCTAGTATCTATAACTATGAACATAAGTATACCTACTAAGTTTAATAAGAACAAAAAACAGTATAGAAGAGGAACTGTCTGGAAGTACGAGAGTAGCATGATGAACACCGAGTAAAGAAACCAATGGGTGGTCTCACATGTACCTCTTTCTGATTCCTGATGGTTTCTAAAACCGAGTTTTAAACTTTTCAATTTTTGGTTCGTTATTGCGACAATATGTCCGGTCAATATAAGTTTTTTTTAAACTATTGTGAGAAACCAGCATAAAACCCTACCTTGAGACATTTTAAGTGTTTCCGAAGACAAATCGTTCATTACTCGACCGAAACCAATTAATAAGAAAATGAACAGCACCATTATAACACAGAGAAGTAACACTGATGCACCTATGAATATTTTTCATATATCATTCAAAAATAACCGGTACAACAAAAAAAAACCATTCACAAGGTGGCTCTGGGCCTAATAGCACTTACAAAACATCTTTGCTGGGTTGACCTCAATTTCAAAATTCCTCTCCGACCCCCATGTCAACGGGTGAATGGTAGTGTAGTGCAATGAAAAGAAGGGCACAGCAATACACACTTGATCATCGGTTCGATCCTTGCCCTATGCCAACTAACCTTTCCCCCACTCCCGCCTTTCACCTCTCTGGCTTCAGAATATTTATACCATCATTGTTTGGGGAAAAATCTGAGAGATCAGTAAGTCTGTGGAAGTTATGAATTGGCCAAATAGGGAATAAATCATCTGCGTTGTTGAAATCGATCGATATTAATGTGAACTCTCAATGGAAACCTTTAAATGGAGCATACAAATAAGCCTGGACACTTTTCCTTAGTAATTTTGGTTCTTTTTTTCAAGCATAACTGTGGTGTTCCCATAATTTTAGGTTTCTTTATGTCCACGTGGAGTTAACCAAGTTTTTTTCGAAGGAGCAAGAAGAAAATTTTAGCATTTGTTTTCAAGGGAAATCATAGCAGGCTTGATTCCATGCGCTTTTGCCAATATATGGAAGAGAATAAGTTAATATTAATGTGCCAAAGATTATAAAGAACAAAAGGGATAAAGCACTCAAGGCATACCAAGCCCTGGGACCAGCGCCATAGAATCGAATCCGCTAGGTATCGTAGAGCTGACTGAATGCATACCTATTCGAAAGGTTCATTTTCAGGAGCCTAGTGACATACCAGGTCGGTCTTCTTATACTCCCCCAGGCAGTTTTGTCTTGCCGATTTGCCGAACCAAACCGGAGAGATGCTGCGACCTACAGTTTGCGTGAGGCGTAGGATCGAACCAACGACCATGTGTGTCTGTGTACAGGACAGCTCTAACCAGTGTGCCAAGCTCCTCTTTGACAGGAACAAATATCATGATAGTAAATAACAATGACTTTGACTCAATGGAATGCTTTAAATGTGTGTGACAGAATTGTTCAAGATTGTTTCTAAGTGTACTGGAAGAATGTATTTGAAGAAACCATTGTATAAATTAGCGAATTACCTTATAACGAACTCACCAACACAAAATATCCGTTGGTTTGGTCGAAGATTTACGCCAAACAGTATGTCGTCGAAAGCAATAGATACTGCAGATCTAGAAAGAAGCGATTTTGTTTTCAATCTTCTACGCAATAAAGACCTTTTACATTTCATTCTTTTCTCTGACTTTATAACATCAGCTAAACCGCATTCACCTTGAATAAGAGGGAAACGTATAATTTCCCTCACTTACTTAATACATGCTATCATTGAGTCAGCGTCCCCTCGTTTGAGAAATCGGATAACGAGACAAACCAAAAGAACCAGACGGATGTCCGTAAGAGCATCTATTAAGCCTGACGTTCACGGGAAAGCGAGAAAGTATGGATTCAGCTATCCATGATGGATGTCTAGAGCAAATGAGCTCATCTTATATTCTATACCATCGGATCGAACTTGAACTTCGTTTTTCTTGAACTCAATTGCAGTGCTCCGTTTTGCTGCAGGGTCTAAGTTCATGAAAACTGGTAATTTCCGATCACTCCTTTATGCATTTCTTCAGTCAGCAATCACTAATGAATCGGAATATTTTCAAGGAATGAGACTGTGCTATATAAACAACATCTGCAATGTTACACTTGTATAAAATGGTGATGCTGGGTGAGGTCAGCGCAGTCGTGCGGTGCTCGTTCCAACTCGATGAGACTAGGGAAGCAAAAGGAAACTATTGTGGACGCTCGACTGGATTGTCGTGGTTCTGAAGTAGACTTTAACGTGGAAACGTTAGGTACTATATTTGTAACAAACCAGTGTTAAATTACCAACTTTCCTATGGACCAACACATGTCAAGATATGATGAAAATCCGGACTGAAAACGATATTATAGGGATAACAGAAGTTCCCTTCCAACGGTTTACCGCCTCCTCGTGACTGGAGGTGTTCCTGGATGTTGGGCTGCGATGTACAGCAGCGGGATTCATCCCTTCAGCAGGGTCTCCCAAGCTGAGAAGGAGTCCGGCGTTTCCATCAGGATGCTCAGCTAAGAATAAACCAATACCAGGATCCACCATCGTCATGGTGTCAAACTAGTGGCATGGTGGCAAATCTCCCTCTGATCCACAAGGGCGGCGACTGCCTATAGTACTGACGACCAGGGGGCAGACTTTGGCTAGGATAACCTCGGGACTCCAGGGAAACACAATGGCTAAACCAGCAAAACTCCAAAAAATTAGAGAATATGCTGGGGACCACACAACCAGTGAGGACAGGCCGCCCAAGTATCGTAATAGAAGTAAAAGTAATAAAAGTAATAGAAGTTTACTGATAGGAGACTTTATTGAGAGATATCCCTTACTGTGATAGCTTTTGGCATTGCCATATGACACCTACCAAAAAAATTTCACTTAAACAGAGACGATACTCAATGGACTCAAGGAAACGGTATGAAGGATAGAACCGGAAATAGACTAAATGTAGATCCAGTCAATGAGAAAGTCCTGGTACGACAAACAATAAATTAAGCGGATGGCTAGAAATTATAGAACGACGCCTAAATCAATTTGGCTGACGCATCTATTTAACGCCTAATGTTTCGACGCACGGGCTATGAGCGGAAACCGACTCATGTCGGCCAAATAGCCCTGCCTCTCTCCTAGAGGGTAGTTCTACACCTTGTGATCATCTAGGCCATTTTCTCGGTGTACTAGCGCGTTTGGTGAATAATGCGAGCGAACTAAAGAGAAAAAATCGAACATGACAATGTGGACTAACTCTTACATCCAATCTCATTATGGAATTTATGAATACAAACTTTATACCAGAACACATTTTTCTAACGGTATACAAAATTTAGACGATTGTAATGAATCTTGAACTAAAGAATCAAAGACATGAGACTTAAGGCAATTTTGCTTTGGATCAGCTAATACTTAGTAAAGATGAATCCGCCGCTGGATTATCATATATCCCACATGATCCCAGCAGTTCTATTGTTATAAGCATCTCAAGCGGGATTCAAGTTCATCCATATATGAGAGGTTAGGTTGAAAGGACCAGAAAAAATCATAGGATGACGTTAACGCAACTCTCAGTGAAGCAGTCAGTCGTCGAATACAATTTCATCCTAAAATGACCCGTACTAAGAATTAAAATGATATACTAGGTCGATCACCTTTATTATAATATTGCACTAAATACATGACATGAAACTTTTGCGTTTCAATGAGAGTATGGACCAACCCATTCAGCTCGCTCATTATTGGCCGAGAGTCAGTGAATCCATCAGATGAAATGTCAACGGATTCTTGATGACCATCGGACACCAACACATAGTGTTCTGACGCCATTGATCACAGACACGAATACCCCATCTTAAATTTTTCAATGCATAAACCTAAATAATAATAAAGACAATTTAAACAATAGTGGCGATAGTAATTCCCACAAGCGACTTTCTACTAAAAGACGGTGTATCTTTCCAGAAGGTGATGATCACGTGATTACTTTTCATATTTATTTGGCGTAATAAATTGTATATTAATACACATTTCCAGACTCTCAACAAGGCTATTCTGACGGAACGCTAGCCTTACCGGAATAAAGAATAAAGTAGCACCTTGTGTTTGCCCAATAAGGGTATTTAGAATGGCGATAGTAATAATAATAGTGATAATGTTAATAAAAGGGGCGGATAGCATAGTGGTAGTGAGACAAGTCATCACGACCATGGTACTAGTTCGATTCCGCTCCGGGCCAAGCAAGCCTGCCATCTCTCCGGGCTCGGGAAATTGGTACAGGACTTGTCTGGGACAAAAAATCACTCTCTTCAGTCCAAATGGGAACGCTCCAGCCGGGCTATCTAAGGGGGTCGAGAAAGAATTTCGCGATACGACATTCAAGATGAAATGAAAATCCTCAAGCAACAACCGAAACCACACGTAAACACAGGTAAAAAGTTGGAAGATCTTGGTGGATAATGGATGCGAGGAAACGAATCGAATGTGAGAAGTGCTGGGATCCGCACAATAGACGACGTGAAGATGGGCCATATAAAAATAAAAGTTTTTAAAAAAATGTTAACAAAAAGCCCCGAATGGGTTACCGCCTAATCGCACCCATACCCCACTAGGAATAACCATGCTGAGAAAGAGTTCGCCATTTCCATGCATGAGCCGCGGCTAAGTATAACCGAATGCCAGAAAATAGGGCCATCCTACCAGCAGTCTAGTCGTATGTTGGCAAATCTCCATCCAATTAACAAAAGACATTGGTTGTCTTTGGTCATGTCATGGAAAAACCGTAGTAGCACGGAAATATCAGGACTCCAGGGAAAGAAAATCTTTCGCCAATCAGCAAATTACCGGGCAAATAAAATAGTTCAATACCTTTCAGGATCGTTAAGCTTACAAAGTAAATTGTTCATCCGAATATTTAAGTAATCAAAAAATGGTGAACGCGTTGTGTGTTAAACGCTATTTTGCACCTAATCTGGTCTCGAATGAAAATAATACATTGACACACTTGATACTTGAACGGCCCGTCCTCACTGGTTGTGCGGGCCTCAGCATAATCACCATTTATCGGAGATTTACTGGTTAAGCCATTGTGGTTCCATGGAATCCCGAGGTCAGCCTGGCCAAAGTCTGCCCCAGGTCTTCGCCACCACGGGCAGTCGCAGTCCTTGTGGATCAGAGGGAGATTTGCCACCATGCGACTTTGATACCAGGACGGTGGTGGATTCTAGTATTGGTTTACTCTTAGCTAGGATTCCTGATGGAAACGCCGGACTCCTTCTCAGTATGGGAGACCCTGCCGTGGGGGACGAATCCCCCCGCTGTACACCGCAGTGCAACACTCAGGAACACCTCCCAGCCACGATGAGGCGGTAAACCGTTAGGAGGAAATAATAGATTTGAGATATGAACTATGAAAAGGAATAAGCATGATGAATCAAAGGTTGGAAAAAATACTACGACAACATTTAGAATTATCGATTCTCAATAAGTACGCTGGAGACCTAATGAGTCACGTATGACTCATTCTCATCGTATATCACACAAACCTGAACTCAATGCAATTTTACGCAGTAATTTACTATTTGCAGATTTCTCAATATGTTTTACTCCATTCGCTTGGTATAATAGATTTGGATTAGAAATTTCTATGAAGAACCTTCGAAGTTTCTCGAAAAGACAGATGCATGGTAAGTGAATAAGAACTTCAATGTACTCAAATTGATAAGGATCATTTTTTTCCTTTGAAGGAGAAAGTACACGAGAAGAATTTTCCGAATATACATTGGTGACGATGCATATCGATTTCAAAACAGATGACGCGAAAAATGATGAACGATGGCAACTCTAAACGAAACTATCTCAGCTCATTTTGAGCATTATTGATTGAAATAGAGATCGTCAGAATACACATATCCTCACATGCAAGATTGAAGCTCCTACATTTTATCAAGATGAAAGTCTCACCTTCTGGAACCCATAAACACTTCCTGGAATCTGGAACTTATAATTACAATTTTTTTTTACTTAAAAGCTCATATTTCGATCATGAAATCAATTGAACAATCGAGATCTCGTCCAACAGGGAAATAATGGTGTTCTCGAATGTCTGTTTTTTTACGGCTGTCATGCATGCCTATTCAAAAATGAAGCAATATATATATATCTATACATATATAAGCTTAGGGCTATAGAGCAGTCTTTTCTATGAGGATGTTAAGTGCTCCGGTTCTGAAGTGCTCTAAGTCGATAGAAAAACTATCAACAGTTATCGAAAACAGCTTTGTCACGAAATGAGTTCCAGGAAAAGATTTTAGCATAGGATTATTTCAATTCCTCCAGATTCCACGATAGAACGAGAACATCGAGTAAGAATCTCGTCGTTGAACAGAAATCACCGCCATCCATACTGGTAAGAATAGAGTTGTTCCGTGCCATTCACGGACAGAAAATAAACGCAACCAGTCACCGTTCACCAAGCCTGGCCGCAAAGAACCTGTTGCCGTTCATCGACGCCGGAAAACGACAAACCTCCCAATCTTCTCTAATGCTGAAATTTCCTTATGAGAATTCCAACTCTCCAGTTTACGTGAATTATGCCACTAAACGATGGTAATACTTCAGTCTTGGTTGTACCTGAGTCTAAGTTCTCGTTTGGATCTCTCTGAAGGAACTACATTGGCCTCACAGTGGCATTTCTCAATTTGGAAAAGTTTTCATAGCCAAATTTTACGGATAGATTCCCAACGCCTACGTGCATTCTGTTACAGTACTAGTACAGTATTTCAGAACAACATCATGATCATTCAGTTGGTTACAACAATCCCTTTACGCTCCAGTTAGTAGTTTATACATCGATCTCTTCTCTCTATTGTTCCGCTTTTTAGCATATGTTCTGCAATGAACCACAGCGACACGTGTAGCGCCGTGGTGGGAGGCGCCCAGCAAGCAATACACATAGAATCGATTCCCGCGCCCCAGGTTCACTAAGCCTTCCATCTCTCCAGAGTCGTATGTAGTGTATACTTAGACAAGCGGTGAACGCTTTAGCCCCGGAGAGGTTATAGCGCGTTTATTCCCCCACGACAGACACCTGTGGTCCGGAGTTTTGCAAATATCTCTGCATCGTTGTGATTATATTTCGCATAATACCCTGCCATGAAAAAACTATACTAGGCAGCAAATAAAAACGTAAGACATTATACCTAGACAATTACTCCCATTGTACTTCCAGATAGTCCGCATTAGCGAAACCAATTCGGAATACTAGTGGCCCTCTACTCTGCTGGATTGGATTTGGTGTGACCACGAAGACCCATACCGAGAGAACGACTGGCTGTGGACGAGCAACGCGAACAAAAAATTCGATAATAACCTTCGTGTCAGCTCAATCATTCAAGGAAATATTGGTTATTCTGGGTGGGATCGATCGTGCACTAAGATAGCACTCGGAAACGAGAAGCGTTTTGGCCGTTGCAAAGCAAGAATATTACATCTCTTTCTAATCCAGTCGATATGTTAGCGTCAATGATGGACTTATTTCACATTAAAATACCGCTTTAACTTATATAAAGCCAAAATCGCATTGGGAACTCTCCAATCGAGTTCTGTTCGAAGCGGACGAGTTGTCAGGTCGAGCAGACTCCGCAATGGGCAGTGCTTCTTGATGCTTTAGTTTATAGTTACTTCTACAGATTACTCTAACTCTTGGAGATCGGTACTGTTTCTGTCATTGGGTACTACAAAGTGACAGTACATACTGTTCCTCACTGTTGTGACGTCATGTCCTGACAGAAATGGACTCGATATCCACTGTAATTTCGTCTCGTTGGAGATTTTTTGTGTCATTTGCCTTAGTTGTCGGATTATAGTTGAATGATTAGCTAGAGTTTATGAAAAATAAGGTGTGATTCTAAAAAAGACTGGTCAGTTTCCAGAGAAATAGGATATTTGTGTAGGGAACTTCGTAAGAGTTAGATTGCACTCACTAGTATTGATTACTTTGACCATATCTCAATCAGAGACATAGAAAATTCTCGTGTAAAAGCTAGTATGTCCTTCTGTACAAGTTATGGTTACGATTTTATGCCGCTCAGTGGTTGCGTAGTACTGTATCAGTAATTTACCCTGCTCAGTAGTTGAGTAGTACTTTACTAGTAACAGTTTTTAAATCATACTTTATAAAGTGAAAGGATGAATACCGACAAGTTCACATAGAATCGGTAAAGACAGCCAATCAAAGGATATTCGTGAAGGTCTGGGTTGGTATTTTTGGATGAACTTTACATGAAATGCCTAGTTTTCGAGTACAAGTCAAACCCTGAGGTCTTCTCGATAGTTGTGGAAAGAACTACTTTCTTCTGGAAGTTATAGTGACAGAGAAGAGCGAAATGAAATCCACCGATCGTATTGGGTTCGATACTAGTTTCGCTAAGTAATAAAAGGCTGAAAACTAAGTAGAAAAAATCGATATTAGTAACCGAGTAATCGATATTAGTAGTAAAGCTGTAAAAGATAGGTATAAGAAGAGAAAAGAAAGTATGAGAAACTATAAAGTGCCATAAACTGTGAGGAAATTCTCACAGTTCAAAAATAGAACCGTTAGCGAAAGTAATGTGAATACGAACGGACGTAAAACGACAAACCCGTAGTGATCGATATTGAAGGACATTGCGCATGACGGTGTGTCCTTGCCGTGTAGAATCGGTTGAATTCTCCTCTAATGCTATGCATTGAGTTCAATTCTTGTTCATTTATGACTAATGAATAAAGTCGTTCTGAAAGTAAAGATTTCCATTTGACAAATCCTCGATGTTTCTTGAGTTTTCTTCGAATCCTTCCGTGGTCGTTATCCTAGAATCCCGTTAAGATTGCAAGGCAAAGAATGTCGAGGTAGGGTAGTTTCTGTGACTCTGAAGCGTTTGAAGGAGCTTCAGCGAATGTCGTAAAGATTTCCTGGACTGGGAACGATTTAACTGGTTACTGCAGTTAGTCGTTGCAGTAACTGTGTATCCTACCACATTACAGCTTTTTCCTTCCCGCTTCCCTTCATGTTCCTAACATCATCTCTTCGTTTTCCTTCAGTTTTGGCTCTTCTTTCTCATGATTCATGTGCCGTTATGGAGTTTTCGTAGTTTTGGATTTATTGACTTTTTTTTTACAAAAGATTGTTCAGTTTACTTGTTGTTTAACTTTTTCCAGATTTAAGATGAACGTGCCGAGAGCTGATGTTCAGTCAGAGACACTAACATGTGTAGAATCCTTACAACGCGCACCGTCACCGATTCTCTTTCCCGAGAACGTACCTGGAGCTGGAAAACATAACACAGAACATGACGTGGGTTACTTGTTTCAGTCATTACTCCTTACTTTTCCCAGGTGGTGATCAATCAATAACTCTATGAGGGATGAGAGGTGAGAATCTAGGTTGGGGCTGGAATATCCTACAATCTTTTTCACATATATTTATGACATAGGAGTGATAGTGCTAGGTTCGATGACCTATTGAGCGACCATTTATTTGCTGCTTTTCTTTAGTTTTCCATAGATCACTTGTATTTTTGAATTTCTTGGTGAAGTTTGATCTTAAAGTACAGCAAGACCTCTATATTGTATCTAGTTGTACGTTCACAAACGTGAACCCAGTATATGAAAAAAGGTCGTTACAAATACAACCTCATGATTTGTGTGGCTTCACTTAGAGAATTATTCTTTCCCTTTACAATGTCCGAAGGCGCGCAGTGGTCGGAGGCTCCCGGCAATACACATGGAATCGGTCCCCGCATCCCTGGTCCACCAAGCCTTTCATCCCTCAGGGGTTGGAGAATTGCTTTCAGACTTGTCTGGGAGGATAGCAGCATTGGCTGGATTCATCGTTAGGCCACTGCGGGTCTCTGTACACGCCAGATTCACCTATATGCATTCAGTCACCTATAAAGGCACTTAATTAAGTCGAAAGCGTGGCGCATCGCTCAGGGATTGATCAACTCCGAGAGCTTTATCCTTTATTTTTATCCTTTAAATTGTCTTTATCCTTCTAATTACAACCAATCACATTACGATAAGGCGCACCTTCGCCGTTTCTAGTCGTAATTCTGCGTTGTCACACTAATCTCATATCTACGAAACCTGCACTGATAAGTTTGTTTGGTAATAGGAAAGAAGCTTTCATGGGACCATTCTACAAATCCGCATCCTCATTAGAAGTGGGACATATTCGTATGGGTGATAGTCATCAAAGACTAAAAATGACAATGAACATTTCAACATTCTTTTCCAACAGTTAGAATTCAACGTTGAATTTAGTTTAATGAACACGACGGATGACGCTCCATTTTTCGTTGTAGACGCTGTCAGTTGACGTCAGCTTGTGTCGGACACTAATTATATGCTGTACATATCAAATTCCCGTACTTTTCCCATATTCAGTTACCAAAAGTTTTGTTACAGGGAATGTGCACGAGTAAACAAAAGAGTTTCCGTACTGATCTGTCACCGGATGATGTCAAGCTTGTCAATGGTAAGAACTGCTTCGATTAGTTAATTCGGTTTACGAAATACGCTGTTTTTATTAAGAAGAAGCAGATGCGTCACAGCGATGGCAAGAGTTTCGTGTTTTCGCAACATCGACCGAAATATGTCATAATAACTAAGAAGGCCCACTTTCTATAAACCTCAGCACAAATGACCGATACATTTATTTATACGTTCTTATGAACGGATCTTGTTGAGCTGATTGTTGTTGTTGTTCGACGATGGTTAACGTTTCGGCGATTTCGTCTTCCTTGGAACCGTGCTGTTACGAGTGGAACAGTCGACCCATCTTCGACGGCAACTTGTACCAACCTCGCATCAGGTCAAAAAGATCAGTTCATAGAAACATAAATGGAATATGTCACTTTTCCAGCTCAATGCACAATGCATATATGGTCGAACGTTCCGTAAACAAATGCCTTCCCTATGCATTTTCATAGATAACTGAAAATGACTGTAGCGTGTTCTTTCGCCTTTTCTCCCATCTTACTGCCATGATTATACCGTACCACTGCCATACCATTCCATTGTTCAGCGCACTGGAGGTAGGATTAATAATCAGTTTTTTGCATGCCATTTCCGTTCCTAACACAGTGGAAGCATACAGGTTTCCATAAACCTGTCCCCTAAACGGCCCACCTTGACAAATAGCGAGGAATCTTATGGGCTTTAGCAAAAGTCCCATCAGGTAATAATTTGCTGTCTTCTCAGTGTTTCCTTTCTCTAGGATCTCATAACCCAGGGCGCTCCTTGATTGCGACCACATGCTAGTTCCATTGTTTTACCATTTATTTATTATGTGATAAGAGACCACATAATACGCGGATCTCAGCACTTCTTTCATCTGATTCGTTTCCTGGTATCAACTAACCGCGAAGGTTTTCCGAGTTGCGCATAGGTTATGCTGGTGTTTGAGTATTTTGGTCTTTCTGTAAATCACTGAAGGATGGAGTCGATTTTGTCTGGATTCCTGAGATACCTGTGCTAGATGTTCTAAGGGGCGGGAAAATCGGACCGTTCATCAATCTGAGCAAATGTCCTTGTCTCAAATGAGATGGAGAAATGTGAAGTTGTCATCTTAAACTTCAAAAAAATTATTAATGCGTACAACCACAGAGAATTTACTCTTCCCGTCACTATCTGTATACTATTCTTCTACCAGTCTCCTTAACAGTGGGCCATATTTGGTCACTGCACAAATACCTTCTGAGTACTACTCTTCTTATGCTCGAATATCATTCTGCAAGAACCAAATAAATTGTTCTTAGAGCTTGGTCGTCTGACACCTGATCAACTCGCTGAATACATCAAGAATGTACAAAATACTGCATACAGCCTCGGAATTGATGAAGCTCGGCAATTCTCAAGGGGCAAGATGCTGCAAATTTTTAGCCGGTAGTAGTGGAAGAACTGTTACCTCGATGAAACCTTGTCATACTTTATTTGATTACGCACTCATTTGCCAGCACAAAAGAAACAAAACCTGAGCGACATCCGAATTGCATATTTAATGAAAACCTACGATTAGCAATGCTGACGACTCAGGACAATATGCATGGTATGACTACCAAAACATTTCGTCCTACATTACCTGAAAGAGATCAAGTGCAGCACTAGTATTAGTGCTAAACCGGGCAAACCGTAAGTAGGATATCCCTTCGGAACATACTACGGCAAAGAGGCTCAAATACATTCCTGAACATACGTAAATCTGTAGACTCTTCAAAGATCATTTGTACATAACATGACAGATATGGCATTGTATAAACACAAAAGGAAAATTCACATGGTGGTACATTATAACATAGACTACGTGACATTGCATGAACTCACAGAAACTATGGTACCTCACACTGGACCACTAAAGCTATAGTCGATATCATCTAAGAGAGTGATATCGAAAGGAACAGGAGCTATACGACGGCGTTTTCGGCTGCCATGAACATCTGATGCGACCTCCAAGGCGTATTTCTCAATGATCTGGAATTTAGTGATGTTGCTAGAACAGTTAAGGACCACAACGGACTGATTCACACCCATTAAAATGCTTTGGCAACCTTCTTCTCATCCAGAGGATCGAAGTGAGGGTTTTTACGTGGAGTGCGCATGACAGTATTTCTACTTTTTGCAGTTCTTGCTTTTGTTTTTTGCAGTTCTTTCGTTTCCTCGAGAGCTTGGCGGGTCAACCTCCCGTCAGATTTAGACATCCGATCACTGTTTCTCAACGCCACACAGTTCAGGACCTGGTATTTGAGCTTGATTTGTTTCTTAAAATCCACAAATGACTCTACGACAGATGCTTGTCTTGAGTCTGCCAAGTGTTTAGCAGACTGATAGTCAGTTCCTTCATCGTAGGAAAGTGGCTTGTACAGTATTTGGTCTTCTTTGATACCACAGTCTTCCAACAACCTATATTATACAGGATGACAATGAAAACCAATTTTCAGTACTTCGTTTTAGTACTAAAAATTGAGACTACTAGTACAACCTTACACTTCTGTACGGAACAGTATTCTCGTAGTGAAGGATGGCTCAAAGGTGGTAATGTTGCTATGAATATTGGAAACTTTCAGAAGGAGGTATGTAGCGCAGTGGTCACAGGCAACTTGCAGTACACATGAGATACCCTCACGCCCCAATCCCACCAAGCACTCCATCACTCCTGGGTTGGCAAATTGGCACCAGACTTGTGTGGGAGGATAGCAGCACTGGCTCGAGACACCGGTAACCCATCGCGGTTCGACAATTGCGAGTAAAAGCCAGATATGCATTCAATCACCTCCACGCGATGCTTAATGAAGTAGAACGCATGGCGCATCCCTCAGAGATTGATCAGTGCCGCGAGCTTTATCATTTTATTCATTGGAAACTTTCATGTTTGGAATGAAAACCTTAGCATGAAACATAACACATCCAGCTGACCCGATGATACAAATGCAAAGAATAAACGAGAAACTTCACGCACTCACTTCTTGCACATACTTCTGGTCGCCCGAGTTTCATCAATCAATAGTTTAGCTCCAGCTATAGCAGCATCGTCATAATTTAGTATTGTTTTGACATTCGCATCAAAAGCATCCGGATTGCTAAGCTGACGACGTACTTCCTCCCTCCGCTTCACATACTCTTCTTCTGTTTCCACCTTACTATCGAAACCGCGTAGCTCTACAGCAGACAACTCGTCGGCTGTTTCAGTAAGGATATCAGCACGTAACTCATCAAGCTAAAAGAAAATAAGTAACTACTTCACACACGTAAAAAACCAATATGAAGATGTATTAGATATGACAAATACAGTAGAACGTCTAGAAATTTGTGAATGAGTAGCAAACCTTTCTTGCAAGAGCAGCTGGAGAAAATGGACGATCGACTGATAAAAAAGGAGTCGAAGCATCGTTTGATCTACGGTGCTAAACAGTAAATGAATATAAGGGAAGAAAAGTGAGACGTGATATAGGTAAAAGTGACAAAGAAAACCACGATAACCAATACCTTCGGTGAAGCTTCATACTCACTAAGTTCACTAGATCGTCGTTTACAGGAGTTACGTTTGTTATCACGTTTACTCATTAGTAGTAAAATCCAGAAAACAACAAAAAAAGACGATTAACGAAGAATGAAGCACACACGCCACGATGGCGTTCCAGGAGTTTTGAATTCCCACTAATAGCGCCCTTAGACGTGACAACTCGTCCGCATAGCAGTTGCATAGTTGCCGCGATTTTCACAGTTATTTTTGTTGTAAAACTACTTTTTTCGTGAATGTTTTTAGTGGAGAACTGTTCGTGAAATCTGTGTAAGGATTTGGATATTTGGTAGTGGAATGTTTGTTGGAAACATGTAGAATTCAGGATGAGAATCAGGCAAGGCGCCTCAAAATACTTCTTAGTGAGGTTAATTAGACCCTTCTAGAGTTTTGTACTTCCAACCCAAGCGAAAATTACAAAAATTTTTGCTTCTTAGGTGCATTATCTGCTTAAAAATTTAGAAGAGCTCACTTTAGAGGGTGAGGTCCTGCTCGGTTAGTATTTTTTCTGGTTTAGCCACCTCTCTGGGCCAAAAACCTACAGGTAGCAAAGTTAGAACGTTCATTACAGATAGATACAGAGCGTTGTGGAACACAGTCGTCTACTGTCCTGTTATGCGGTTTCTTCAAGATTTCCTCAAATCGCATAGGTCCTTCTAACTCATCAGCTCCTATGAGGGCTACCTAATGACTCTGAACTCCTTAGCCTGGATGACCCTGACAAGCATATGATTCTCTGCTGTTAGTCATAGTTCAACATACAGAAACATCCTCATTCCACGGAATTTTCGAAGTAGCTGAAAGAAAAAACTGCCTTTAAGACGACAAAGTCTGTTCCCGACTGTGGAATAAACAAGTTGCTCATTAACTCCTCTATTGGTAGGGAATTTTACCTTATCAAACAAATGTTAACCTATTACCTGACGGCCATTTCTGGTTACGTACTCTTTGCGTCGGGTTTCCATTGGTTTACTTAAAGGACATTTTGATGTCTGCCAAAGGATGGTCCCAGAGCGCTAGAAGCGCGGGAAGATTTAACATCGTCTGGTAGTTGAAACTAACTTGGCCTCTACTCGCCGTAATTTCTATTTCCAGATATCTGGATACCAATCAACTAACGTTAGAATGTCATCGAGAAACGAAGAGAGTTTTGTTGGACAGGATGGTTAGTTCTCAAGCTTTTTGCTTGTTATTGCGTTAAGTTATAAAGAGATTGTTATGCGTCGAAGTTTCTTTAGCTTTATAAGGATTTTTATATTGAAATTTTCTTTAGAAGAGCCATTAGGTCGACAGTATGACGAAGATGACGCCATCGATGAACTATTCAATAATGAGAATGATGATGTTGAGGACGAAGAAGGAGAAAATCTGTTTGGAGATGATATGGAAAGGTGACGTGCATGGATTCCTTTGGTGTTATCTATCTTTTCGTAACATTTCTGTGGTTTCCGGCCGTGATTGTCTGCAATTGTTTGTAGGGATTATCGTCCACAACCGGAGCTTGATGTCTACTCAGAATCTGGGATGGACGATGCGTCTGATTTGGAAGAACTGTCCGTAGGTGCGAGGCAAGCAGCAGAGAGAGAGATGGCTCAGCGAGATCAGCTTCTGGATGACGACGCCTTGTTCTATGAGGAAGGAGACGACGAGCAGGCAACTATGAATACATTTTGATTTAGGTCTGATCTTCTCAATGATAACTCTTGATATTCTTTAGAGACAACGAAGAAGGCGTCGTGCACCTGTGGCTGGTGAGGCTGAGGACGTACCGATGGAAGAGGAGGTTCCAATCGATATTCTGGAAAACTTGAGAGGTCGTTCGACAAAAGAGCATGTCTCGGATGAGGCAGTAGCAAGAGAGATAGAAAGAAGGTAGAAACTTCTCGTTTTGCTTGATTGCTGATCCAACTAATAGACCGGTTTTTTGTCAAAGAGATTCTATGTAGTCTCAAAACATGGTTAAAATTGACGCTTCTTTTCCTAGTTCTATTTTCCTTTGAAGGTTCAAGAACTTCTTACGTGCGTTCAAAGATCCAGTGACGAGAAAGGCGAAGTACTTACAGGTTCTTATTGCTTTTTTCTAGTACTTAACTCAGCTTTATCCCTAATGCTAAATACGAGTTCTAGGCTATGAGTCAAATGGCGTCCGAGAACAAAGAATCATTAGAAATTGATTTCCGTGACTTAGCAGATGAAGATGGGGAGCCAAACATTTGTTATTTCCTGCCAGAAGCTCCTGTTCAGGTCTGAGGTTTCCACATAATTCTTTCTTCTATCGTCCTCGACATCTGTAGGGGTTATCCATCTCTGCCACATATGGTTAATGTAGTTTATATTGACCATGATGGTTCAGAGAGGAGATAAACTGGGGGTACGATAAGACCTCGACTTGCTTTTCTTTTCGAGGTCAGGAACGACTCCAACAACTTTTAAATTGTATCTTCTAATAAATCTGTCCATGGGCGCGTGTAGCTCAGTGGTCGGAGGCGCCCTGCAATATGCATAAGATCAATCCCTGTGCTCCGTGCCCACCGCGCCCTCCATCCGTTCGGCGTCGGCAGTTTGGTACCAGTTTTGTCTGGGAGGAAAACAGAAGTGGTTCGACACATCGGTAGGCCACCGGCAGTCACTGTAAAGGCCAGATATGAATTCAATCATCTCCAACAATGCTTGATGAATCGAATGCATGACGTATCTCTCAGGGATGATCAACGCTGGGAACTTTATCTTTTATCTTTTTAATAAGTCTCTCCATTTAAAATCTAATGCATAGCTTTAAGGTGCTAAGGATTTTGGATAAGGCGGCAACTGATGTTGTCCTTACGATATACCCCTACTATGGGCGTGTCTGTGCAGAAGTCAAGGTACGAATAACTCATTTACCAGTTGAAGAAGATATCCGCATGCTTCGACAAATACATTTGAATATGCTCATAAAAACAAGCGGTGTCGTGACTGTTGCTACAGGTATTTTGCCACAGTTGTCGGTCGTGAAGTACGACTGCGTTGCTTGTGGCTATATACTTGGTCCATTTGTTCAACGTGAAGACGATGAGGTCAAGCCGACTATCTGTCCATCATGCCAAGGGAGAGGTCCATTTGAGCTCAATGTTGAAAATGTGCGTAAACGTTGGCTCTGTGATATGTTCTCATTCCTGTTTTTGCTTTCCCACCCCCTAATTTCGCACAATCTATGGAGGTTTTCCATTGTCTTATATAACACAGTTTTCGTTGTATACTGGATTAGGTTTTCAGACCGTCTATCACAATTACCAGCGTATTACTATCCAAGAGTCTCCGAATAAGGTAGCAGCTGGTCGTCTGCCACGTTCAAAGGATTGCATATTGCTTGGTGATCTTTGTGATTCTTGCAGACCAGGTGATGAGATTGAGGTCACTGGAATTTATTCGAATAATTTCGATGGGGCGTTAAACTACAAGCAAGGTTTCCCTGTGTTCAACACACTTATTCACGCCAACCATATCGCAAATAAAGATAAACTCGCTTGCAGCGAACTTACTGACGATGATATGAAGGCAATTCGTGAGCTCTCAAAGGATCCACATATCGCTGAAAGAATTTTTGCGTCTATTGCTCCGTCGATTTACGGGCACGAATCTGTGAAACAAGCGATCGCTTTGGCACTGTTTCGTGGAGAGGCAAAAAATCCTGGCGAAAAGCACAAGTTAAGAGGAGACATTAATGTTCTTCTTTGTGGAGATCCTGGTACTGCAAAGTCACAGTTTCTACGATTTGCTGCTCATACAGCCCCACGTGCAGTGTTGACAACTGGACAAGGTGCTTCTGCCGTTGGTCTGACTGCGTACGTCCAGCGTCATCCCGTCACTCGTGAATGGACATTGGAAGCCGGTGCCATGGTTCTCGCCGATAAAGGAGTTTGTCTTATCGACGAATTCGACAAGATGTCTGATCAAGACCGCACTTCCATCCACGAAGCAATGGAACAGCAGTCAATTTCAATCTCTAAAGCTGGTATCGTAACTTCACTTCATGCTAGGTGTACCGTTATTGCTGCAGCTAATCCCATCGGAGGACGCTACAATCCTTCGCGTACTTTTGCTGAGAATGTAGACTTAACGGAACCAATTCTTTCTCGTTTTGACGTATTATGTGTGATAAGAGATAAAGTTGATCCTGTTGAGGATGAGAGGTTGTCAAAGTTTGTTGTTGGAAATCATATGAAACTGCATCCTAATCATCAAGACGATGCTGAAGAAGATAAAGAAAATGAGAGGAATGACGTAGATGCTCGCACCGGGTTAGCACTTGTACCTCAAGATCTTTTAAGAAAGTATATTCTTTTCGCAAGAGAGAAGTGTCATCCTACTCTCGACCAGAAATACTCTGAGAAGCTGGCGTCGGTGTTTGCACAGATGAGGAAGCAAAGTATGGCTACCGGTTCGGTCGCAATCACCGTTCGTCATGTTGAGTCTATGATTCGTTTGGCAGAGGCACATGCCAAAGTGTACCTAAGATCGTATGTAAATGATGATGATATTCAAGCGGCAACAAGAATTATGCTTGAGAGCTTTATTAGTACACAAAAAGCGTCAATCATGCGGCAAATGAGTAAGGTATTCTCCAAGTATCTCGTAGGGGATCGCTCGTCCAGTGAATTACTTTTGTTCGTCCTGAAACAGCTTGTGAAAGAACAATTGCACTACGAAGCTGCTAGAGGCCGAGATGCCAGCACGGCGTCAATTTCCATTTCGGAATCGGATTTTATCGACAAGGCTCATCAATTAAAAATCGAAAATGTGAAGGCGTTCTATTCGTCCGATCTTTTCACTGCTCATCACTTCAGCTATGATTCAAATCTTAAGCAAATAACACAAACAATTTTTTAACGTACCTGTTTTAGTTTCGTATATCTTGCTATTATAAGACTATGGTATTTTTGTTTCGTTCTTTTCTTGCCTTTAATCTCGAAAGAAATGTTGTTGAACTCTCGTATGCTTGTTATTTTGTCATTTTTGCCAAAACGATTTGCTTCATTTCTTTTTGAATTTCCTAGATTTTCACTGGATTTTCAGTAAAAACATTTTTACATTTACACAGTCGTGTTTTATTTTTTTCGATTTTTCTTTTTTGATTTCGATCTATTCTACAAATAATTTCTCGTTATGCAAGGCACTCTGGGACTTGGGAACCTGTGATATTTATATAGTGCTATATTGTCCTAAGGACGTGCCGTGATGTTTATTCTTTTTTAGGAATCAGGCACTAAAAAATCACAATGTTCAAGGAAACAGTGGACAATTCTTAAGGTTTTCAAGGCAGAGCGGGGTAGCACATGTAGTTGGCAGTGTATGGTTCAGAAAGTCATATCTTAGCGAACGGATTTCCGCTTGTTCAGTTCTATCCGCTGCTCAACATATAAGCCTATGCGAAAAAAGAAGTGGGAGGGAAGTAGGTTGTGAGTAGCAAAGGATTGAAGTTTGTTTCATCGTGGTAGGATATAAGAAGTAATAGTAAAGATCTGTAAATCCCAGTGGTATTTGTTCTAAACAGGGACACTCACGATGAGTTAAGATGCGTTTCTTCGAAGTTCCTGAACAAAACTGCTGAAGATGTGTGAACCGTACGATTCATACGGTCGCGATTCCTTGAGAACTAGGCCAGTTTTAGTGGAAGATTTTATCAATGATGGATGTTTGAGGTGGCAACGATAACTATGCTTTTTTCAAAAGTTATTTTTCTAACTCTGAGGCATAGTCTGCCGTGTTTTGGGCGTAATTTGCCGTTTGTTGGATGTAATGAATTACAACAGTACGCGGGATACCGCTAAGGAAGTTTTAATGATACAGAGTCCGTGAGAATCCACTCCGATCTACTAGGTCACAATCATGAACTCCTCAGACTTCGTGTAGAGAGGCCTTCATGTTGATGGTAGATACACATTAGTTTAAAAAATCTAAGCAGTACTGCAGGTAGCTGACGATGGTTCCTAGTGGCTATAGTGAGTAGTTCCAATATCCCAGGTTTGAGAAAGGGAAATGCTGTTGCATCGTTTCGTCTGTAAGCATTAGAAATAGAGGGAGTTGTTCTAAAAGATGTCAATGATGAGAGCAACGTCCGTTTTTAATTTTGCGTATGAATGAACTCCAATCGGATCAACGTGTGGTCATGAAAACGACCTCAGGTCGAAGAGAGATTGAAGAAGACCCCTCATTCTATCGAGGCGAGGTGGACTTGCTGTTTCTAAAGATTCCTGCTAGTGTGACCTTCTGTATTCGCGTAGATGTATCTAGGCGACTACTATTCATTAAGGTGTTAGAAGTACTCCAGGGTGACTATGATGCACCCAAATATGGACACCACGAGGATCCTAAGGGTAAATCCGGTGGTGTGGACGATCATCGAACAAAAGTGACCTTACTGGATAGCTATGGCACACGGCAAAAACATAGTGGTATTTGCGCCTTCTTCTATACAGTGTCCAACGTATTGTATGGGCAAGGGATACAGTGACTCTACTGACATAAAAGGTAAAGTATAAAGTTCTCGGCGTTGATCAATCCCTGAGGGATGCGCCATGCATTCGACTTCATTAAGTATCGTTGAAGGTGATTGAATGCATATCTGGCCTTAACAATGATTCGCGGTGGCCTACCGATGTATCGAGCCAGACAAGTCTGGTACCAATTCGCCGCCCCGGAGGGATGGAAGGCTTGGTGGGCCTTGAGCGCCGGGATCGATTCCACGTGTGTGCTACTGACATAGAGTTCAAATATTGTAACAATTGATGTTTCCTTCGGTTGTGCTACGTTTTCGCGTTGTCGTAATGTCCTAGTGATCCTCTCTTTTTTTGGATGCAGTTTCTTTCCGTAAATCTCGGTAGAAATCTTCTAATGGTAATTTCAAAGCTATAGTTTTTTCCACTACTGGGTATCCTTATGGCCCTCTACTACAGGACGAGATTCAGTTTGTGTGCTACACATGTCAACACCTTACTGACGGTGCTTGGTTCCACTTTTCTGCCGCAGTGGACGACGCCGGACTTTCAGGCTTAACTGACTTACTGGTTTTTTTTGACAATAAACAATATTTTTTTCGACAACTAAAAAACTTGAGAGATTGCGAACATGACGGGATTGGAGAAGAGACTTCGCTCTATCCCTCTGTGGGTACAAATGATATGCATGATACTATTTCCTACAAGTTACTGTGGTCCATTCTAAAAAATACATTGCTATCAGCATTTGGAAGTGTTCATGCCACACATGGGTCTCTATTTCAATATTTTTCATACTGGCACACCCAACACAATAACTATCATTCACTATTATGGTTAGAATTGAAACACTAGTCGATTGCCACTCGAGCCTCTGGTCGATGAACTCGTTCGGAAAACGGTTTTTTGTACATTTCTATGTGGGAAATAGAGCGTTTCTCGACCTACGCCCAAAGCAGCAGCTCCTTGACTTTTGTTTACTGCTTATTCCTCTTTTCTTGCTAGGATATTATGTGAAATGCAAACCGTATTGATGTTAAGATATGAGGAAAACTCGGAACCACAGCTGCACTTCGAGCCCGCGAATACCCGTTCCGGCTTCTCACGTGTTATCCACTGCACTAGCAAAGCCCTTCCTTCGGCTTTCTTTTGGCTTTTTTATCCTTACGGTGCTGTCAGCAATCACTCGTGAACGAGAATAATGTGGGAAGCAAAAATCGTCATTGAACCCAGTTGAGCTGAAGCTGCAATCGAAATTAGTGTTTAACTTTTATTAGCCCATTTTTTATTATTATTTATCTGCCTCACTGTTATTTTTCCATTAACATTTTCATTTGCCTCTATTTATTTTTTGGTGGTAGCCTCGTTAGAGTAGAAAACAGACTCACAGGAAAGGCAAAGCGGGGACCGCGGTAGGTGCTGTGGATAGCATATGAGCCCGTGGAAGGGTAATCGTGGGTTCGAAGCCGAGCTGAAGCTCCGGGATTTGCTCATCTCTCAGCAACGTTCAGTTCATTTTCCATATCTGTGTTCTACAAGCTATCGATTGATAACAAAACATATAGGAAAACAGTTCTATGTGTCAAAATAAACCACTGGGAAGGAAGTGAAACCTATGGAGACCACATCCGCCAGTTCAGCAACTTCGTAATTCCTCCCATAGAGCTCACTCGTCACGGAAGTGTTAAGGACGATAATCACAATCTGAGGCTAAAGCAATATATTTTCACCTTATATCTAATAAGAGCTTCGCTTTCATGGGGTTTTTTTTGTCTTTTTTAATCAGTACTGGTGATCTGAATCCATACGCTCAAATTCATTGCCAGCGACAATGAGGTAAATATTTTGATTTTTCTGGAGTCGGCTGGTGATGGTTGAGAAATAAAGCGTGGAAGTGGTTGATGGCATATCTAACCTGTGCAATGACTTGCGACGGCGTACCGATGTATAAAGTCAATACTTCTATTTTCCTAGACAAGTCTGATTGTACCAATTTACCGACACCGGATGGATGGTGAACTAGATTAGCTAGGGGTGAAGGATCAAATCAGCGACTACTTATGCATCGCATAGCTCCCTATACACATCTAACCACTGGGTTACAGAAGCCACCAGCTGATGGAGACGTAAATATTAAGCTGCTTACGTAATTAACTAAAAGGAGCATTGTGGAGTCGGAAAGCTTGTCGGAAATGCCGAGTGAACGTTGGAAGGTATGGTAACTTCGAAAGAATGAGTACGTAAATTAAAGGCATTATACCTTTAGAAGATTTGAAAGAAATTCGTTAATCTGATGTTTCATGCTTTTCTGGTGAACAAAGAGCTTAGCCTTGAAGAAGGCGGAATCTTCCGATATATTAGCCACTGTCCAACAAAAATGGTTTTCGATATTCTTGTTGAGCAAACACGAGGTGTTACTTTATTCTTTATTCCGTTAAAGCTGACGTTTCGGCGTAGCCTGAAGGGTATATTGATAGGCAATTTACTAAGTCAAACGCTCCGAAAACACCTACAGAAAAATGATCGCAACCATACGATCAACAGCTTCTCGACAAAAACCCACCGCTTATTACGTGCCTTCCGCTGAGGAAGAACAGCTGATTAGAGTCGCATATGGTGGATAAATGCACCACCCCATATCAAAAGTCGATGCGAAGGTACGGGGCCAGACCACGTGTGATCTCCAGGCATTCCTCCCTGCTGTTCTTTCTAGGTTCCTGGTATTTGTCCAAAAAAGCCTCTAGAAGTTTGCGCGTTGGTGTTTTGGCATCCTGTGCGAGGATAGCGAGTTTAATATCAAAATCGTCTCCGCTATGTTTTTGTATCCTATGCGTGCCTAGTGGCGTGCCTTGTTTTGATTTTTTGTTTGCCATCTAGGTGTTCTTTTATGCGGATACTTAAAAGTCTTCCCGTTTCGCCAATATATTCGTCTTCGCAATTATTACAAGAGATCAGGTACATCGTACCCGAACTCATGCAATCACCGTCCCCGTCGCAAGGGCAAACCACGCAATTTGTTGTCTCACATAGACGGTCGTATAGGCGGTTACGAACTAACTGGCGACGTAGCGTATCCGGTGGTATTTCAACTATCGCTACCGATTCCTCTAGACGTTCTAGAAAAGTGGTTTTGACAACCAGGCGTCTGCCCATTAACAAAACTAAAAAAGATTTCAGTGAGTTAGAGGAGTAGTACTGGAATTTGCACCTCATTTGAAACCTAGTTATAAAATTCGTATTAAAGTTGTCTGTTAGCGATCTAACTGTTTAGTCCATATCATAAAAGTAGGACGAGGAAGTAATGCGCGAGGACTAGGAAATAGGACAAAAACAAGTAAAGAAGCGTGGAATCGAATCCGTGACGAACTCCTCAAGGATTGCTCAACTCCGAATACTTTGTCGTTTATCGCTTAAGGACGAAATTTTTTTTCAGACACGTACGATTCTATACAATGTGCATCATCATTGATGGCGTAAGGTACGTCTGAAATTTTCTAGCACTGTGACATCACACAGATAACAGACAAATATTAATATCATCATTGTGATTTATACTAGAGCTTAACTGGATTTAGTGCTGATTTGTGCTCACCAGGTCAATCCCGTTGACGGATGATTGCTGATGGCACCTGTAGGTTGAAACACAGCTGAGGGAAAGGTGGAACGATGGACCAGCATGGTGTGGTGGTGGTGAACACTTTAACACTTGGAAAGGGTAATAATGGGTTCGATCACCACAGCAGACACTCTGCAGTCCAGAGTTTTGCAAATAGCTCAGCATAATTGTGGTTATGTCACACAGAGTTTCAAGCAGGTAAGGTCGAGCATATGGGTTTCCTAATATATTCGTGCATTCCGAAGAATTGCGAGGAAAAATCTGCTCTGAGGATTCAGTAAAAAGAGACCCCGACCAAATTAACTAGATGATCTACGGAGGGTTACAGTGCATTTTAGGAGCGACAGTGTTACATCACATCTTATTAATTACCAATCTTTTTTTTTACATCTTTGAATTCTCGTCTTCATTATGCTTATCAACCAATCCGACTGTTGTTTGTTCAACCAGCAGTCGCCTGCAGTTTACTGTTTCTGCACTGTCGAAAGAATGCATGGAAAAAAGCAAGGAAACATAAGAGGCGTAACACACGTTCAAGAGAAGAGTTCGCCTAATGAAATGCAGTTCTCTAAGGTTTTTTTTTAATTTCTAAGTTTACCATGCAATCTTGGTGTAATGAAGACAACCACAATCAGATGTAATGAAAACTCCGGTATACAACAACTATTTATTGGTGTGAAGTTACACCATTATTTAAATTTTGTCCATATTTCTTTCCATGTCCTACTCTTTAGGGGAAAACTAACCTACTTGGATACTTTGACGGCCCATCCTCACTGGTTCTGCGGACCCCGAACATATTCTATTTTTTTGGAGTTTTGCTGGTTTAGCCACTGCGTTTTTCTGGAGTGCCGAGGTCAGCTTGGCCAAAGTCTGCCCCAGGTCGTTACCACCACAGGCAATTGCCGCCCTTGTGGTGCAGCGGAAAAAAATAAGCTCCATAAGTGCTACAATCCGAAAGTGAACTGAAAGGCTGAATGCTCAGTTAGCGTGTTTAAAAGCGTTCCATAGCGCAAAGCTGCACTTTAGTCTGCGGTCGTTGCTTACACGGTCATCATTGCTGAACAGCTACGACTTCAATCACGAATTCTATGAAGGAGTACTTTCATCGAATTATAAGTACTAGGTGCTATCACGATGTTAGGAAAGTGCTAACTCAAGTCCTTTTCTCGAATCTCAATCCGCTTGTGATCGCGAGAATCCCTACATTCGGAAATGGTGTGTTGAGAATTTAAAGAAAGCGTTGCATGACACTACGAAAGACTAACTGAAGTTCGGTGATTTATTTTATGATCGTTGTCGTTGTCTTATCAACGTAACAAAGCCAAAGGTCATTGTTGAGACATCTAGGAAGAAACCCGTGGTAGAAGGAAAACTTCATACGCAATTTTAGTAGGGGTTTTTTTTCGCTAGTTCATCAGATTCATTCAGTGCATAATAATGAACTGTGTGTTAAGCAATGATATATCGAAAAAAGTGGCCGATCAGTAACATCTGTGCTCTTTTTCTCGTGTACAAGCCGATTTTCAGCAGGGTTCACAAGTGGACGTTTTGTTCTTCGTGGTGACAACCATCTAGCACCTAATCAGGGTCTTAGTGATAGATAAGAACTGCCACTCTTGTACTCGACTTACGCCTAATCGTTGTCAATCCTATCATTCCGTTTCCTTCTAGCATTCCTGGATATACTAGTTTCTTCGACAACGTTCGCAGGCATCCCGATAAGACTTAGGAATAAAAGTATTTCCCTGAAAACAACCAGACGATATTCTTCTAAAAAAGTATCTGTCGATGATGAAAATTCTGTCGGAACGATTGTTCGTCACAATTTGATAAATGGATATTGCGAAAATGGAGTGTGTTCAAGGTTTGTCGTTGAAACTAGGTCGTTATAGATATGAAATTCACTTAAAAGACGTTTCATTTTCGTCGTTTTCGATTCGCCTGTGTGGCCAATATGATTGATTACGAACGTGACAAGCGCAGTGTTCAGTGGTTACGTGCACTAATCTACTCAATGTTACCGGCTCCTCGACCCTGCCCGTCTAGAAATGGCTCCTCACAATCCACAAAAGCTGGGGAGTGCCTGTAGTGAAACTTCGGAACGACATCCGGGAATATCATAGGATTCCAGGAAGAACTGGCCAGAGCAGCCTTGAAGGCCATTCACGAAGAAGTCCAGAAACCCTCAAACGATAGCTAAACCTACACTCAAATCCGTAGACCGTCGTTGATGATGGATGAAAGAAAACGAGCTGAATGATTGAAGTGCGCAACATGTGATATCAAATCATTCAGAAAAAATGTCGTTGATTAGTATTTTCGCATCAATATTTGAGGTGTATATATATACATATATATATATATATAAATATATATATATATATATATATATAAATAAAATAATAGATAGAGCTCTCGGCATTGATCAATCCCTGAGGGATGCGCCATGCATTCGACTTCATTAAGCATTGTTGGAGGTGATTGAATGCATTTCTGGCCTTTACAATGGTGGCCTACCGATGTGTCGATCCAGTGCTGCTATCCTCCCAGACAAGTCTGGTACCAATTTGCCGACGCCGGAGGGATGGAAGGCTTGGCGGACCATGGGCGTCGAGATCGATTCCACGTATGTGTCGCAGTGGCGCCTCCAACACTGCGCCACATGCACCCCTATATATATATATATATATATATATATATATATATATATATATATATATATATATATATATATATATATATATATATATATATATATATATATATATATATATATTTTTGTCTTCATTTTCGCATTTTTCACAATCCTGTAATTTACCTGAAGTTGTGGCTCTACACCTAGTGTTTATAGATCTCTCAACAATAAAGTGCTTAAATCATTGTTCTTTTACTAGGGTTTTTTTCTCCGACCACATTTCCTGGCTTTTGTTTAAACTTCAGATTTGACGTGTGGTGTTTGAAGAACTCCGTATCAGTGGCTCACTATAACGCTGATTACTTATGCTGACGGACATTTCCCATTTTCTCTTTTTCTCGAAGTTTCCAATATCGTTTTTTATTAGTTTCGGTAGTGTTTTAATATTTATATTTCCTTTCTCGACGTCAAAACATACTTTTTCATTCCGACAATTTTGAAACAAACTAGGTTTCTCTTGATTTCACGTGTTAATAAAGGTTTTCAACTCTTTTCGTTATTAATGGAATACACTGTGGTCATATTGTTAGCATATGACTACCTTCAGGGTTACAAAAGTCATTTAGACAAGTATGATGTTGGTCACCCTTAGAATTCTCTTTTAACTACTTTGGTTGATTATCTCCCAAATTGCCTTTCAACGTTCTCTCAACTAGCATCGTTGTCTGTGGAACCAAAAAGCAAGTCGATGATAAGCACTCTTGCAGATTTTTTACATTCTTAAGATCATTTCCACTGACTCTTTATAAGTCTGTGATATGATGGGACAATATCAATCACCTTAGTTCGCTAAGGAGTTCTCTCCGTTATCTGTATGCGAGATCACGTGGGAAAGACATATTGCTTTCAAATATCCAAATTCACTGCTTTTCAAAAATGTTATAAGTTCACGTGTCACAGGTTTAGGCTGTTCAGGTTCGACTGCTTCACACCGGCATCTGAATAAAGCAGTTGCACTCCGTTTGTCCTTTGACTTCAACGTGATGTATTTATTGTTTGTGTTAGTGGCGATGTCGGAAAGGAAACAGCGTCGTAGATGGATTTGTGAAAATGTGATTTTTCTGGAAACCATGCAAAATGAGTATGACATTTCAGATTTTCTACTTCGTATGACAGTTTTCCAAGAATTGCGTGTATCCTAACACTTCTTTCATTCTGTTTGTTGTGCAAAACTCATTTATTCGCGAGTGTTTTAGTATTTTTGTACTTTTACCTCTTATTGAGGATTTCATGTTCTTCATGGGTCTTGGTTGAATGTGGCACCACTAGATTCTACTTGGAAGTCTGAGATAGCTCTGTAAGATCGTTCCCAGACCTTCAGCAGGTTTTATGACTCGGCGGGAGTTTTTCATTTGCAAATTGCTTATCAATTTACTGGATCCGGAAGAGGAGGAAGCTTTGTTGACTTGGTGCGCGACCAAATCAGGAATAACATTATCACCACACAACAACTCTAACCACTACGCTTTCACGCTATATCACATAGTTCTAATATATATAGCATATTATAATTAAATGTAGTAATAAATGAGTCTCGCAATCTGCGATGAATCACTGATATGATTTTTTCTGAAATAGTTCTGCAACAAATCATGCTACACCACATTTCTCTTCCATTTCTAAGAAATATGTCAGAAAGCGTGAGATACAGCTCAGACCTACGCATCTGTGATTAAGATGATTCCACCATATCTGCTCTTAATGGCAAGAGATAATCAGAGATAATCAAGCAGAACATACCTGTTTTTCTTAGTTTCCGCTGTGAAGGTCGTTTCATTCATTGTTAATATGCAGATTATGGAAGAAGGCAGTGGTGAGGTAGGGGCTGTTTCAGTACGGTAACGGTTTTCTTTTAATAAGCTCAATTCTACAGTCACTAAGAAAACTCAATAATCTGAAATCAATCCCTAACATATAACGTCTTAAATCCATTGCGTACCATGCGTTTTAAGAACTAACATATTTTACAGCTCATATTGAACTTTATAAGTTTAAACAAAGATACTTAATACCTGCAGATTCTTCTCTACAAGATCCAGTTCTACCATCTCAGGGCGGTGTGGTGGAAGGGGTGCGGATAGCGCAGTGGTCAGAGGCGCCCTGCAATACTCATGTGACCGATCCCTGCGCTCCAAGTCCACCAAGCCATCCTTGCCTCAGGGGTGGCCAAACTGGTAACAGACTTGCCTGGGAGGATAGCAGCACTAGCTCGATACATCTGTAGGTTGGCGCGAGTTAATGCTAAGGCCACATTTGCATTCAGTCAGCTCCAACGATGCTTAGTGAAGTCGAATACATAGCACATCCTTCACGGATTGATCAACGCCGAGAGCTTTGTCCTGTTTTTTTATCCTTTTTAGTAAGGTGGAATGCTGATTTTGTGAAGCCCATGAAACATACTTTTTTCGCTTGTTTTGCGTGGCGCTCGTATTTCGAATATGAAAGTAACTGAACAAGTGGCATCTCGACTAGTAGGACCAGATGGTATTCGCCAATATATCGTAATAAAAATCAACCTGGGTCGTTAAGTGTTGAAAAGAGACAGTGATGGAAATACAACCAAATTCTACTGTGCCACCATTGGCTCCTTTTTATTTGTCTACTTCCGGTTGATTCAACAATTGCTTTGTGAGAGTTTTATAGTCGCGTGATCCTCTCCTTGATTTATGGGCAATTTTATCACCATCAAAGTCGTCAACAAGAACTGTTCAGTAAAAGCAAAGTAATTACAGAAAGTAAATGAAACTTGTAGGTCATTATTTCAAGTGGTTCTTTTTTAATTTGCAGATAAGGAAACGAGATTTCGATACCGAAAGCTTAGCAAGTTTTTCCGGAGAACCCGAGGAACGAAAAAGCGATGATAAACACAGAAATGAGCATTCTGCTGAGCTACGTGGAGCGAAGCATGATTTTGGAGGTGAACGAGACACTAGAGAGGATTTCCCTAAGGAAAAAATGGTACAGAATAAGAGATTGAAGCAACAGAAGGTAGTTGTTGTTCCACAACCGAAGCGGAATGATCCTGATGCACACGATCACTACGAATCAACAACGAAAGGGGTTTGTTAGACAAATTTTTCTATTGAAAACGTTCCACCTTTACAATACAGTGACAACATCATGAACTGTTGACAATGTACATAACAATGTCACCAAACTGTAGATCCAATCTGTTCACTTTTCAAACCATAAACTGCTAAAGAGTCGACGAGCTCGTCGTCGTACACTTATCATCACTGATGCTACGATGATAGCTGTATATCTTATGGCTTCAAAAGCATCTTATCACTTAACTTTGAGGATGCGTTCTGCATTAACTATCACCTAAACATTAATTAAAACATATCTCAGTCAGGAATAAGCACTAGATATAATCACTGGAAATCTATTACAATTGATTAGTGTCTTTTTTGCATCACTCATAAACCGCCACACGGTTTTTTATAAAAGTTTTACAACGGCTAACGTTTCGGCACGTTCGCCACCTTTTCGGAGTCGCAAAGATTCTGATCGCACGGAGGTGGATGCCATTACGTGCGATGCTCCACTAAAGCTGGTTTGTAGCGATGCGATGACTGCGAACACGCACGTCGTGAAAATGAACCGGTGTGGACACTTAACTCTAGTCTGGAAAAGCGGTGGGACTGAATCCTTAGCGGCACTGAAGTTTAATAGGAGCCTTGGGTAAGCTTGTCAATGCTACAGCGAGATGTTCATTCTTGCTTACGTTAAATGAAATTCGCTTAACAAAGGTGGAGTCAGTCAGATTCGTCAACAAGGCTCCTTTTTTCTCTCAAATATCTTCGATCAACATTGATAATATTCTCGTGAATTGTTCGTTTCGTTTACTGAACGACAAACATTCCTCTACGAAGGAAAAAAAAGTAGATGCGGGCACAGCGAGAAGTGTTGACATTTGACGGCGGCGGTGGCGGCGTCCACAATGCCGACCTAGGTGTTCGTAATGTCGTCACTCATTTGTCACTTCCTTCAGACGGTAAACATTGCGTCAGTTGATTAAGAATGACGTTTTTCTTCTGTCGACATACGATCGGACCGTCAACCTCTTTATACTATGTTAAGCCCAGTTGGTATTCTCAGACGTTGCTACTCTAGGGGGTAGATCTTACCGATGGGAGTCTTTGCTATTTTTCATAGCTAATTACCATTTCCTGCCTTCCCTATGCCTCTACATTACAGTTTCTAATCTTATACCGTGTTGCATTACTGCCATGCGATTTCCATGGCACATGGATCGCTGTAAGGAAAAAATGAACAACGATTTCTCAATTCTTTTTCTTTCATCAGCGTGATCTAGTATCCGATTTCCAGTTCAAACGTGACAAAGTTGGCGAAACACTGAAGGATTTCTTAGTGTCACGTGAGATTCAAGGACTGGCAAAACGAAGCTCAAACTAGTTTTCCTCATGAAAGTCCGACTAGTATTATACAGTACAAAGCCGATTTACACTCATTTACTGAAGTACAAATGTGAAAACCAGAATTCTTTTACTAACGCCACCAGTTTTTACATAGATGGGTTACTGCATTCACGGTGATGGTAAAATCTACACGAACAATTTAGCTACCCGTAATCGACGATGTGTTAAGGTATTGAGAGTAGACTCGCTTGCAGGGATTTGTGTAGTCCGTCTAACTACACATACATCGGTGAGAACGTGAAAAAAAAACGTTTGTTTTTCGGGAATGGTATTTGATAATATAGATTAGAGTGCACAATGCAGAGGTTAGTGGCGCTCAATACACATGTGGTCCCCAGTTCGATCTTACACCCTGCGCTTAACAATTCCCACATCTTTGTGGGTGGGTAAATTGGTGTGAGACTCGTTTGGGAAGATAAAAAAAAGCACTTACTTGATGCATCGATAGGACTTCACAGTGACTGTGTGAGCGAATGTGCGACCATCGTAAATTTTTTTAGATATTGAAAGGTATTTCCCCTCGACCTTCGTTCTTTGGATTTTATTCTTTACCCTGTCCTCACCATTTCTCTGTTTCCCCTCGCCATCCGTTCTTCGAATTGTCCTCACCATTTCTCTATCTCTACATGAATTCTTTCTACATTAACATGTTTAAAGCTTCATATACGTGCCGTCGTTTTATCTGATCAACTTTCCCACAGTTGCTGTAATACACATTGGAAACTGTCTTATCAAATGAAATTCTTTTCTTCTTACCGCAAAAGAAAATCATCGGAAGTCTTCAGAAATGACAGCGCTTTTTCGCCCGACGTAACTCCACGTACAAATTCTAACGACAATTGATAAGATTGTTATTTTCTTCAAGAAGAGTATGCCTTTCCTACAACTCATTCACTCATTTTCGCTTCAATCTTCAATCCTCAAAGTGAAATCCGATAACCTATTGCTTATATAGCTGTTGATAGTCTTGTTAAGTTATTATTGTTGTTTTTTTATATGTTTGAGAACAAACAATTAAGGGCAAGTGTAGCGTAGCGGTAAAGGGTGCCCTGCAATGATCGCTAGATAGTGGTTGGTTTCACCTCGTATTCAAGGTAAACCTTTCTTCGAGGTCAGCAAATAGGTGCGCAGACTTTTCTGAGGATGAAAATGTTGACTGGATGCATCGACAGAGCTCTAAAAGTCATTGTATACACCAACTATGCATTCGTTTAATTCAACTTCATAATGGCATGAATGGAGGCCAATGCATCGCCCACTCTTGGGGGATTAGTCAGTGGCGAGCGTTTTGTCACTAATGCCTTATCAATTATTATTTGTATTTAAAAAGAGCGAAATGAGTAGCCCAGTGGTATTAATGTCGTTCATTACACAGAAAACTGAACTGACTAGCTTTTGGTTCGATCCCACCTCAGGTCCACTAAGCATTCCATCCGTGCAGGGTCAAGAAGCTAGTACCAAACACTTTAGAGACCAGTTCACTTCTAGTCCACATGGGAGCGCCCAACCCGCTTGTCTCAAGACTCCAGGGAGAATTCATTTCACTATCACTCAACGACATTCACGACGAGGAGGAAAAACTTCAAGCAGCAGTCGAAATTGCATGCAGAAAGTTCGAGGAGCTTCGTGGATGGTGCATGCGAGGCAGTGAATCGAAGCAAGAAGTGCTAGGATCCACACAATATGGTACATAAATTTTGAGGTTCATACAGTGAAAGCATACCAATTTCCGCATTGAGGAGTGCTAGAGATAAATATTGCTATTGCTTTGTCAATTTATAGAAACTTTACATAAAATACAATCACGAAGATGGTGAAATTTGAGCAAAACTCGGAACCTCAGGTAGGTTTCGAACCTACGGTTGCCCTTGACGAAGGGTCACGTGCTATCCACCGCACTAATTAAGGCCTTTGCTTTGCCTTTCTCTCAGCCTTCTCTTTACATAAAATATCTGTTGGTTATTACCAAATACAACAGATTCTTATAGTTATAGTGCACTGACCGTATCCTATGATCACGTCCAGATTAACTGGCGAAAAAATCTCCCCAAGGAAAATGACGATATTCAGACTCTTATGACCTACTGCACTCGTCGGTATTCTTAAAATCTTCATTGTATTGTACTACTGACTAATGCCTTATGTTGCAGAATTTCTAATATATTTTCAAACTATATTACTTAATGCGTCGTTTTCTTGTTCAGCAATCGCGAGGTTGTTAAACAGCATACATTTACTTCCATAGAAAAACACAATACAATACAACAGTAGCTGACGTTTCGGCAGTATCGCCTTCTTCAGAGCCTGGAAGGGTATACTGACATACAATTTACTAGGCCAAACGCTTCAATGACACTTCCAAAAAGACGAAAAAACTCTATGGTAATTACATGGTCAACAGCTTCTCGAAAACAGCATACACGTATAAAAAGCGGTGAGTTTTTTCGAGAAGCTGTTGACCATGTAATTACCATAGAGTTTTTTCGTCTTTTTGTAAGTGTCATTGAAGCGTTTGGCCTAGTGAATTGTATGTCAGTGTACCCTTCCAGGCTCTGAAGAAGGCGATACTGCCGAAGCGTCAGCTACTGTTGTATTGTATTGTGTTTTTCTATGGAAGTGGATGTATGCTGTTTAACAACCTCGCGATTGCTGAACAAGAAAACGACGCATTCATATTCCAATGCCGAGGTTAATAGAAAGTCGATCCTGAGAACTATATTACTTAAGATAGTTCGTCATCACCATTAGATTCCCATCGAATTGAACAAAAACCTGTTCACATCGTGTTCATCTGTCGTTTTGATATCTAGCTATTCATTTTCGTGTTTTCATTTCAGTCCTTCTTCCACACGGTTTCTTCTTTTAGATGAAAGAACGATGGGATACCAATACTAGTAGATCAGGTGGAAATTATAGTCGTTCACCAAGCGAATTTGACGAGGATCATGGAGAACCGCCAACTGATAAGGTTGACATTTTTTCTTGTCATTTAGATCATATCAAAGCTTCCTCGTCTCTTGGTGTGGTGCGGTGAACCTTCACGACCGTTTAGTCCCAATAAAATGTCAACATCTGGTTCAACCTGTCTCCAGGTTACAGCAACCATCCATGAATTTGCCTTCCTTTGCTAACTATATTAATCTACAAGCTTAGTAAGAATATGATTCACTTCGTAAATTCAACCCTTTCATGATCTTGCGCATTGACTCCAACATGTACGCTGCTGTACATTTCGGATAGCAGGGCTTGATTTCAATGAGCATCTAAAGTGCGCTCCAATGACATGCCGGCCGATGGGCCAACCACGTAAAGATGACCTAGGTAGTGAAAAGGTTGAACCTTTGTATTGTAATAATTTTCATTGCGCAGGATTGAAGAAAACTGCTTCTCTTTCAATTTTTCTCCGTAAATATATTTGTTTTTGATCACATAACACCTTCACACCCCTTTGAAGTCGGTCCATTGCTTATCGAACACATGTTATCCTACGGCTGATCTATGAAAAGGTATTGCAGTTATACTTGCAAAAAGCCGTATCGGGAATGGGTGGATGTGTAGAAACATGAAAGACATACAAAAGTACACTTCAACTACCACACGAAACCATGCGGAAAGCTAGCTACTAGCATCAAAATTAGATAATGGACGAATTTTTTTTAACCACACACAAGAGTTGGATCATAGGCAAGACGTGTCCAAGAGCATCGAACATAAGCAGAAGAACTTAGCGGATGTGTAGAAGTTAGAGAGGCATGGAAAAAATTGTGAGCGAACCGAACAATTAACGATCTCGACAATCTCAAGAAACCCGCAAGCCGTTCGTGCCTCTTGCGCGGTACCATAGTCCTATACCTTGATTTCAATCCGCACTCTGACTGCGCTTCAGTACACGCGGTCCAACAAGTCTGACACGCGAAAATGGCAGCGGTTAGCAGTTACTTGTTTCCCCTTTAACTACCGTAGCCATTTTCATTTGTCGGACTGGTTGAACCTGGCGTCCCTGGAGTGCAACTGGAATTCAAATGAAGATATACGGTCCGAAACGTACAACAGCATACATATTGAGATCAATGCGCATGGTCATGAAACGGCTAACAGTATAACACATGCTCGACTAATTTTTTTTAGTGCTCGACTTAATTTTTGTACGATAGCAGCTTAGAACTGGGGCTCATTTTCGCCTCTGGTGGTGACCGTCGAAAAAAGTCTTGCGCAAAAGGTTCTTTGTAATGTATCGAGTGCACAGGGTCCATTAGTGAAAAGGTTGTAAGTGCCCTGCAAAACACATGTGGTCTTCAATTATTTTAACCGATTAACGAGAAGAGCTTTATCTTTTTATTCCATCCTTTTTGTCGAGTGCAAAATATCGCATTGTACGGAGCACCTGTTGATAAGACATCCGCATTGGTTATTTTATTGATTGAGTACCAAAAAATATGGTGAAAAGCTCTTTGTGGCAAAATAGAGCCGGAACAAGTATGCACTGAGATCGAATCATGCAGTGACCCGATAACTTTCGCTCATTTTGCGTGAAAAAAGGCTAAATGAAGTTAATTAATGGTTGATAAATGGTATAACTAGGATGGTAGGTCTCGATGAAGATGCTGCAAATTGCTTCAGGAGAGGAACTGTGAAAAAAATCTAGAGAACATTGTTTCCCTCATTGACTAACTCATTCGCGACATCATCGGGTCCAAACGCTGCTCTCCGAGTGTGCGCTATGTGGGGTCATTTTCTCTTCGGTAATTTATTTTTGCGTACACAACCCTTTTCCCAGACTTTTTGTAAGTAACCGGTACTTCATTTAACACAGTTGTTATGGCACATGTCGGGTTAGGGAACACCTAATTGTGCCTATGGAAATGTACAGAAACTTTTTTTCAAACGAGTTTATTAACTGGTGAACCGATAGTCAACTGTTTGTTATTTCAGTTCTAGTCAATATAATGAACCATAGTATTATATGGAATGTGCATGTATAAAAAATACTTAGACAGACACGGGGTAACCCGCATAACACTTCCAAGTGGTGACACTAATCTGCTTGCACGATGCACGGCAGTACCGCGTAGTGAATAATAGTATACACACCATTCATTCCCAAAGAACGAAAGAGCAAAGGCGGTTCTACAATCTTGCCATGTTCACATCCCTTCAAGACCTTTAGTTATCGAAATATTGCCGTTCATTGTCAAAAAAACCAGCAAGTCTATGAAGGCTGAAAATTAAGCGTCGATGTGAATGGGTTAAGTGCAAAAAATGACTGGGAGTATTTCTACACGAATTTACTGAATCTCTAGGAAGATTTCTTCCATTTGTTTTCTTTTCTTTGTCAAAGTTTCTCTAGAAGGTATTGATTAAGCTTTCAATTTTGGATTGTCTTTTAGTTCCGGATCGTGTTCTTCATTATTCTTCTTCATGGTATTGGTGTTCTGCTGCCATGGAATATGTTCATCACAATTGCGCCAAATGTCAGTTTATTTTTGCGACTAGATCAGTTCTGAAACTAAACTGCAATATACAATACTGTTATGTATGTTTCCACTTTGTGGAGACAGTTTGAACATTGTTAGTCCAAAGCTGCAATTCTTCTCATCAATGGTATTATCATAAACAACCCTGAAAATGAACATGATATCGCGAGAATCGCACTGATGAGAGGATCACCCACTTAAACCTCCCGGTTTTCAATCATTGTCTGTGCGGGTTTACCAGAAACGTCGGTAGAAGGACCTACCCACGAACTCGTCTACTGAATTTCCAGGGAATTCACTTAGAAAGAGTCTCGCAGAAAGCATTTCAGAAGAAGTTTTTTTTGAAATCTATCATAATTCTCTGGAAGAAATCGTACTATGGAATGGCCATTTTCTATGAAACTCCAACAACTGTAGATTGATAATAAATCCAAGATTGACTATGACTGATGCAAGTAGGAGACTTTTAGGATCCAAGTATTTGAATACTGTTTAAGTAAACGAAATTTTCTTCCGTACAACTCAATCCCGCATTTCAACATCAGGTTGGGGTAAAAGTACTTCCGGTTTGCCAACATTGTAACTATTCTGGAACACAAATTTTATTTACTATCCGTTTTTTTTCACGGTAGGACATTATGTGAAATACAACCACAGTGATGCTGAGAAATTTGCAAAACTCGGGCTATAGGACTAATCGAACCTCGCTTACCCTTTCCGTGTGTTCACGTGTTACGCACGACACCACTGATGCCTTCGTTCTGCATTTCTTTCAGCTAGACTTTTCACCCTAGCGATGCTATCAGCAATTACCCGTCAACGGGAATGATCCGGAGACTGACGTGGTATCCGAATTGTGCGAATATCTCAGCATCGTTGTAGTTGTAATTCACATAATGCGCTACCGTGAAAAAAATAATGGACAATGTGTACTAGTTGGCCAGCGGAATATAGAGTAGTAGTTGGTCAGATTTGTTTTCTATCTGCCAACTCTGGGTGGAATGCTCGACTTTGTATGAGTTCGCCACGCGGGACTTTTTCAGCAACTGCCGTGAACAACCTCGAGTTTGGGTTACAACAGTTTATAGCAGCAATAACAGCATAATAATAAGAATATGATGATATCCAGTCAGGTGAACGGATACAAGAGAAGCACTTGAACGAGGCACGGGAGCACTAGGATAGGGAATGCTGAGGCACTGGGAGTACAGAGGCTTTCACACACACACTGTCTGGGATAGGGTTACAAGCTACCTTCTGTAATGAGTGGGGCTTTTATAGAGGCAACTAGAAAGCAACATAAAGAAAGATTCTAGGAGTTTCTCAGCAAGTACATTCTGGTAGAGCTACTTGCACAAAGGGTTCGTTAAGTTTATACAATAGCTTATATAGAAAGTACATGTGAAAATGAGCAGCTGCTCGTACGGAAAGTTCATCTGAAAACCGACATAAAGGCTTATAAAAAGGTCATGTGAAAGAGATGGAACAGCTTGTGCAAAGGCTTTTACAGAAAAAGTACATGTGGAAACTGCACAAAGGCTTATACAGAGTGTTTAATGTGAAAGCGATACAAAGCGTAGAAGGCAGGAATAAATGTAGCCGGCAGTAAGCACAGTTTATATTGGAGACATACGGGAATATAGAAAATAGGAACTATTTGAGGAATAGTTACTATACAATGGATAAATGTCATACATTGTGATTTCGACTACAGCCTCAGCTTAACTGGGTTTAATGATGAATTCTGCTCCAATTTGGCGAATTTGTGCCCCACAGATCATTCCCGTTGACGGGTGATTGCTGGTGGCACCGTTAGGGAAAAAAACTGCGCGAATAGCAACACCTCCTACATTCCATTCGTTCCTCTACATCTATATTCCACGAAAATTTTCCAACTTTTGCTTGTGGGTTCGGCAGCTGCTTGAAGATTTTCTTTTCGTCATGAGTGCAGTTGAACGCTAGTCGAGTCGATTCTTCCTGTAGTCCTGAGAGAGTCGGGCTACAGTGCTCCAAGTTGGATTGCAGATTGAACTTTCCTGCAAGAAGTCTCCCATGAATTTTTCGACCACGGAGAGACGAGAGACCTGGTGTCGAACCAGTATCGTGCTGACAATGATCCGCGTTACTTGCGCTACACTTTTTACCCTATTGAACGCAATTTTATCAATCAAAATAAGAACCATTAGAATCCATGGGTTTTTTTCCAAGGAGACACAAGATTTTCCATTCTGGTAGGAAAGAACACTGAAGTTTCCGAAGCGGCGAGTTTTGAGGGAGTTTAGGATTCGCTATTATAAGTCTGGCCTTCGCTGTTTTTATACAAGAACGATCCATTTCTTGATCACATTATGGTGTGAGATGAAAATCGGATCCTATCTTAAAGTGGGCAGCTTTCAGCGCGTAGCTTGTGTTGATACGAGACTCATGGATATTTTCCAAAGCTCTCTTTGTGTCAAAAAGACGGCAATGGTGTCCACTTGTTGATACTTTAACGATCGGAATATATCATCAAATTATAGTCACGCCTGACCACACATCGCAAAACCAACGCTGTAGACGTTGGCCATGTTGAGCTACAAAGCTCTCTCACGTCTACCCTTTTTATCAGACCTAGCGCTAACCTAACACCAACCATTCCAACTGTCTTCGCAAGTACTAGTTGAGAAAATTCTTAACAAAGATATCTTCAACGAATTAGTTATTTCGAAGAATACAGGGTTCGTATCTACCGTAATAAACAGAATTCTATCTGTTGACTGAAAAGGCGCAGATTGTAATAGGCCTTGTTTCAACTAAAAAACGTTACCCCTTGCTGGTGATTTGGTCTCTTGTAGGTAGGTTAAGAAGAAAGATGTTGACAAGGAATCTTTCAGCTACATTCTCTTATAAGCAGTTAACAAAAACGAGAAAAATGTGGCGTCATTTTGCTTTCAGTATTATGTGGAGTATTGGTTCACAATGAATGGTACTAAGACATCCTATGCCAAGAGTTTCATGAGCGCTCTCGGCATCACTGCACAAATTCCAAATTTCCTAGTTTCTGTCATCAATCTCATGCAAATCATTGGGTAGGTGAACATTTTCCGGCTTCTTTACATCTTCGTACAACTGTAGCAACAGAAATTGGCATTTTTGCTCAATCAGAGCTAAAAGGTAATAAAAAAAAGGATAAAGCTCTCGGCGTTGATCAATCCTTGAGGAATGCGCCATGCCATGCATTCGACTTCATTAAGTATTGTTGGAGGTGACTGAATGCATGTCTGGCCCTTACAATGACTCGTGGTGGCCAACCGATGTATCGAGCCAGTGCTGCTATCCTCCCAGACAAGTCTGGTACCAATTTGCCAACCCCGGAGGGATGGAAGGCTTGGTGGGCCATGGGCGATGGGATCGATTCCAGGTGTGTGTCGCAGTGGCGCCTCCAACCACTGCGCCACACGCGCTCAGAGCTAAATGGTAACGTAATTATTCGCCTAACTGATACTCTAATGACCATTTTTTCTGAGATGTTTTAAAATGCTCTCGTGCAGTCGTCTCTAACATATTCGGCATGGGTCACATTTAAGCTTCACTGGTTAACGCTAATAGGGTAATAGTTGTTTTCCCAGAATACTCTTCTTTTCTTCTATAGGTTCAAAAGTTTTTTCACTTGGTCGATAACGAGAACATTTCAGTGGATCACTAATGATACGATTAGCTGGACCGCTGGCGGTGAACTGCATGAACATCGTAGTGATCTTGGCGTTGGTTATTTTTCAAGATCCTTCTGTTGATGGCAGGTCTATAAAATATTGTAAAACGAACGCAAATCGAATCTCCTAGTTTTTTTCTGGAGTTGCAAAATTTTCGAAAACCCGTTGTTGTGTTGTTTCTTGCAGATTTGATTCAGTCTGTTAAGAATCTAGCAAAGTAAAATCGTAAATAAGACTACTTCTATCAAGCTAGGAGTTCGTATTTCTCCCCATAAATATCATTTTTTTCTAGAATGACTTAAGAAAACCTGTATTTCAGCGATGCAGTGGTTCTACATTGTTTCATTAACGATTGTTATGACAATGAATGCATCGAATGGCTTATATCAAGTTGGTTCCTTACTTTTGCTTTTCATTTACATTTACATGACCCGTCATTGCATCTACTGTGCATATCCCCGCACTTCTTGCATTCGACTCGTTTTTCTCACACATCGTCCACAGTGGTCTTCGAACTTTTCCTGTGTCGTTTCTGCTGCTGCTTGAGGATTTCGTCCCTCTTTAGGAATAATGCTGGTCGAGTGAATGCTTCTTGAAATTTTGGAAATGATCGGGCTAAGTTGTTACGATGATGATTGGCAGAGAACGTTGACTTGGAGATCTAACTAGCGTCTTTGCTTCTTGATCGACGGAATCACTAACCATTGCGCTATACCCGCCACTGAGCTCGGATTCTTTCTCATGATTACGTAATGTACGATTCTTTTAGTATAGTATTGTCGATACAGCGCTCGATAAAGCTGAGCACATTTCTACCATGTTTGCGTGCATCTCGTGTTTTGAGTTGAGTACTAAGACAGCGGGATGTAGTTAAAGGTGTTATGCAACACACATGCTTTTTAGTTCGATACCAAGCGCTCTTTTCAAGGCTCTCATTAATCGTAGATGAGAAGAATGGTACTATACCTTTTTTTAAAACATGACCAATTTTAACACATGCTGTGCTGATCTCAGTAGTTTTTTGCACTATATTTGTTTCCTGGCGACCATCATCCACGAAGATCTTCGGACTTATGCTCGTGGTTTCGGCTGCTTCTTGAGGATTATTGTCTTCTTTACAAATGTCATGGAGTGCTGGAGGAGGCGGTTATCCCTGATGTACTGCGATAGCAAGGCTGAAGCTAGTCTACATGAATTGCACTGAATGTACGGTTTCCGAGTAAGTCTGACACCAATTCCTCAGGCTTTGGAGGAATAGAGGTTTGGTGAGCCAGCAGATGGTCGAACCAGCACCATTCTCGTGAAGGAACGAATCATTACTACTACGTTAGCCGACTCTCTGTACTGGTCTACGATGTTGAAAATTCTGATGACGTATAGGGCTCCTCAACTCACTGTGTAGCTCAGATACGCATTCAATCACCTCTATGATCCTTAATGGTGTGCTGTGCATGAAGCAACCCACATAATAGAGTGAGGCTTCGCACCCCACCATAGCACTTTATGTTAAGGCGAGAAACACCGTTGATCATTGCGGCAGAAGGGGTGAGTGTGAATTTTCTGGTATTCTTCGTGGAGAATTTTTTACATATTTACGGGAGCATCCTGGCTGCTTGTGACCATTTTATTGAGCTCTGCACTAACTCAGTCGAAGGTCTTTATGTCAATAAGTGCAAAACACTGAAGCGCGCACAGCAATTTTACGACCACAAATCAATATGATCTGCCATCCTGAAGCCTTCTCGAAACCCTAATTGCTCGTATGGTTTCCGTTTGTCTACAGGGATTTCTTAAGGATAACTTACGTAAGCTAAAAAGGACGTGGAATTTGCCTCATTCATCATCTTCACTGTGTAATAAATACGGTCTTATCAGGTTTCCACTATTCTAGTTCTAAATTCTATATTCAAATAAATCTGATTCCATCCATCTTGGTCGGTTACTGTACGCATTTACCTGCTAGACTGAATCCCGAGATTTGAAGAGAACCACTAGGACAACATAACCGTCCTTCCTAACTCTGGTATAGAGGCTTACTCTTACCATCCAAAAAGTCGAAATAGACATTGAATACGACCTTCTTATCCCGTCTCTAGATGGAGTGTAACTATACTGTCCGCGTCTTGCTCAGCAGATGTCTTTGTCTCAATTTTAGCGTTATCTCAGAGGATGTCGCAGAGTGCTTATGGCCTCAGCAAAGGCTCTCCTTCTTGAAAAGATTCTCTTATTGCTTTACTAGAAACGAAGTTGGAGAATTCATTAAAAATTCATGGAAATAATCGAGAGAGGCAGTCATGTTAGTAATTGATTTGCAAATATAATCAAATCAGGGATGTTGTTTACTTCATGCAACTGCTTGCTGACCCCTGAGCTTTCATTGGTCACCCTCAGTTCTGTGATCAAGCGACCAAACCGGCTAAATGAAGACGGCATAGTTTTGAGAAGAGAATAATGGAACTAGTTAAGATGATTCATTGCTCCTTATTTGAGCTTGAATTCCTTGAGGAAATGGTGACCTGAGTTTGCAAGGAACTGAACAAAATGGGACAGAAAAAAAATTTATCACTTAGTGTTTAAAAAATTACCCTACATTTCAGAATTCCGTTTTCGGCTTGACAGCTGATTTCCCTGCCGCCTATACAAATGCTCTAGTGGTTGGCAACAATATTTGTGGAACATTCACCAGTGTCTTGTCTATAGTGAGCACGGCTGGTAAGTTTCGCTGTCGTTTGCTTGTTGTATCAAAAATGACGCATCATGTCTCACATTCACAGTCCTCATCAGAAAAACAAGGGAAGCATTTTATGTGATGAAACTTTCTTGCTGTGATTCCATGCGATTAGCACTTATTCGTTATTGGAAGTCCTAGAAGCATTTTTTTCTTTTTGTTAATTTCAGGCTTTCCAAACGACTACAAAGCGGTTGCTCTAGTATATTTCTCGATCTCACTGGCTACGCTTATATTATGCGAGATATCACTAGTGGTTTTAACACGCTTGGTAAGTAAACTATTTTGTTTATTAATTCATAGTTGTATTGGCTTAAAATCATCTAGATCCCTGTATTTGTATTCGTTTTCTGCTCTGTATTTGAAATTATTTGAAGGATTTCTACAAGTTCTATACAGAAAAGGGTAGAAGAAGTCGTTTAGCACAAAACGCTACCCGACCAAGTTTGGCTCAATTTCTCGAAACATTCAAAAATGTGAGTTCATAGACTTTAACACCTCTGTAAATACTTTATCTATGGTCTTTATCATCGTATTATCGTCTACTTGTGCAGGAACTCCAGTTGTATTGGTAGTGTGCATTTTTTTTTACATTTCCCGTTATCACATCTACTGTGCGAATCCAAGCACTTCTTGCTTTCGCTTCGTTTTCCTCAAATTCGTCGTCCACAGAAGTCTCCAAACATTTCTCGTGGCTATCTTGGAGATAGCCGGCTAAGGCGTTCCCACATGGATTGGCGGAAAACGTTGGGGCGGGGATCGAATTAACGCGCTTACTTCCTTATCGACAGCACCATTAACCACTGCGCTATCCCCTCCCTTCGTTAATGTGACATTAGTAATCCAAAAACAACAGAAAAGTTCGTATTAGTATTGTCACCATTATCGAGTACCAAAGACAGGAAAAAAAGGTCATATCTAAAGGAAAATTGCTAATTACATAAAACTGAGCACTAGAGATTTCAGTGTTGGCCACAATTGTTAAGTGTATTCATGGTGTTCTTTGTGACGTTGGCCGTCTTTCCTACAATACTTGCCGGCACCGTACCCAATAAAAAAGGCGAACCATGGAACGGCATCTTTTTCAAGTTCGTCTTTTTTGTTTCTTATTCTGACGCGTTTTTTGACTGGTACCTCACTATTACTGATGAAAACCTTATGGCAAATTTGTTGATTCGAGATCAATTTCAGGGGGAACTTTATGCTGGTTTCACTACGTTTCTCAATTTCAATCTTATGGCAGCAGTCGGTTCAACAGCAGCTAATTTTATACAAATAGTAAGTATTAGAGTGCTTTTAGAACAACAATGATGCTGAGATATTTGCAAAGCAGAGGACCGCTGGTATCTCCGGTGAGAAACGAACGCACTATTACCCTTTCCGGGAACTAACGCGTTCACCACCACACCATGCGGGTTCTTCATTTCGCCTGTCTCTCAGCTAGGTTCCTATTGATCAGCGCCATCAGCAATCACCCGTTAACGGGACAGATCTGAGGAGCCCAAATCAGCAAAGAACCCAGTTAAGCTGAGGCTACAGTCGAAATCACAATGTTAAAAGTTTTCATTGCTACATTTTCGTTTACAATATATTAATGAATGTAGTTGTTCCTTTGTGTACATAGATTTTCATCCGGTCATTGCTAGGTAATTGTCGGTTTGTTTAGTTTTCATAACCATCCTCAATACCTTTACATATCTTTAAACGATCAATTAAGAAGGACACGAAGAAGAACTCTTAGAAGTAAAACCATTTTACTTCTAAAAAATTTTGATCAATCCTTACCATCGAGTCCAAAATAGAGTTTGATCAAGTCAGGAGTTCGTTACATGGCTCGTATTTATTGCATCATGTCGTATTGATTACCGTGTAGTAATCACTTGACTTATTATTCCCTTAAACATTGAATGACTCGAAGAAGCACCAATAAAGTCTCCATCCATCCTTTTCGAGTAGTACACTACCCAACGAGCTTCCATCACTCCAAGGCCGCGAAGAGGAACATACGTTTCGACAAGCCCTTTATTTTTTGCTCTCTTTCGCAATTGACAACCCACGACCAGCTCGCCAGAGCTCAGCTACGGAGGAGTATCCTTCCGGGTAATCTTATGGGTTTAGGTAAAGTATGGCCTTCTTGATTAATGCGAGCACAGACCGTTTGCTTCATGTATTCAAGTAACTGGGAAGGGCATAGAAGTTGTTTCGGAGTCGCCCGGAACAGACTGGCATCATGTCCAAATTGGAAAAGTCGGACACTGCTAACGATGGATACTTCTTACCCAAAAAAAGACGGAAACTAAACGGCTTTTCTCGCTTGCCTTTGAAGCAACAGCTGATATCTCACTGTTGGATTAAACTAATACGAGCGGGATGAGATATGGTTACTATTTGTGATGCTAGTGAAGAGCTATTCCTCCCTAAATGTGACAGTTCCCTTCAAAGACGAGCTTATTCAGGAATAGTTCTTCATTTGAGTAGCTACTAACTCAGAATGGATTCTGCTTCCATTTGATGAAGATTTAAAGGAAGACAACATTCTCCATGATATTGTTTGTCTGAAGGACATATCAGAATACACAGACTGGATGAGAAGGAAGGCACGTGAAGCCCCTGCTGAGTGTTCCAAGAAGACCGAGGACATCAGTGGTAATTTATGTTTCCAGAGTCGATTAGCGAAATATTGGAGATGTGGTTCTTATGATCGACAATATCGTTATGAAATTGAGAAAGTCGTAAATCGAAAGTGTTCCCTAATCGTTTTACTCTCGCTCCAAACTTCTACACTTGATCTGACTATCGTTTCTTCTGCGCAGAAATCTTTTCCCAGAAGGGATAGAAAGCCGTGGAATTTAAGAAACAGGGCAAAAAAAACTACCGTATTTCGAGATTTTTTAAAGGCGTGATGTTCTAATATACTACTAAGCTATCGCTGTGGTCTGTTTAGGAGAGATCGCCCCTCTTTTTCGAACTTCGATAAGCTGGCTTTCTTGACCGTAAGAAATCGTTCTTTACCATTATACTGGCTGGCTTTTTCATACAATATCTGCAAAAAATGTAAGGCTTTTGGTTTATAGAGGCCAAAATCCTGCTGTTCTGCAAGAAGTAAAAGCTACACGACTTCGGCAGGACGTTGCCCACTATTTGTTATGCAGTAATTCTGCACTCAAGACAGCACCGCAATCAACAAAGCGCTCGATGATAGTAGCGACAAACCCATATCGCGAAATTTATTTGTCGCCGCTTTCGAGAACGCTGTATGGAAATCGGAAGGAGATATTATGGAACTGAGGGTCAATAGCCTATGACTGTTCCATCTTCCATTGCTGAATGACATTGGTCTTGCAACACCAAGCATTAGCCATGCGGAAGTTATGCTGACCAACCTTGACATTATTTGTTTGGGAATCGATATTCAGAAGACGACCTTCGTAAGAAACCATCCCGCTTCTCAAGCCCTATTCTTTCTCAACTTAACGAATATTTCTGAATGCTCCAGCACTGTACAAGAACACCGGAGCTGTTCAGAAGGCGACGTTCAGAATTACGAGAACACAGAGATTGTATTAGAGGGATAGAAACGACCAGCTTCGTACTTATTTCGAATTTTGCTGTTGACTTTACTTCATTTTTCGTAAGGTAGGCTTGAACGCCAAGTAAGCAGGAAGAAGGGTTAATCAGCTATCAAAAGAGAGTTATTTTAGGAGAATCATTTATGGCCCAAGTGAGAGAGGAAATTCGACGTCTCGAAGTACGTAAACGATTCTGACTTGACAGCAGCCGATAGTGAATAGATTAGAAGCATCTCATAGGACTTCGAGCACCTCGCGTTAGAGAACCCATTGGGCATTTCTGAGTCTATAATAAATCATATTGGTTTCTCTTCGTGTCACTCACCAAATCTTGTACCTAGTTATTATTTCTGTTCAACATTCTAGTACTACTATACTTTCAGCCAGGACCAAGGACACTACTCGTACCGGTTCTGGCACGCCTTCTATTCATTCCATACTTTATGCTCTGCAATTATAACATAGATGACCGTGTGATGCCGGTAATCTTCCAAAATGAATGGTTTTTCATCATCGGTAACGCGTTGATGGCACTAAGCAGCGGGTATTTTAGTTCACTTGGAATGATGTACGCTCCCAGGTTAGTTTTTCCGATTGCTCATAAGTGTTTTTTCCACCAGGACACGAAAAAATAATGATATCCATTGGAGATTAGTAATAAAGAAAAACGTAACGATAAATGTTAATGCTTTAGTGAACGCAAAAAACCATAGAGCACTGCCGTCACCTTACTTTCCATGTATTTGAAACCACCGATAAGGATGAGATAGCGATAAGGTAGAGGTTAAGGATAGTACCACTGGAGTTCATTCGCTTACTCTAGCGTGGTAGGTTGAATTAGAAAGGTTTAGCGTTTCCTTAAGAATGAATATTGTCCAGAAGATAGTTAGGATACCGATGTGCTCTCAAATAGCCTGCGCTCCTCCATTTCAAGCTGAACGGAAATTCAGCAAGAAATACCAATACGTGTGGTAGCTAATGGGACAGATAGGGTGCAGAGACCTGTTCCCTATATTGGTGCAGTGCTTTGTTGAGTCCTTCAGAATTACGGTCACCATCACGACATCACCTCGTCAAGTTGACTCACCGAACATCAATAATGATGCTATTTTTTAATAATCACTTCGCTATTTATTCAATATTAAAGTGAAATGTAGAAGTTTTCAGGGTCGTACCCGAGTCATTATCGAAAACCGCTGGTATGGCAGCAGCGCTTTGTTTAGTTGCAGGTGAAGTTATTGGCAACATTAAATTTGAATTGCATTGACGAACTAATTTTGTTTCGCAAGAATCCCGTGAACCGAGACCAAAGAGAAATACCCATTTACTATGGTTAAACCTATACAGATAGTGCTACAAAACAATCAATACCTTCCTTTACTTCAATGAACTTTTGCTGGACATACTTTTGCTTCTAACAACCCACAATGAGTAAGCAACTATTACGCACCTGTGTAACTGGTTGGTCCATCTTGGCGAGTAGTGCTTTCCCCAGCACAACGTGCATTCGTTTGTTTCTCACGAAATCGTCGCCCACCATCAGAATAGGAACAATTGAACTGTGTGAATTATGCATTATGGGCATGAACAATATACTGGCCAACACCTGCTTACTTAAAAGACTCCTTATCACGATTCTGAAGGCCTTCAGCAGATTTCCCTATCCGACCGGCATTTTATTGACCGACGTTGGGTAAGTTACTTCTTCTGAGTCCAGAGATAATCTTGTTACATTGTTCTTATGTAGTGACCGCAGGCAACAACCAGATGCTATGGATCGATTTGGGAGAATTATCGTCTTGTATTTTAGTAGGATAGCGCGAAATCGGTACATTACCTTGTTCTCAGTGGAGTTTTCGTGCAGATGGCGTTGGGTTTTTGGATAATTCTGACAAATCTTACAACCCGTCACAAAAGTGAGACAATGGTAATCAGGGAGGGAAAGTCCACAACAACCAACCTCTATATTCGCGGTTCGACTTTAAGTGCCATTCTATTCAGTGTTACAACTGCTAACAATTCAGGCATATTTTTCAATAGCAAAGGGTAGGAAGCTTCCTGGAATCTTTTGCCGCCCCACCTATTTACAATGGATGGGGCGTGGGTCTATTCAATCTTCACATCACTTTTCTGTAACAAAGAAAAAACTGTCTGTATTATGCTCTCTTTTGAAGGGACGTTTACAGGATTGCTTTTTATTTTTCTTTCTTTCTGTTATTTTGGAGGTTAAGCTACTAATTAATTATAATTTCGCTGATGTCTTAAATCCTACATAATTCCAGGTGTCATGGCTGGCGTAGCGTTCACACCGTTCGTTACTCTAATGGTGAACAACATCGGCTGAAAAATTGTTGTCTACAAAAGAAATCCAATCAATACTACAGATTATTCATTAGATGTTTAGCAGTTTTGTTTTCGGCATCTCATATACGTAATTACAAGTTTGAATATGCTCGTAATTTGTGGGGAATGTAGCGCAGTGGTTAGAGATGCCTAGCGATGCACATGGTCGTTAGTTCTATGCCACAGCTTAGACTAAGCAAGCCCTTCTTCATTTCTCGGGCGTCGAAAAATAAATTTTAATCAGATTTTGCTATGACGGTAAAAACTCCGATTAGATGCATCGGTAACCCTGCGCAAGTCATTTTAAAGGTTGAATAAGCATTCAGTCACCTCTACTGTGCACAGTAGAGATGAATGTACGGTGCATCTATAACTATGAGCGCCGTACGCTCTACGTTCTATCTTTTACTCAGAAATGAGCAAAGGGATGAGTCTACGCTCTATCCCATACCAAGAAATGGACAAATAGGCGGAAACGCAAAAAGAGATTCAAAGTTGAAGATGAAGTAGCAGTTTTCTTAATCACTAGAGCGTTCAGTACTCTATAAGTGGTGGGGTAACAGTGAAAATTAGGTGAATGCACATTAATCAGATACGCTTGTAATAGGACCTATCTACATTGCGCAGTTCCGTTAAGTACTGCATGCCTAGATGTGCTTACATATTCGGATTGTGTCCAACACGTAACTTTTGTCAAAAGCCTTCTAGAAGCCTCTTCCCCAGAATCGAGCGGATTGGAAGAGTTAATGAATGTGTATGGATGGTCATTTGGTAAAAGCTGCTAGAAGACATCACACAGAAAGCGTGATTTTCTGTTTCTATTCTTTGAACGGGCAAAACCTACTGGTCTAGTTTGGCTTGTTATAAGGATGTATGATCGTGCCAAATTTATCTGGGAAGAGGTATAACCAAGCTACAAACGCCGCAGGATGCACACGTTCGTTGCAACGGCGATCGATCAATAGGTACAGAAATTCACAGTTTCAATAAATGGATGGAATTGTGTATAGCTTTTAGCAGGAACATCAAAATCATTGTTCTTTGACTGATGAAGAAATTTCTAGAATATCTGTCGAAACAATATGGGAGGCACTGGTTTTCTTATGAGGCTATCATCACCCTTTACTTTCTCCTTTCGTCTTTTCATTTCTTCCCTCACTTCCTTTCCTACTTACCTCTATCTTCATGTTCTCTGATAACTAATTCGTCTTCGACCTCAATTCCTTCCCCATCGAAAGTGACAGTTGGAAATAAGCTGGAAATTAGCAAGATGTCGTGAAGTCTATTTTCTGTTGGAGTGGCTGAAGAAAGCGAATCGGGGACAGAAGATGAAGTTGTTGAGGGAGCTCATCTTTGCTCTCCAATATGTCGGCTATACAACAACGGAGTGACCTTAAAGGGAATAGCAGCGAAATGTACAACTCTGGAAAAATTCGTATGCGTTGACGAATCCAGCGTACAGTTCAGAAGAAAAGTCAATTTTGGCTGTCAATAATACACAAGAAGCAAAAGTACAGAAGTTACCCAAACTTGTACCAGAAAAAGCTGCACTGCCAGAATTCAGGTATGAATCGGAAGAGATCCATCCATAACTGGAGATGTGGCACAGGGATGTAGTGTTGAAGCCGATGTCTGGTTTGTTAGAAGAAGGAAGGTATCACTAAACCCATAGCTGGTACACAGATCTTCCGCGGGTAGACGAGTTGAGGAGAAGGGACCGATCTCATTGGTAAGCAGGCGATTGGGCAGTACTTTGTAATCTAGAAATCCACGCTATCTGTATGTGCAGATGGTTGCCGTTACATGGTATGCCACGAACACGTCCGCACCTCGTTTGGGTAGTCTTCCAAGAGGACGTTTGCATTCTCTCGGAGATTATATCACCAGTGCGGAATTCTACGTGAAGATTGTTGGTTGTAAGTAGAGATTGAAAATCTTGCTTCTGAGAAATAAGTGGGAAATAGGAGGTTTTGCAAGACACTTGTTAACTGATTCGAAAGACAAATTGAGCTGAATTTCACTGATGAATTGGATACTCTGCGAACATCGAGACATTCTGAAGAAGTCTCTCAGTAGCTCATCGTCTTCTCATGCGGAGTACTCTCCCTAACTGTTGAATCAGAGTTCTCAAGCAAAGGTACTTCTGCGGCTCTCCATTTGCCATACTGCCTCTCATGCATACTCTTCTTATCAGCGATAGTCTCTTGCCACAAAATTAACTGGTCCAAAATAGGTTTTTGTAATTTATTAGCTGAAGAGGAGAGCTTTTTCAAGACCAGCGACTGACATGATATACATCTTGGGCACGCTATCGATAGAATGAAGAAAGAGCGATAGAGAAAAACCTCTGCGGACTGCTAGATAAGTGTGCACCCATTTTGGCACACGTAGTCCGGTTTGTGTTAACTGCCTTTTATGGATTCCATTCCACGCTGATTTCATTATCCAGTAGGTTTAGCCAAAACTAGACGTTGTTCAGATTAAGAAGTTATATGGGAATAAACGTCGAATTTTGAGTGTTACTGTAAAAAGGGAGCGCTTGGCGCAGTAGGAGTGACTCCGTTCGTTATCCGGACGACAGAACCTTGCCAGGTGCTACTTTGACATGTCCCGGTCCTACCAAGTCTTTCATCTCTCTGGGATGCGTGGTCGGGAATTGGTACCAGACTTATCTGGGAACAGTTCACTACTTCTAACAGAGGTGAGAACGCTCAAACGCGGCTGTCTCAGGTCTACAAGGACAATCCATCCGACCAGCATTCAACGAGAGTCGTAACGAAGACGAAAATCGTCGAACAGCACCGTAGAATCTACGACTAAAAATTCAAAGGCCTGCCTTCGTGGTTGCTGGATGCGAGAAGACGAATTTAATCCAGGAAGTGCTGGGATACCCGCAGAGTGATACACGTGATGGCGCGTCATGTAACAAAAAAATAAAAAACAACCTTTAATAAGGTACCTATTAAAACGTTTACAAGGTACTTCAAGGAGTTTTACAAGCAATATAAGCCATTAGTTTCTACTCTTGCAGAACAAAAGACCTTGTTTCTCGTCATGTAGGAAGGATGCAACTTTCATCCCTTTTGATGAAAAGCTGCTCCGTTGCAAAGCATGCTTCCCTCGAAAAATCGATACCGTGACGCCGGTAGATCTGTAACCAGTGGTACCCACTAGGTACCCTACATCCACTAGCAACCGACTGCAACTTCCACAGGATACTAACCATCCACAAAGTAGGTTTCATTCTTTTATCCTCGATACGTTTTATAGCGCATCGATCAATAAATCATTGTTTTCTTGTTAAGCGAACACGAGTTTGTTAATAAGGTCCAACCTTTTATTGTCGATGTGCTTCATAGCAAATCCCAGGAAGGACTTCCTGTTAACTTCATCGTCGATCAATAATCCAATGTTTTCTTGATGAGCAAACACGAGTTTGTTAACAATAGGATTTGTTCAGTACATTACTGACGGACACTTGGGCGGTTTCGCCTTCCTTAGAGACAGGAGGAATCAAATTGGCGCAAAATCCCCATAGTTAAACACTTTCATAACCTCAGTAGATAAAAGTTAGCGCATAGGTGTTTATTGATGCTTATGTTTCCTAGCATGCAGAACAGCCAGTGGCAGTTGTTGTATCTTGTACACAATCCGGATCCGAAGTTTCCAAAGTTAAGTCTTTAGTTTTCAACCTAGCTAAGCCTCTATGTTCTAAGCTTCGCGTTCTTTCCTCATGTCCTTCTCAACTACGTAGGTAACTCGATTCTCAAACTGTCGTAGAAATGTGTTGATAACAGAATCTTCTGTCCATATATATTTACTTAGATACTTAAATGGCACGTCTTCACTGTTTGTGCAGACCCCAGCATAATTTCCATCTTCTCGGAGTTTTGCTGGCTCAACCATTGTAGTTCTCTGGAGTCCCGAGGTCAGCCTATCCGAGGCCATCATCACGTCGTCACCAGCCCAGCCAGTCGCCGCCGTTGTGGATCAGAGGGCGATTTGCCACCATGCGACTGTTCTGGTATTGGTTTACTCTTAGCTAGGCTTCTTGATGGAAACGCCGGACTCGCTGGGAGACTCGCCAGGGGGTTGAATCCACTCTCTCTACATCGCACCCAGACAGGGAGGAACGCCATATATAATGTGTAAAGAAATATAAATAGGTATTTATTGTATGTATGAAAAGATGCATGTCAAACAAAACACTAAATAGGACAACAATGATAAGGTTATAGGTAGTAATTTGCTATAGCGTGGAACAGCAACGTCGGCCAGAATCACAATAATTTTCTAGGAACTATCGCCGATACATTGGAAGGAGCTGGTCATAGTAATATAAGATATTAGATAATATAAATAAAAGTATGAATGTATATGAAGCAAAGTATGAAGTATAAACAAAGGCACAAACGCAAATAAAGTTCTTAAGTTTTAAGTTTGTTTTCTAATACTTTAGCCCGAATAAAAGTTGTGTAGCAAGCTCATGTAAGTTCAACAATTTAAAGACATAAATAAAGCACAAATACATACTATATATGTAAATGTATATTGCTTGTATACAAGTAATATGGTCCTTACAGTCCAGGTCACTTAGCATTACAGAGTTTCCCTCTTCTTCTTCTTCTTCTTTTTTTGTTTCAGGACTTCCACTCTGGCATCAAATGCCGATCGTCGTTGTTGAGTTCATTCTTATATTACTGTGTTCTTCTTCAATCGCTCTAAATATTCTAGGTCCGTTCTATATTACACTAATCATTATCTTCATATACAATTGGTGCAAGGGACGTGTGTAGCGCAGTGGTTGGAGGCGCCCCGTAGTACACATGGGATCTATCCCCCCGCACCAGGGCTCACCAAGCCTTCCATCCCTCCGGGCTCGGCAAATTAGTACCAGACTTGTCTGGGGGAGGGGGTAACTGCATTGGCTCGATATATCGGTAGGGCACCACGAGTCATTGTAAAGGCCAGATATGCATTCAGTCATCTCCAACGATACTTAATGAACTCGAATGCATAGCACATCCCTCAGGGACTGATCAACGCCGAAAGCTTTATCCTCTTATTTATGATTGGTGTAAGTCGACTAGGATTTCCGAAAATAGTAGTGGAATACAGTTTAGAAGCTAGATTTACTAGTAATGTGTATTATATTGCGACAGATTTGTCACATTCGCTTTTTTGTTGCAGTATGGACCAGCACCGTCGGCCAAAGTCATAATAATTTTCTTGGAAATATCGCCGATATATTGGAAGGAGCTGGTCATAATGTGGTGCGTTCGATCGCTTTTTTATAAGTTTGATCAGTTATAGTCTTGTTGACCACTTAAGGTTAAATGTCAGGTTATGATGAAATACGTTTACATTTAGACTTTGTTAATGGTCGAATTTGATTCAGATTTCAAAAGTGACACAGGTACGAAACTTGTGAAGCATGTTATAAGGTAATTTACATAACTAAGGCTACTTGTTGTCTTTCAAATCCTTTGTTTCCAACGCTCTTTACTCAGTGATTTCTGGATCTTAGGTATAGTTCTCCTTATTATGATCCAGCTGATTGGCAAACGTTAACATTCAAACAAGGCAAAGTGTTCAAAGTCGTATTCGGTCTTAGTCTGATTGATTTTATAAAGATGCAGGTTTACGCTTATAGAATTTGCAAAGGTGAGTTGCTGTGTAGTACTCTTTATCTTCTGGTTTTTTTTACTTCATTAAAGGGGTAAAGGATAAAGCACTCGGCGTTGGTCAATCCCTGAGGGATACGCCATGCACTCGACTTCATTAAGCATCGCTGGAGGTGATTGAATGCATATCTTGCCTTTACAATGACTCGCGGTGGCTTGCCAATGTATCGAGCCAGTGCGGATATCCTCCCAGATAGGTCTGGTACCAATTTGCCGACCCCGGACGAATGGAAGGCTTGGTGAACTAGGGTCGCGCGGATCGATCCCATGTGTGTTGCAGGGCCAGGGCGCCCTCCGAGCACTGTGCTCTAAGGGCCCTTGCTTTATTATATACTTAAATTAGACTCGTATCGATCTTCAATCAAGGATTATTCAGGTATTGTTGATGACCCTACACTAATAAGAACGTTGCGTGATTCGAAGTTTGATCTAGGAATCTATGAAATGTTTCACAGTTGTCCAGCAGGTGTGATGGAGTTGGCTGGTAGGAATCTCTATTTCGTTTCAGTTTTCATCCATTTAACAATAAACTTTTCCCTACTACACAACTAGTAGGTTTGTAAACTCTGTATTTAATAAAGCCGATGGTAACTTTTCATTACTACAGAGTAATGAATATTTCAAGGGGTGCCCAAAACCATGCTCGCATCAGCAATTGGGATTGGATATCATCACTATCGTATTCTTGGTATGGAAAGACAGTCTAGTTTTTGTTCCAGGTATATTTTTATACTGACCCTTTTACGAAAGTCGAGGAAAAAGTCCCAGAAAGTTTTTTTATTCAACTGCTTCTAACGAGAACCTGTTTTTTCTCAGCTTCGCTTACAAGTTATGGAGGTCGCATGAACTTTATTGGTAGGCTGTCCAATGTGCTCATCAATGGGTTAAGCTGGATATTTGCCAATATCTGTGAACGCTTTGAACAAGCTCTGTTTGAGAGTAGATTTCCTGGTTTTCCAGATTTGCACGAACTCATTCAGGTATGGTTCTATGCGCGATTAAATAGTTAGGTATGGAGGAACTCCCTCAGGCTCACTCTGTTGCTTCTTGTGTAGGTCTGTCGAAATATGATCTGTTCTGTCACGCATTCGTGGAATTCTCTTTAAATTTTGGCCTTGAACAGAATATTCATACGACCTCTAATTATTGATTATTTATGCCGAGGTTTATAGAAAGTCGATCTTTTGAGTTACTGATATGACCATCTATGACATGGGAACTTCACTGGTGCAATCTTACGCTGATATTTAGAAAAAGACGGATTATTTTCTAATGAACACCAATGAGTTCACTGAGTCTACCAGGCCAACTTTGCGCTCGATTCATTACCTTGGAGGCTGTGCAATCCCAGCTCCACTCCCGTTGAGTGACGTGAGAGCTTAATGCTTTCTTAGTTTGTGATTAAGTTCTACGGAGCTATATGTTTACCATACGACTTCAGAAGTCTCTAACTTCTATTCTTATTTTTACGCTGTTCAGGAATTTGAACGAATTATTTCAAAAGGCACTAAAGGAGTGATTCTTTTCTCTCTGGGTTCATTAGTGAAGTCAAGCCATATGCCAGTCGATATTCGTCAAGGTTCGTCTCTCAACCAATCATTTGTCCAACGATACTCATGGCAAGAATCTCGTGATTAGATGCTCTATTTCACCCGTGGATTTGAGGTATTACATGGATTGAGCGAATTTTATTTGCTGCCTACTACAATATTTCATGGCACGGTATTATGTGAAATCAACCATAATGATGGTGACATATTTGCAAAACTCTAGAGCGCAGGTGTCTGCAGCGGGGATCAAACAATCTATTATCCTTTTCGGGGCCTAACGCGTTCACCACCATATCATGCTGGTCCTTCGTTTCACATGTCTCTCAGCTAATTTTTCTCTCTACCACTGCTATCAGCAACTACCCGTCAGGATAGGTATCGCTATTCACTATAATTCCTCTTTATGCAGTTCATCTACGACTAAAAAACGGGGTCGAAAAGCATTTCGAATTTATGATTTTGTACTTCAAAATCTATTATGTGAGATCCATGAGGTTCGTTCAACCTAGTATCGACTATTTTCGTTCTCTCTTCGCTATGGAAGAAGTAAAACGTTGGAGGTGTCCTCCGATTTCAGCATTTATTGAAGCATTTCGATCATTCCCGGACTACGTGGTTATATGGAAGGATGATGCGATGTTGAACACAACTACTCCAAACATTTATTTTCACAGCTGGCTTCCACAAGTAGATCTTCTAGGTAACACCTTCACTGATAATTTCGATCATGACTACTTCATAGACCTGTAAAGGCAAGAATAATCCCTGATTTATTCTTTTTTTCTTTTAATAAGGACTTTTTTGGCTTTGATGTCGATAGTTATTGATTGTTCTCTATACAGCCGATGGGCGAGTGAAACTGTTCATAACACATGGTGGAATGAATTCTATCCATGAAGCGTTGCTGTTTGGCGTCCCAATGATCACTTTGCCTCTGTTTGCTGACCAGGTAGATTACATTAAGCATATTACTTAAGTGTCTAGTAATGGAGCAGCTAAAGACTTAAGGCAACCTTTTTTACCATTCTTTAAGGTTTTTCTTGGGGATCTTTAATCTTCTTTAAATTCCATGGTAACATGTATTTCTCGATTCGTGGACTATTGGGCTGCACACAGCTCGCTTGTCATTTGCATAGCATTACGCATCTATACGCACACTTTACACAAGCATTGTTCTCTTTTTTAAATGTATCTGAGAACTACAATTTGTTCCCTACTATTCATTTTCTTTAGGATTCAAATGCTGCAGTGGCTGCTGAACGTGGATTTTCAATCACTCTCAACAAATTGGCGCTTTCTAAAGAGATAATAATTGATGCAATCAATACGGCACTTGGACAAGATGGAGAGGAAAGGTTAGTTGTGTTTTGATTTAGTCGGTTGGAAATGTCAGTAGCCTTCAGCAGGGGAGAGAGAGAGAGAGAGCGATCATTTTTTTGAAAGTTAACTAGATTTCAAGCTTATTTGATGAATGGAAACGTTCAAAAGTATTTAACGTAGTATTTTGCATGCCATGTATATATATTTAGTGTGTATACACTGCGAGTTCGACAAGCAGCACGATTACTAAAGGGAAGTCCAGAGGAAATGCGTCACATGATTAGAAGGCTAGCGCAAGTCTCAGCCACCGAACCAGCACTAAATCATCTAAAACTCGACATCCGTCATCTGAATAGTCTTCAGTATTACAACATTGACGTATATCTATTGATATTCACTATATTTTCAATCTTTACTTTGTCATATTGGAGTTTTTATAGACAACTAACCCGACGCTTGTTAGTTTCGAAGAAGAAAAATGATTAATCCTGTAGATTAAGAATGCACGCTGTCTGTGATGAGAGAATAGTTCTGTGATAATATAATCCATGTGCAATAAATATGTCCTAAGGAGAGCGGCTAAGACTGGCAGTGAAATGCCAGATGCTTCTATTCTGTAGACTTATTTCAATCAACGGCAGATCAGACGAAGATTTTTCCAGTATAGCCCGTAAAATGGCGAAGGTTTGAGTAATATGCTCAAATCCTAGTTGCGTTTTGGATTTGAATCTTGTTCACTATAGCTTTTACGCACCCGAGTTTTGAAATCTTCGTGAGCAGTGTACTTCCATCATCAGTGTATGATAGTTGCCTACATTGACATCTTGTCAGCAGGAGCAATTCTAGTTACCCGTTTAATGTTTGTTCAGCATGTTATAAAAACAAGAGCTAGCGGTATTCGAATGCGCAACAATGTCGCTTGCTCTGAATCCTATTACACTCTTGTTATTCATATGTTATAGACTCTGGAGAGGTCATGTTCGACTTTGGGCAGGATTATAGGTGTTGTACAGCAGGCTATTCGTTTATTCTTTGCTGTACTCCTAAGCTATCGGACGGCTTCTTTCGTCTATACTCTTAACTAATCGGATGGGCATTAGCTTCCTCTTTCTCTACTTGTATCGCGTATTTGTATTACTGTATAATTCTTCTACTTTGCAGTTATTATTCTGTGTAATAATCAGATGTAGCCTTGTCGATACAACCGATTAAAGAAACCTTCAAAAACGTCCTAGCAATTTCGTTTGCGCACACTGCATTTCTTTTACTGAAGGTATCATATCGCTTTATCCATCTACTTACCATCAAGGACCATTACATAACAGGTCCATATGTGATTTGTTCTGGATATGTTTCGTGATGGAACAGGGAGCTAGGATATTCGTCAAAGCTCTGGGCTAGGAACTTTAGCTCGGTGTTGGGTGTTTTCAGAAATTGTACTTGAGAGAATTCTGTTTGGTCATGTATGAGAGCTGCATAGAACCTTTGATGTGCATGAGTTATCAGCTCATAACGCAGCTGCATTGCGGAGCACTTGGAGTACTATTGACTAAAACAGGTTCTTCATGGAGATCTGGAACCTCCGGTTTGTCAGCGGGTGCTTTGAGAGCAGCGAGGGCTGCAATGCTTCCTTCCAGCCCCAGTCTACCTCCACCTACGAGTCTTTCACGATGAGTTTTATTAAACGCAGTAGTTACGCATAATACGTGGGCTTCCTTATCTGAAAGCTATAGATCTATATTCTCTTTCCATTCCAACACTCGGTCTAACCATTTTCGAAATGAATGGTGAATGGCTACATGGAATACTACACATATTGGGGCTCTTTGGAGTAGCCTTGCGTCAAGAACACGATAGGCGGAAATCCCAACTATCCGATGGAGGGTCAGTCATGAAGTTGATGCAGATGTGAAGATGATGACATTGTCGAAAAGTCAGTTACTATAAAAATAGTGAAAGTTGTCGTGTCCACTTATCAAAAAGAAGATAATAAAGGAGGACGTCAAATAGGAAACGAAACAAAGAGAGGCGACACGGAACATAAAGGATTTTTGAGAACCCATTTAAAATATGGTTCTTCTTTCTAGAACTAGCTGAGAAACAGGCGAAACGAAGGACCCGCATGGTGTGGTGGTGAACGCATTACTCCTCGGAAAGGACAATAGCGCGTTCGTTCGCCACCATAGGCACCTGCGGTCCAGAGTTTTGCAAATATCTCAGCTCCGTTGAAGTTACATTTTGACTGTATTTCTTTCAAAGGTTAAGGCACAAGTCGGGATATTTATAGCTCTTAACGCAACGGTGTCAATCCCAGGCACCAAGTATATGTCTGAGGACAAAGCTAGTGACCTGCGAGATGAAATCCTGATTGTTAAGTCTTCAAGATGTGCAAAATACGAGCTTGTCCAAAAATGGACGGCAAATATGTTTTATGAGCTTAAAAGTGTCAAAAATTATCTTAATGGAATATTTATCGATTTCTGTTTCATTTAGCAATGTTCATTGTTGGTTGAGGAGGTAGATAAACGATAGATGTTCGGCTTTCATCAATCCCTGAAGAGAGCCATGCCGTCGACTCTATTCGTCCCATCGTACAGGTGATTGAATACATATAGAACCTATAGGCCGGTTAGCCTAACGCTCTGGCCAATCAGTGTTTTTTATCCTGAAAGGAAACCTGGTATCAATTTTCCGACTCCAGAGAAATGCATGGCTTGGTGAATCCGAGGAGCAGGATCGAGCCAACGACTACATTTTATTGCGGGGTAACACTTCAACCCCTGTTTTACAAGCGCTTCATAATATTAAACGGTATAGCATTTTTATGTCTTCTATCTGTTGAAGTCGTTTCTTGTCGCGTATTATGTACTAAGTCCTTAAAATATTTAGTTAGTTCTAGTGATAAATAGAAACAAAGCACCAGTTCTATTTAACGAGCAGAAAATAACTTAAGAGTTCATTTGTTTTGCCTACACGTTTTCCCACTAATTTCGTGGAACACGCCGAATGTCTCGGATTTTCGTCCATTTGTTCGCTTCGATAGATGGATGAGCTCGGCTATGGCTTGATGATCTGACGTGTTCTTTTCCTATTGATGCGTTGAAAATTCAAAGATGTTGCAACATGCCGAATCAAATACTGACTATGGCAAAGACAAACTTGCTACTCTTCCTCGCTTAGTAGTCTATAGTTTTCATTACTGTTCGATATCAAATATTGGCTGCGACTAAGTTTACATTTAGGGCATGTGTCTTTTTAAACTCAATCATTTTTTCCTAAACTGCAAATTTTACTGGCGGACTTTCTAATCTGACTACCAGACGGAGTTCTATCCATGTATGAGTGCATTGGTTTCGTTGTTTTTTTGGTGTAGACGTTGAGCGTATGGTCTTTCGGCTCGTTATCTGCTGGTGCGGTGCTAATTTGTATGACTCATGGTTACGTCTCCAGTTTGGGGTCTCGTGTCTGGAGGTTGGAAATCTCTTGAGGTGATGAGTTTATCGTACTCACTATCTCCGCCACAACACTATGACCGAAATTCGGCTAGCAGTAGAAGATCCTTAAGAGAATGCTCTCATCCATCTATGAGAATTCTCCACTTCCTCATAGAGTTTCTCAGTTCGGCCTTAAAGTTTTTGCTGCCACTTTTAAGTCGTCTTTTTTTTGTATCTTTGCTCCAGTGACTCCACCTACCATGCTTTATTGAATGTTTCTAAGTATTTTTAAGTAAATTTTTTTTCATTTACTTAGTACTCAAAGGTGATTTTATTCGCATTCCTGTTTGTACTTATGTTCATTGCATTTTATCCGTCGATCTCGTTGAATTTTTAAAGAAAACACATTTGTTTCCTGATAGAGAGATAAGGAAGGGTAGAAAACTGTTCTAACGGCCCTAGATATTCCATTCTTATAGAGTCGCCTCGTACTAGTAGCTGCCGTGATCTGACTATAACCACCCGAATGTTAAGTTGAACTCTTGGGCCAGACGTCATAAGTCACAGTTCTGAACGCTGTACGATTACTGAGACAGAATGTGTTTTTCAGAGAGCGATCATTTCAAAAAAAAATTCTCAATACCTATTTTTTTAATCATTTTTTTTCAAACGAAATAAGCCGAGATTGCAGCAAAAGGAATATTTATAACAAATAAAGGGTATATACGGCCACATGTAGCGCAGTGGTTAGAGGTGTCTTATAATCCACACGTGGTCAATAGTTCGATCACGCCCCCCGCCCTCACTGAGCATTCCATCTCTCCTGGGACAGTAAACTGCTACCGGACTTGTTGCCAGGAGACCAGGACTGAGGTGGCACATCGGTAGATCACCACATGTCAATGTATAGGCTAAATACCCATTCAACCACCTCTAATTATACTTGATGAAGTTGAGACCGTGGTGCACCCTCAGGGTTGATCAAGGCTAGGAGCTCTATCCTTTTTTTAAAACGGCATATCTCATCTATTCGTGAATTCTATTACCAGGTTAGGGAAACGAATCTGCTTTGTAAAGGCTGTTGTCACCTTAGATGAAGAAAGATTTTTGTGTTACTTTTTATTAGATTGACGAAAGAGAGAAAATTTTAGCACTCATGTTGAGACGATAAGTTAGCAAACGTATGATTAATCCTTCATCCGACTGGTTCGCAAGTTTGCATTTTGCAAACCGTTGTGAGCCAATTGCTATTTCACTAGTCACAATTGGAAGTGAAGGCTCAGTGACCTCGGAGTCGAATCGAACCGGTGACGACGAGCACGGCAAGAAGGTCATCACGCTTGTACTCCGCATGTCAAACTTATTATCGAGCTCTTTTCTTCGTAAAGGAGCAGATTTGAGGAAATATTCACTCAGTGAGGGGCTTTCAAACTGTGCTTTCCAAACTCTAGGGTTTGGTAGGCGAATCGTGGCTGATTCGATTAATTCACGAGGCCACGCTTGATGCGCCGAGTCACGGGGCTGCTCTACCATTTTGTTTGCGGTCGTACTACGCAACATTTGTGGTCAAACATATCTCATTTGTTAGTTGTCAACATAATACCTCATGAAGGAAATCTTTAAAACCTGAGCAACCATTGGCGAGAACAAAAGGGCTGTTTTTTTAGGATGGCCCATCTTTGCTGGTTGTACAAACCCCCTGAATAATTTCCACGTAGGCCGATGCTGGATTAACCATTGTGGTTCCATGGAGTCCCAAGGGTCACTCTAGCCGAAGGCTTAAAGGAATGTTACGATGCTTATATTGCATCTACTATTACGCCCATTGTGCATTGATATCAGTGCATCTAACGCGAGAGTAGTGGACTATGGAAGTGGCTGCTACAAGCTTTAAACTAACCATATATCGGTTCTTAGTGAACTCTATTTTTATTTAATTATTTTATTTCATATGACCAGTCTTTACGTCTACTTTGCGGATCCCAGCGCTCCTCACATTCACATTCAAATGGTTTCCCTTGGATCCATCATCCACGATGGTCTTCCAACTTTTACCTGTGGCTTCAATTGCTGCTTGAGGATTTTTGTTTCATTTTGAATGTCGTAGAATGCTGATCGAGTCGATTCTCCCTGGAGTTCTGAGATAGCTTGGCTGGAGCGTTTCCAACTGGATTGCAGAGTGTGACTTTTCCTCGGACAAGTCCGGTACAATTTCACGACCCCGGAGGGATGAGAGGCTTGATGAGTCCGGAGCAGCAACTTGAGTGAACTTTATTGCTTGGATACTTAGATGGCTCTTCTTCATTGGCTGTACAGGTACCAGCCTAATTGTCATGTTTTCGGAGTTTTACTGGCTTAGCCGTTGTGACTCCCTAAATTCCCGAGGTCAACCAGACCAAAAATCTGCTCCAGGTCCTCACCACCACAGGCAATCGCCGCCCTTGTGGATCAGAGGGAGATTTGCCACCATGCGACTAGTTTGATACTGCGAAGGTGATGGATCCTGGTATTGTTTTACTCTTAGCTGGGCTTCCTGATGGAAACGCCGGACTCCTTCTCAGCTTGGGAAACCCCACCGCGGGGATGAATTCCCCGCTGTGAATCGCAGCTCGGCACCCAGGAACACCACCTAGCCACAATGAGGTGGTAAATTGTTGTGAGGGAAGTTCCCATTCCCATCGGGAACTTTGTTAGTGAACATAAAAAGCTCCACAAAAATGCAGATCATCGCCAACTTGGTAAAAAGTTTTTCCGTGGTGTCAAGACAAATTTCTTCTTTTCTGAAGCACACGAAGTTTTTTTTCCCTTTTTTTCGTTAACGTTAGTACCTCGAGAACGAAAATAATTCTACAACCCGGATTTGATCTGGCAGGACGCGTTGACATTTCCAAATGTATCGCTAGTGTTTGCCTTTGGAAAGTTTAAAACTGTAAAATTCGTCTCAATTTTTAAAAACTACGGTAGTTCCTGCAACCGACTTTCTATTAACCTCGGCAGTGATCAAATATTTCTCTACATTCTTGTTGGGCTAACAAGAGGTCTTACTTTATCTTCATCTCCATAAATCTGACGTTTCGGCAGTATGGTCATTTTCAGGGTCTGGAAAGGTATGTTGATGCGCAATTTGTTAATTCCCTAATTCCCCTTTGTTTGTGTTATTGTGAAGCGTTTGACATGATGAATTGCTTAGCAATATACCCTTCCAGGCTCTGAAGAAGGCGATGCTGCCGAAGCGTCAGCTTACCGGAATAAAGAATTAAGTAATACCTCGTGTTCGCTCAACAAGAATGTAGAAAAGCTTTAGTTCTAAACTTTTTTCTGAAGTGATATAACATACCATTAAAAGGATTAATACCACCAGGTGATAGAGCTTTGAAGTTCTTAATTCCTCAACTTGTTAAGTAATGAAGAAATTGTCATGTCTCGAAAAACGAGTATGAGGGAGTCCGTTATTATAATATAGTTTCCAGTGGTGCTCTGAAAATTCTTGCCTAGACGTACAAGCAACCGAGTGCCACCAATCTAGTTCCTTCTATGGTTCCAGAATCAAGCAAAGTCTGTACTATGCCACCGCTAGTATTTCTTCTTTTAATTTTTTGTCTTGTCTTTGACTTGCTATCGTCATTGAGTTTACAGTCATTTGTATTATAAAGTTAATCATTAAAAAACTAGAGCCAGTACCAGTAAACCCTCATTCGTAATTGTAACAAACCAGTAAGTTCCGCTCATTTAAATAACGATTAAGACATCACACGCTTCGCATGAGGTCTTTTGTCTTTAGTGCTTTGACGAGCAACTGCTAAATATACTTATTCTAGATTGTGCAGCTTACACAAGGGTTTTTTACAGAAGTTTTATTCGGCTAACGTTTGGAAGTCTTCATCCTTTCCACGACCACGACCACCTGTGAACCATGGACTCGGATCAGTCGGCTCTGAACACGAAGTCGTCGAAACGCTAGCCGAATAAAAACATCTGTAAAATTTTCGCGTAAGCTGAGAAGTCTGAAAAATTACGTGAAAAGCTGCTGGATTTCAGATTTTTCGTGGACATGGCGTGCTAGAAACAATCCACATCCATGCAAGCCCACCACATATCCATTAATATGATTACATGAATACGAAACGAATGGTCAATCAGGCGCTGCATTGACAACAATAAATTCAGAAATTTACTTGCATTTCTGAACGAATAGGTTTAAAAATGGGTTATAAACCTCAGCGTTGTTTCATGAAGATCCGTTGAAAAGTCCCAAAAAACATAGTTTACAACCAAACCAGTGCAGTAGCTGGATTTCTCATGGCCAAACTGAGGCTACGCAGCTGCCAGTTCGATCCTCATAGGCCATGCTATGTCCTTATATAATATTGTTTTATGGCCAGTCGCATTGTCCATCAAATCGGAACGGCGACCCAATCAGATCTTCTATAACTTTTTAACGACAAGCCTAAAATACCTACAGTAATTTGTGAGACAATGAAGTCTCTAAATGAGGCGGTGACTCCCGTATCGTGTCGTTCTCGCCTGAGTGTTATTCTTCGCAATATTGATGAGCTTTTCTTTAGACCTTTTGTATAAAAAACTTCGAATACTCAGATAACTTCTGCTCTGCGTAGCGTAGTTTACGAGCAAATGTGTTGTCATGACAAGAGTTTGAAGAAAAGAAGAATGGAACACAACAATCAACCGCATTCATGTGAACGCTATGCCTCATTGCGTTTGTCGGACACTGCATATTATTTGCCTGAGACTACGTCATAGAGCTGTTATTTGCTCTTTTTAAAGATTTCTGGCTAACGATGTACATAGCAGTGACGTTAGTAGTCCTAACAGACGGACGAGTTTCCATACAGAGGACTCGTCCACTGAATGGTGTCACCACCCATCGCCGTCGTCACATCGAATTGTTATGTCCATTGGGTAGATAACGTTCTTGTGTCATTCGCTATTTTATAACCGACATCCAACTTGATCGATCTTCATTTTTACTTCTCTGTTACCAGTAATATCGCCTATCGGTTGTTGTCTGTTTGGGTGTGGTTATGGCCATTCTTCTTACTACTGGAACTTTTCAATGTTTCTAATTTCATGAAAGTTAATTAGAATCTTCATTATGGCTTTCGCTTCACTTATACAAGAAAACGAGTCCATATGTCCTCTATTCACTCTGTTTGCTGTAACATCGTCGGGTAGATAGTGAAGTCCCTTTTCCTTCTTTTTTTTTGAGAGCACATAAATATTCCGAGCTAAATTGTCAGTTGGAGAAATTCTTAACTCTTAACAGTTATGATTCAACTTAAGTGTACAGTAAAGTATTTTCAAAACTAACAACTCTGAAAACATGCGAACATCCATGACGTCATTCAGAAGCAAATTCCTTGGTGACTTTCATTTCAATTTGTTGCTTCATCACATCCACTGGAAAAGTAGTAGACGCGTAGAAATGAATTTATCCACAAACAAGCCTTTTCGACGACATTAGAAAGAAGTAGGAATATGTATACCGTTGCTTCTCGACACATCTGAGGACATACGTACTGATTTCAATGCATTTGCTTTCCGTGTTTCTGTGACCGAAGAAAGTTCTTTAGCTATGCCTTTTAATAATAAATTGATAGTCTCACTAAGAAGAATTTTTTTATTCCTGGCGTCGCTTAGAAAAGATATGTTCTTCATACCATCGTTTAGGGAAAAAAGTCATTAGGCCGAGTATGCTTAAGTTCACACGTTTCACTGTGACATTTCGTACCGACAGGATAGCATAGACTAAATGCCATGTTGTTTCTGATGTGCAAATACAAATGCTACATGACTTCCGCGGCTATTCCTTCCTGGTTGTACAGATACTGGTTGTACAGATACTGCAGAAAATTGTTGCTATTGAAAAGAATGCTGAGGTTTTTTCTGCCCTAAAGGAGCACTTCTGACCACGCGCAGTGGAACGCTAAGTATCAGAATTCTGTAGCCATCATAAATTAGATATCGTCACGAATGTCTTCACCGAAAATAATGAGTGAAGAATAAAGCTCTCGGTATTGATCAATCGCTGAGGTGTTCCATGCACTCGACTTCATTAAGCATCTTTAGAGAATGAATGTATATATGACCTATACGGTGATTTGCGAAATCTTACCGATGTATCGAGTCAGTGCTGCTATCCTCCCAGACACGTGTGGTGCCAATTCGCGAACCCCGGAGGGATGGAAGACTTAGTAGGTCCGGGTCGCGGTATTGTACCAACAAGCCGCGTGTATACCACAGGGCACCTCTAACAAATATACTAAAAACTCCCTTCTACGTCTGGTGTCATAGTATTGTAATGAACTACATGATGAGGTTTGCCTGTGATCAGAGTTGCTCTCTGGCGCACATGGTCTTTGATTCGACCCTATGCTCCAAATCAACCAAACCTTCCATTCATCGGTAGTCGACAAATGGTTATTAAACTGGTTCAAGGGGGTAAAAAAACATTGATTTGAATCGGAGAGTGTTTATGTCAGAAAAGCTCGACTTCAATTTTCTGATCCACAAATTGCATGGCTTAGTTTGCCAGACGCCACTTCGAACTATAGACCTAGCTTGTTTATTGAACAGCACCTCTACCACTGCGGGTTCATTTCTCCTATGTGTATTTTCTTAGAGATGTTGAACTTTCGAAAAAGTGCGTGTAATAAGATCGATTGGTCGAAACTGCTATGTTGAGTCGATCGATAGTTCGCTTTCGTGATATCATATGAAACTCCATTTTAAATGCTTCGTTTTCTTTCTTAGCAATCGCGAGGTTAATAGAAAGCCGATCCTGGGAACTGTTACAGAACTCCGTTCTTTCATTTCATTAAAGCCCTAGTATTTCTATATGACTCCTTTTTTATACTTTTGCTGAGCAAATACGAAGGTTATTTTACTCTTTTATTGCGATGAAGCTGACGTTTCGTCCGATTTCGCCTCAAAGCCTGGATAGGTCAAGTTGGTCGCAATCTACCCAGCCAAACACTCCCACAACCAAACAGAGAAAGTCGGTCGTGGGAATTGTTATTCCTTTTGATTTTTCATTATGTAATTGTTCTCAAATCTTGCATGATCAATAAAACTGGACATGAAAACGCAATGATTTACCAAATTATGTATATCTTCTGCGTAGTTGAACACCTTACTCGTGATAGGTCGAACTGTCGTGAGCAGGGAAGATCTTCGTCGCCTAGGACGATCACTGAAGTTGAACACGAGAAGTTCAACATACTAATGCAGAAGCAAACGGCAGAGACGACTAACCTACCAAGTCCGACAATAACGTGTATGGAATTAGTCAATACATAAATAAGCCAAATAGTTGAAACAGTATTTACGCACGGTTATGAAAATAATGGGAGACGTCTTTTAAAGGATCATGTGGTCGGCTTATTGACATGTCTAACTAATAATTTCGAAATCGACCGTCATTTAACCTCACTAGTAAAGTAATCAACATGTGTTTAAACTGTTGAGCTTACCCGAAGTTGATAAAGTTGTTTATTCGGCTATCGTTTCGACGTCATCGTCTTCATCAGAGCCGATGATCCGATTCGATGGCCTACAGTTCTTCGTGTTCTCCATGTGGCGTTGAACACATGTTGTTTTACTACCGAGGTTAAATGACGATCCGTGGCTTCAAAATTATTGTTTTGCTACTTGCTATGTGCTAGCTAACAAAATGCCGACTGCTAAAGGGTGGATTATGGGTTGAAAAACAAGCTATTACCAAGGGATAGTCATATTGACACCCATCGCCCTGTATAAAAAGAGCACCGCCAGGTGAGTATGCCTCATTCGAGAGATGCTCCACTGAGGAACATCCGATTCGATACGAAGATGAAGACGCCGGGTGGAGAAGACGAACAACTATGGGCCATCGACTCGGATCATCGGCGTCGAAGCGTTAGCCGAATAAGCCAATTTATTAAGTTCGTGTAAGCTCAACAATTTAAACACATGTGGTTTAACGAAAGTCTCATTAGTGTCCGTCGTTATGCACATATACCATGTGATTGATCGTAGATGAATGACAGAGAAGCTTTGATATATTCTTACTGCTTCCTCCTTTTTTGCAGCTTGCACTGCATGTTGATCAAAGTAATTTCTGTTCCTTGCGACCAGTTTCATTCTCCAAGTTTATGTTGGAAGCTAAATGTAAGCTCAGAAGATTCAACTCATCATCATTTGACGAAGCAGCTTTTAAAGAGAAGCGACTGCAGTTTGAGGAAATTACCACTGAAAGAAGTTTCAGTGTTACCAAAAACCGAAATGGCTTGTGTTAGAACTAACACCAGAAAATCTTGATCGTCGCAACCATTTTTTTGCTTCTTGTCGAACGACACCACTTAAAAAACTTTATCTAACTAGTCTTCTTTACTGTCATGATGAATAAGAAACGAATAGCTTTCTTACTCTGCTCGTTCAACAGTTATTCCCGTAATTTCATTTCCACGTAGAAAATCGATCTTCGGGAATTTCGGGCCTCTTTCTCTTATAAAGTTAAAGAAGAATAAAAAAGTTCTGAGACGACCTGCAATTTTCATTTGAATGTGACGTTTTTACTTATATCAATCAATGTGTGGAATCCTGACGCTGTGTTTCAAATTGTTGCCTCACATTTCGAAAGCGAAATAGGTGCTTAGTTTCAGATAATATTAGTCGTGTTGCTTACAATTGACTTTCACCGTCAATGCTACTCTGCTTGAAGAGCATTTAGCCCTGAATTATTAGCTGACCAATGAATTCCACCTACTGATTTCCTTCAATTCATCTTGTACACCGGCTCTTTTCATTCGTCTTCAATCATTATCTAAATGTTCTGTCCAATTCGTTACTAAGATTGAAGCACAGAAACTTTAGAAATCATGAAACAAATTTCAAAATCCTCTTCAAAAAACCGAGAGTTTTTTTTGTCAGAAGAATTTCTCTAGAAAGGTGTAGACGTCTACTAAGGAATTTTTTATGGCTCCTTATGACAACAGACGCTGACCAACCTAAACTTGTCTTTTGTAGTGAAAGCGGCTACCGTATTTCAGCTCACAAACTCCTTTAATCTGGGAATTGATGACAACTGCGATAAGGCATGCTGAGGCTTCTTACTTAGATTGGCACTGAGGTCCGATTTCAAACTCACACTTAATTTTTGGAGAATGTTCAAATTTTAACGTAGCTAACGAATGTTTCAGTTATAAATTAACATTAACTTCAACAAAGAATCCGTTGCCCACTCGATAGTGAAGATTTTTTTTATCAGAAAACACCAAATGTGTTCATTTTTTTCCTGAAATCCGTGAAAATGGACGTCAGTTGTGGACCACTTTTTGAATCACAGAACTGTGAATGTTTTCGCGCTTTCACATCGTCTACCATAACAATGCATACCAAATGGGGCAACCGCTTTCTTCCATTCAGCTGGTACGTCGTCACTTTGGAACAAAAGGAATAAAAAAGGCTTATGGAAGCAAAACAGAAAAAATTTTTCATTCGTCGTAGGCAAATATGTACCAAGATAATTCCTCTTTGAAATTGAAATTAAACTTTATCATCGATCGACCATCTTACTCTATTTATTATTTTCCGTCGCTTCATTTGTTGTTCTAAGAAAACGATCTTCAGATGGTCTCATGGAAATGAGGAAATAGATGCAGAGAAGGCAGACGTTTTCGCTCAAAGAGAAAAAACTACGGCAGTTAATTTTTTTGAGGGAATGAACAGCAGATGAAGAGAACTATCAGGTCGACTGACTTCAGTGGTTTTGATGGTTGATACTAAAATGCAGGAATCACTTGGAACACTGTCGTCCCGGTGATCGTCGAGTGTCTCGAGTGGGTGCCAGTAAATCTTGCGTTTACAATCTTCCCTATTTCATTCAAGAGTAGCCTAGCGAGTTCTGTTCGCTCTAGGAACTCGTTGAGCACCACGTTTTCCTTCTAGGGCTTCACACAGTGCACTGACCATCGGCTCGGTGGTCTCCCTGTTGTACTTTTGACATCCCGAGAAATCCAGAACCATATGGTAGAATCCGCTTTAGAAAACCTAACTAATGAACTGGTGCAAAATTAGGGTCACTAGTGAAGTAAGCAATTCAATGGGCCGTCCACACATCTTCGAAAGGAGTTTTCTTCCCAGTTCTTTTTTTGAATTCATCAAACGGTACCAGAGCAAACAGAGAGCGTTCAATCGTTTGCCAACGATAGCGCACAATTTCGCGCTACATTAATCGGCTGGACGACTTGTTGGTTTAGCGCGTCGTTACCGTTAACCGCTTCTCAATCGAATTAACCTTGTCGAGAATTGATCTGAAGAACAACGAACAACGGTAGACGCCGCGTTGTCTGTCAGACAATGTCGTTCACGACGACCTTCGCATCGACTACAAGTAATCTTGTACTGACTACGGTAGTCGAAACAACGATGCTGTGGTCTTTTCATGCATGGAAATATGCTGATTTGTAACATCTTCATCATCAAACTACTGCACTTCAAACTAAAATTAGAGCGTCAACAGCGCCTCAAGATCTAGTGATCCTTCTTCAATTCAAAAATCCTTATGTCGTGTCGTTTTCCTAAGATTTATAGCGTTATTCTCCACAAAATCAACCATTTCTACAAAAAAGGCTGTAATGGTGGGAAAAGAAATTACCCCAGAAAGTGCGAGTGCGCTTGTTCTACTTGGAAGCAGGTTCGTTTTAATATCATTTGGTTAGCCGACGTTCCACTTCAATACCGTAGTAAAACAGTCATCTAGATTGCTTCGTCATAGATTTTTCGGACTTTAGTCAAAAGAATGAAGAAAGCGGATGTGGTGTAAAACGAGTTCAATTCTTTTTTTATAATTTCGATGGAAACCGTTCGAATCTATTGGATTAGTCCAAATCGATTCTGATTTTCTGTAAAGTTGTTTTAAAGAAAAATTCAAAGAGTCATTGACAGTTGGTATGGCTGCTATTAGTGAAGGCAGTGAAGCACATCTGTTTCAAATACTATTCGATCACTAATGTGGCTCATTTGTACGATACAGTCAATGAGCGCACCTCACATCTAATCCTTAGACTATCTAGAGTTTTCCAACACTATTGACATTAATATTATCAACGCTTTAAGTTCTACTTACCGCCTATTCTTTTTTTCATGACAGGGTACTGTGTGAAATACAACCACAATAATATTGATATGAGCAAAACTCGGAGACTCAGATGAGCTTAGAACCCGCGATTACCTTTTCCGGAGTCTCACGCATTATCCAATGCACCGAACCAGGAATTGCCTTTCTTTCAGCTCATCTTTTACTTTAATGGTGCTTCACCCGTCAACGGGAATGATCTAGAGAGCTTGGCACTGGACTCAGTTATGAAGCTGCAGATAATGAAAGTTGTCATTAACTTCTTAATTGAATAATTAAACGACCCATGTTCGAGTGTGTAGACCCACACAGCACATTTCCCGTTCGTTTCTTTGCCTTGCAATAGTGGTCCATGGTGATGGTTTGATTAGAACATGGTGGCAGTTTCGAATCCGATACCGTGATCTCTGAAACAACTGCTGCTGCGAGAACAGTTGATTGACTTTGGTTACAAAAAATGTCCACGCAATACGTAGGTGGTAGCCGTATCAATATTATCCTCATAATTAAGATCTCAATTTTATTATTATATTTATTCAGAGTTGAACACTCAACTAGATGAGGTTTGTTTAATATCTTATTTAATTATGACTTGTCTTAGTTTGCGGATGCCAGTACTTCGCTTGGTTCGTTATCCAACATCCATCATTCAGGAGAAGTTTGGATTTTCTTTTAGGTTCTTATTTCACTTGAGGATCTTGTTTTCTTCAAGAATGTCCTTGAAAACTGTTTGACTCTCAGTGGATTCCAATTCCTGACATTGTTCTACTGTAGCGTTCCATGTCTTTACCACAGTTAGGTGCCTGTCTTTGCGAATCGGACAGAGCTTGTCTCTAACAAGTCTGGCGCCAATTTAGCGACTCTAGAATGATAGGAGGGTTGGTTCGCTCGAAGTGGGGCTGAACCAGCGACCATCTATGTATTGTTTCACGGCACCTCTAAGCATTCTGCTTTTATCGCCCCCATGCTTTAATATTTTACGACGCCACCAAGCTAATGACTAACACGTATGCCTCAGGGCAATTTTTACACCGTAAGAATAGTGGCCAATTGCCCACAGACCATTCTCGTTTTAAAACCCGAATCTATCTTGATTTTTGTTTCTTCAAACAATTATTGCTATTTTAGTGCCGTTTTAATATTTGTGGGGGCTGAAATTCATTTTTGATTTGTCAAGGTTTTTCTTACGGTACCCAATTCATCATTAATCGAAGCAACCCTTCATCGAATCCTAGAGCTTACAGGGCGCAAGGTTGTTTCAGACATGAGGCGCCACATTGTCCTAGAAACTTGAACATTATCGGATCAGTTTTTTCCTCTCGTTTTCACCATTCTATGTTGGTTTTGCTTTCTGTTGCCGAAAACGATTGCACTTGCGGAGCGTTTAAATTGTAAACATTTTGTTTTAGGATTTCTCTTAGGATGAAATCGTTTAGCAATCCTCGTACATTTGTGAATCCCGTCAAAAACATTCACAAATTTGCTTCTAGAGTACCTGTACAACTCACTAAATTTCCTCATAAAGGTTCTGTACAGCTCATATAACAGTAATCTGTCTTGCTGTCTTTCTCATTGTCTTTCGCCATTTTTTCCCCTTTTTTTCTTATTCTTCCTGTCTCTCTTTCTCTCTTGCGCTTAGGTGCATTTGTCTTTTAAGACTAGCTGGGATTTGGTACTAATAGAAAAACATCGAAGGGTTTCAATTGTGCTTCACCATGCTCATTTCTGAACGAGATTTTTCGACACTCCTACTAATTCCAGTAAACCAGTTGAGCAATTCTATCTATTGTCGCCTAATTAGATCGTCTTCAATTATCCAGCGGCATAAAAACTATAACAGAGGAGGAGGAAGATCGGATTCATTTCCGTTTTCTTTTTCTTCATACTGTCATCGTGTCATCATCACATTTCAAAATCATCAGTGGCTCTTATGATGACGTCCTGTATCACTTCCAGAATGTTCATGAACATCTGACACCTTTTTAAAGGCATTTCAGCAATTTCTCATATTATGAATATTATAGCAGCATCTCGTGGTGGGCACGACGTGGGTGGATGAATGACGTCCAGAACAGAATGACGTTTACATATTGACGACACAGTTTTAGTTTTCTTTGGAATTTTCCATCTATCAGGCTAATATCCAGAAATCAAGCCGATTTTTTTTCTGTTGTGGGCGGCGGATGGATTTGTCCAGATGTAGTTAAGAACGAAAGCTACACTAAATCATCTCCTCTCTCCTTTAGAGGTGTTCATATATTAGCTTATCGTCCTTTACATAGTGTTCAAAGTTTTCTTGTCTCACTAGATCATACCCATTAGCGGAATGATAGCCACCGAGGCAATGGAATCATTAGACGATTTCAGTGTGGTGTAATAACTACACCACAATTTAACTAGCCTTATAAGAATCTCGTTTCTTTATCATTCTTTGCGCATAACTTTGAGCTCAATGCAATAGTTTGTTTTGTAGCTGCTTCTCGAAAATGCTATCATACCGATAACGCTGAAACTGTTCTTTTCGTCTCTGATCATAATTCTAGTCGTCGTTTTTTTAACATCGCGCCCACAAAATCGAGGATAACAAGAACTGAGATCATTTCAGTTGATGTCAAATGACTTCCGGTTTTCTTTAAAGTATTGGTGCTGAACGTCATCATTACCCATGTCGTACCGGCTGTCTCCGTTGCTCATCACATTCATCATCATCTGCCGTTCCCGCCGCGCCTCATGTTGCCAAGTTCGTGGGAATACAAATTGCTATTGTCCTTCAGCGTGTAGCGAGTTTGAATCCTTACGCAAGATCACCCAAAAGAAACACTCTAAAAAGTACGCCAACAGGCTGGGAGAGAGCGTGGAGGTCTGCAAGGCGTTTCCGCCACAGCCAAATCCGGCGCTATGCGTCAGAGACGGCAGTCAAAGTGTTGAGTTTCTCGGAACCACTCTTTCTCAGAATTTGTCCATCACTTAGTTTTTGTACATATGTAACATTTTCGAAGCTTTTAACAGAAATTCCCAATATTTTCTTCATATAGTATTCCCTCTACGAGAATATATATGCATTGATTGGAGAAATGCTAGAAGTCCTTAGAGAATCCAGTACTCGAACAATGACAAGATAGTGCTCATCTGTGAAAAGAACTTTCCTAATATGCTTTTCTAAGTATTGACAAAACTCTGTTAGATGTTCATTCTCAACTGCATCTTCTTCCATTTCTCCTCTAGCAACGAATCGCCATTGCAACTTCCGTACCACTGAGTACATCGTCCATTTAGTTATATATTATAAATCCAGGAAATTTCTTTGCATAGCATTGGAAACACATCTATGTATTCAATAAATCTTGGCGCTCTGATAGACTTTCCAACCAAGCTTTATTTTAACCAGACAGAATTGGAATTACGGACCATCATTATTACAAAACTCGAAAGCGAAACTGAATCCGAAAAATCTTTAAGCGACTATTAGTAGCACTAGTATCAAGAAAGTAGCGCATATACGAGCAGATTTTTTCTTTTCAAAGCCTTGTTATAAAGTCACGAGTCTGTCCTGAAATCTATCCAATAATAAGGGACGAATTCTTCTTCAGACTTCCATCTTTCCTTAGCGTCATAAAAGATCGAAATGGTGAGCTGCTGGAAGAAGTACGACTTCAAGTGCTTAGATGCTGAAACACGTTGACTAGAGAAGATCGGGATGTCTGATTCTCACACTTATTCAAGCGGAAGTGCAACAACTATTGTGTGATGCGGTGGTGAGCAATAGGATAATTGTTATGCGCTCATGAGAAAACGACTTCGCTCGTGTCGTGAGGTCACCAATCGAAACCGTACTGCGTCGATCTGAGGGACGAACGGCGGAACGGATGGACGTGGGGGTGGACAAACAGACGACTGCCCCACGTCCCGTTCAGTTCATCTACGTTATCATCTCCGCTCTCAACAGTGTTTTTTTCGCTCGTTGATGACCTCACATAATCACATCTCAGTTTTTTTTGATTTTCTTTCGTCATAGAGTCTGTCAATCTGCTTAATTCTAACTTAATTCGCCTTCGTCCTACGGCAGTTTCCGTAATCACATCCATCTCTAACAGCACACGTCAAACGTTGGCCGTTATTTTTTTTTCTTCATGTTTTTTATCCTTATGTGACGCAATCAAACGTTACCGAGATTGTCGGTCATTCTGCTACTCGTTGAACACATGTTGTCGTCATTGCTTTGCATCGTATTCTTGGCTTAAGCAATAAATAGAATTCATTTTTAGCCAACGGCGCCTTTTTTCTTAGGAGATGTCTATCTTAAATGCAATTCATGAAGTTATTAGAAACAGTCGCATAACAACGGCACTTTTTTTCGTAGCCAGCGGGTTCGTTAATAATTTAGAAGGCTTGTTTATTATTTCAAAGCAGAAGTCGAACGACTACATGCACTCCAGAAGTGCGTCATTGTATTACACTCTAAACGCTTGAAAATGTGGAAATAGAAAGGATAATAACGGGCTAAGTAAATATGCGAACAGACGGATAGAGTAAAAGCGTTAGAGATCTAGGGTGTCGATCATTCCCTTATGAATACGCATGCGTTCCATTCCATTCATAACATCACTGAAGTGATTTAATGCACATTTGGCCTATACAAGTGACTTCCGAAAACTTACTGATGTGTTACATCAGTAAGCTTTATTCCTCCAGGCAAGTCTAGCACCAATTTTCCCAGTGCGGACGTATAGAGGGCATGGTTTGCCCTTGGCACGGGGTCGAACCTCTCCAAGCACTAAGTTGCACAAGCTCCTTTTATAAATCATAGAAAACATGTCTCAAAATCCTATCGCACCTAGTGGCAATTGTGTCAGATAAATCCGTTCTGTTGATGTTTATCGTTGCGTAGAGCACATCGAAGGAAATGTTATTGCATATGGTATTTTTTCACACAATCAGACATGACATGTTGCGTAGGATCCCAACAATTCCTACATTCGTGGATTCGAGGAACCGACTTGATCCAACACAAGTCTGCTAGCACTTTAAATGGAGAGACATCTTGGCTGACCGAGTAGGGCGAACCAGAGGCTTGAAGGTAGTAAACGGTATGACCACTGTTGCACTACACACGTAGCTTCCATGTGATTTTTTTTGGATTCACTTAATTCTCAAAGATTTAGTATAAGAGAAGATTTTTTTATGCAAAAGATTTGATTAGTTGGAACGCTTGCAAGAGTTTGATAGCGTGTTGTTCAAATCACGTCTCGTGTATTTCTTAAGGATTAAAAATTGTATTCTAAGTGGGTTATCCTTACCAAAAGTATAGACTCCAGCAACGTTTCCATTTAATTGATACCTTTTTTTGACTGGTGATTTTCTAGTAGAATAAGCTTTCTTTGCGTGAAGTCTCTAAATCATTTTCTAGGGCTTTCTCATGTGTCGCATGAGCAACTGCTGGCCGATGTGAACTGGTGGGAGGCTTAGCACTTTGGTATTATGTTGATATCAAGTTGGTGGTAATTCCTGCCATTAGTTTCCTCTTATATGTGCTTTCAAATGAAAATTTCTAAATTCTTCCTAGCTTGTGAAGTCACTCTTGGGGATGAATCGTAGTTCGACACTCAGAATGCCTCGAGCCACAATAAGGTGTTAAACCATTCTAGAGATTTCCTAGCTCACAATCGATTTAGTTCCTGAGGAATTCATGCATGCCGACTAAACTGGTGTCTTCCATTGATTTGGCATCTACTAGTCATTCATTTCGCACTGTGAGGCTTTCATTTACGGTAGGGTACTCCTTGGTGGGGAAATTCACACCTCTTTGTTCAGCGTTACAGTACTTGCTGGTGTGAGCTATACCTGCTGTGCGATTAGCACGCCGTTGGCGATGTTAATGATGATGGTTGCGCTTCGTCGATCTTTGATGTGTTCGTTAACAAAGCACGAAACAATTAATAGTTCTACAACATCGATTATCTAGGCAGCAATTTAAATTCAGAACCTCTCTCGGATGCGGACATTTAATGTTGTTCCTATTGTAAATAAGAAAACAATAGTGTTCATCATCTACCTCCAAGCTGACTATCAAACAAGCGCTGGTAGAGTCTAACAATCCCAGCCGCGTGCCACAAATGCTCATTAGGCTGTTCCCATTTAGAGGATATGAAAAAGCATCATATTCTTCGTTTGAGGTATTCATGCCAATGTCTAATCATTGCGCAAAAATTGTTCAGTTCCTCCGAAACATATTGGGATTTAAAGTAAGAGTTTCGGCTCCAGGCTGTGCTGGGTTGGAATACACTTTCCATAAGTATTCTATGTAAGCACATCTGCGCATGCGTCCGTGGGCGGCGGATTGTTTATGCAATTCTCACGGCAAACTAACCATAGGTACACAGCCTTTCTCTAGGAACATTAACATTTAAACAGAAATCGCTTTATGATAAAAATATAATGCAGAGGGCAAATCGCCCTTATGTGACGTTGGCGTGTTACAAGGACGAAAACAGAGAGCCTCCGTAGTTATTCCGGTCACTTAATGATTAACGATATTAGGTGATACAGTTGATAGCTGTTTGCATTAATGGTGCTCACCAGCTTTAGAAATCGAAAAATAAGATCGCTGTTACGCAAAGAAGCAGCTATGACTGAAGTGACGACGTGAACAAGATAAAAAAAACTATTGGAAAAGCACAAAAGCGATAGAAAAAGCTCAATGTAGTGGAAGAAATCGATAAATTCAAAGATCACCAACATTGAGAGGAACTTAACATTTGTGGAAAAAAAAGAATAAAGCGTATGATGTTGGCTGGTTTCTCATGAACGAGCCATGCATTCGAGCCACTGTTAGATATCGTACGTACTTCAGCGAATATTTGGTCCAGGAAGTGACTTCTGCGGGCATAGTGATGTATCAAGTGAGTGCTGCTACTTTCCAAGAAATGTTCGGTGCCAGCTTTGCGACCTCGAATGATGGAGAAATTAGTTAGGCCAGCTAACAGTTCGAACCAACGATCCTGCATGCATTGCAAGACCCATATAAGCTCTGCATTACACTTTTCATCATCTAAAAAACATACGTTATGTATGGAAAACTTATAAAGGATATGAGGTCTGGGACCCTTGAAATGATGGAATTGCAGTTCCCTAACTGTGCGAATGTATAAAAGCAAAATTTTTCCATGAAATTTTGTCTTCTCGTAAGTTCAATTATAGTGGGACACACTATCAGAATATTTACATCATCCTTATGAATACAAAGAGTGAAGAGTTATAAGTGAAGTATCAGAAGCGTTGAGTTGATTTTCAAGAAACTCAGCTTGTTCTCTGTGTGGACCTGGCTAGTCGATCCCGTGTGTTTTTTCGCACTTTGGTACCAGTAGTTGCCAGATTATGGGAGGTGCGCTGTTTCTCATAAATACGAATACTTAGCAACACTTCCAGTAACAAGTGTTTCCCTTCTAGTACGTAACAAGTGCAAGGCCGTCTGGGAAACGTATATCCTCACTAGTGGGCGGGATTGATGTCACCATGTATATGTAAGCTGAAACACTCAAAGCACTAGCCAATCCATACCAACATAACGGTCGTTACGTCATCATTCTCCTTCGATTGCCCTTTAATTTCCTAATTCTTTTCGATTTTATCATTAACACCTCTATACTAAGTTCCATCAACCTGGAGTTGAACATAAACAGCACGCCTAATGTTGAAAAGACTAAAAGATAGAGCGTGAAGCATTCGGCGTTGATCTTAAAGACGCGCCCTAAATAAAGCACCGCCCTAATAGCCTGTTGCCATATCACTTATTCTTTCTGCGTTTTTACCCTAGCAGACAAGTGTGGTACCAATTTCCCGGTCACAGATCGATGGATGACTTCGTTTGCCGGGGGGCTCGGGATCGAACCATCTGTATGTATTATACTGCAGTGTACCTCAAACCACTAACGCGTGCTAGTAATTAATTCACTATATTCTAATCCACTATTAATAATTTTTTCTCGTTTTCTTTTTTAAACAGCTTTTCTGCCACATTTTCGTCATTATGGTCAACTTTGTTTCTTCATGTCGCCTATGTTTTTTCCTAGAAGTTCCCATTGCGTTTTTCTTCTTTCAGCTTTCTTACTTGGTTTCCCTATAGCAAGCAAAAATAAGTTTTCCAGATGAACATGAGCCGAACACGTTCCGTTTTCCGATTTGCCAAGAAGAAACTTCTTGAATGTCAAGGTGTATTGAAACGAACTGGGAATAATAAGGTGCCAGCGTCATCGAATATCATGCTTGACGAACCAGTTCTGGAAGAAATTCTCAGGAAACTCGACATTAAGGATCGTGTGATGTTGAAAGGCGTGAGTATTCCAGAAATCTCATTCGAGATTTTGATGGTCGAGTAATATCTGCCGATTAGTGTGAACGACCACAAAGAATTTAACGTCTACGAAGCGTAATCTGCTATTACTCATTATCGCCCACTGTCGCTCTCGGTCGCTCTCCGTCGCTCTCCGTCGCCTCATATCGCTTCTCAATTTTCTTTCATTACGAATCTAGTAAATGTTATGCTGACACTTTTTTGACGCTTATTCTGAGCTATCACTGGATTAACTTTCGAAACAATGTGTTAGAAGAGTTCTTCCCTTGGATTAAGAGAAAAAAAAATGAAAAGTACTACCACAGTGAGCGATGAAATGTCAAGTGCTACTTTGTAAAGCGTTGTTTTAAATATTTTGAAAGTATTGTACGTCTGTTAGTTTTTACCATTCGTCACCTATCATTGATTTAGGTTTCACCTCAAATACATCAATTGGTCGATCGTTTACCACTAATATTGCCGTTTGTCTTCATTCGCTCGGATAGTCGTGGAAATATTGAGTTGCATTGTGACCATATGGACGTTCTGATAGGTGATAAAGACCGTTTAAAGGATTAAAGTAGAAGGAAAATAAAGCTATCATGACGTTTAAACGCTGAATCAGTCGCGTAGTTGCTCAAATATAAGGAGAATTTCATTTAAATCACTATCTCTTCTTTTTTGCTTGGGTGACTGCTGATGACACTGATCGATAGAAAACTAGCTGATAGGCAGGAGAAACGAAGGACCAGCATTGTGTGGTGGTTAACGCGTTAGACACCGGAAAGGGTAATAGCGAGTTCGTTTCCCCCACCGCAGACACTTGCGGTACGGAGTTCTGCGAATATCTCAGCATCGTTGTGGTTGTATTTCGCTTAATAACCTGCCGTAAAAGGGCGCGCGTGGCGCAGTGGTCGGAGGTGCCCTGCAACTCACACGTGGAATCGATTTCCGCGCCCATGGCCCAACAAGCTTTCCATCCCTCCAAAGTCGGCAAATTGGTACCAGGCTTGTCTAGGAGGATAACAACAGTGGCTCGATACATCGATAGGGCACCACGAGTCATTGTAAAGGCCAGATATGCATCCAATCACCTCCAAACAATGCTTAATGAAATTAAATGCATGACGCATCCATCAGGGATTGATCAATGCCGAGAGCTTCATCCTTTTTAACCTGCCGCGAAAAAATTATGCTAGAGCCACAAATAAAAAAGCAAACACTATCTCTTTATTGGTATATAAGATTAATCTACAATAATACGAGTTATCTACCTAACGTACGGAGGTTCGGTATTCGAATAGAAGTTGAAAAGTACCTTTTACGGTTTAGTTGTTATGAAACAAAAAGAAAAGTGTTATCGCTTAGACTACATACTTGTCGACGTTCCTGGTTTTAAAGTCCATGATGGAGTGATGGTCTTCAACTACAGTGACACGCGAACGATAATCGTATCAATTGGTTGGTTTTGGCTCGAATATCTCAACGAATTCTTGAAGTGCTCCATATGACAATTCACAGTAATGTGCAGCTTCTATTGTGACGTAGCACTCTGTCAATTACATCTATACGTGACTTGTTCTGAGGCATTTTTTTTCTCGACCATCAAAATACCGTCATCACATGCAAGTCGTTTTTCCCAACTAGTAGCTAAGAATCTACTGAATTTCTGAACTCTTTACAGTTCTTTCTACTTCTGTTTAGCAAACACGAGGTGTTATTTTTATTTCTTTATTTACGTACAAGCTGACGTTTCGGCGGATTTCGCCTTCCTCAGAGCCTGGAAAGGTCAAGTTGACTGCAATCTACACGGTCAAACGCCTCCATAACCAAACAGAGAAAATGTTGAACCAAAAATTTCAATTTTTCAATTTTTTTTTATTTTTCTTTACAGTTCATTTTGATCATTGACGTGATGAGTTTAGTGTCACGAATCACTGGAATTGCTCACTTATGGCTGGACTCTACATGGAACGGTCACATCGTGCAGACAATTGTTGAGTATTATCAGGCAGTTAATCACGATAACAAAAAGAAAGAGGTGTTGATTTACGATTCATATCGATTCTTTTCGGAATTACTGTAAAATATTAGTATATTTATGGAGAACTCTAGCATTTAACAGGTTTCATCTGGAACAACTCACAATCATTGGCAGCATCAGATTCAGTGATATTGACTGGGTGAGTGTGGTCGTTAAAAAAGTTTATGAAGTTTTTTATTCATGAGACTAACGAACAAAAACAAAAGGCATGGAATGGTGCCGTTTATTCATAACTTTGTTTAAAGCCGTCTACTCAGTAAAAAATAATGACAAATCAGAGTCGACTCTTACGATCTACTTCGAAGAAGCTTTTTTTATCCGGACTTTATTTAAGAATATTTATTCCTTTCTGGTTTGTTCCCAGTCGTTAACCCAGGTCTTCTAACTAAGGGAATAACTTGTTAATTTTGATACTTCATAGGTCTCGTCGCTGATTCTGCTCTCACGTCGCTCATTGTCGCATTTACGATTTCGTCACTGTCGTGTACACTCGCAGCAGCAAACAGTACAGTTATGGACTGCTGTGATGCAGTGCCACTCCTTGAGCGCATTGCAGTACGAGCCGTGTCGTCTCGACAGATGGAGCCGACCACATCCGTCGACGCACTCACTAACAAACCTCTTAAGTAAGTTCATTTGTTCGGTTATCGAAATAGAATCGCAGTTGGCTGTCGTCCGTCCATTCGCTACGTGGTTCGTCGTGGTTACTTGTACTGGAAGGATAATACTTATTTGGAAGAAGAGTTTAATGGTGGTGACAAACGAGGCCATTTGAAAAATGGTGTTTCGAATAAGGCTGAATACGTTTCTGAAACACCACTCTCTTAAGGAGTATTGCACTGTCACCCATGTAGAGCCAAACTCATTTGTAGCTTCTCTGTTCGATTAGAAATCATCTCTGCTATTTAACAATAATTCCTGAGCACGATTGTTCCTCATTCAGATCTTTGATTCTGACTGGCATAGATGGTCTACAACCGAAGGATCTGTTTCGAATGACGAATGGGGCACGTTTAGAAGAGCTGGCTGTGGTTGGAGAGTTGATAACGCCATCAATTTTTGATCACAAAGGGGCAAGCGCGATGTTGGGAACCGTTAATAGCCTTCTAATACAGGTAGGGTTACATAAACAGCTGGTAAAATATGGCTGACACTTTTTTCATAGTGTATAAACATCTGGCAAGCTGCTTCTATTCAACGTTGTCATCCCACTGTAAAAATCTGTTGCCCAAGCTCTTCTCACTTGATACTTAACACTTGAATGGCCCATCCTCACCGGTTGTGCGGACGCCAGCATAACCTCCATTTTTCGGAGATTTACTGGTTAAGCCATTGTGGTTCCCTGTAATCCCTGAGGTCAGCCTAGCCAAAGTCTTTCCCAGGTCTTCACCACCACAGGCAGTCGCAGCCCTTGTGGATAAGAGGAAGATTTGCCACCATGCGACTTTAATACCAGGACGGTGGTGGATCCCTGGTATTGATTTACTCTTAGCTAGGCTTCCTGTTGGAAACTGCCGTACTCCTCAGCTTGGGACACCCCTGCCAGGTGATGAATTCCTCCGCTGTAGATCGCAGTTATACACCCAGGAACACCACCCAGCCACGATGAGGCGGTAAGCTGTTGGGAGGCAAGCTCAGAGATCCAAGCTTCTCTATGCTTACTAAATAACAAAGGAACAAACAAAACGTCAGTTAGAAATTTGTAGTAATATTTTTCATATTATGTCCATTTTTTTCTGCAGTGATATTTGAATATGTGAACAAATATTCAGGTAATATAAGTCTAGGTGAATTCAACATTCTCAATCCACGACGCCTCCGAACGTGCAGCAATTTTACGAATGATGTCATCGTTGCCTGCTACTGGTGTACTCGAAGTGATCCATATCAGTCGCGGAACGGTCACTGACACCACCAAGGTGATCAGTTACTGGATTCAGCTTGCTAGGTAAGTGTGCTTCATATCTTCTTAACTTCATGTGCCAATAAAATTGCTCGTTACTTTGACTGTGATGTGAATCCGTCGAAGTATAGACAACCGAATAAAATCATTTGCGTCTGGGCCGTTGAAAGGATAAAGGATAAGACACTCGGCATTGATCAAACCTTTAGGGATCCGCCATGCATTCGACTTCATTAAGTATCGCTGGAAGTCACTGAATGCATATCTGGCCTTTGGAATGACTCGCGGAGGCCTATCGATGTATCGATCCAATGCTGCTATCCTCCAAGATAAGTCTGGTACCAATTTGCCGACTCCGGAGGAATGGAAAAGCTCGGTGGGCCAACGATCGAGGCGAGGGAATCGATTTTACATGTGTTGCAAGGCGCTTCCGACCACTGCAGCCACATGTGCCTCTACTGGGCTGATAATGAAACTTTAACCAACTACACGCAGAGAAATGAAATCCCATTTGTGACTATGAAATGTGGATAAGCTTGCTTCAAAGTCTACTGAATGTAAGCTAAGATCGAGCAACTTCAAAAAGTCTATAACAATTGGTGAGAATATAGTCTTAAATCGGAAACGAACTTCAAAGTTGCTCCATTTTTTTTATTAAATACTGCGAAATATTTAATGGTAAATACGACACTGCGAGTTGAAAATCTCATCTTAAGCCACTGCTCAAATATCTTCTGCTGACGATACCGTTATTTCATCGACTGAACTGATACTCTTTTCAGAGACTCATCACGTGAGGTGAAAGTTGAAATTGGAAGAATGCTCACAAGAACGCGCCGACGCTGCGGTCGGACGCCTTCTGCGAAAAGTTCGTGGAGTAGGACGTAGCGAGTGGACTAAAGGAGGAGTAGCGATGCAAATGGGTGACGGCCGATTAACGGTACTAGACAAGAAGGCGTGGTTCGGTGATGATCAGTAAGCTGTCGAAGCTGAAGTAGCCGTAGCAGAGGTCAGGCTTATCGGCAGTTACTTAATGTTCAGTTGGAAATGATCACCTAATGATCCTCTTTGGGACCATTGCTCTCGTGAGCGACTAGTTCTGTGATTCCTGGCTTTTGCTTGCTTTATCACATCCTCGTTCATTGCTGCGGTGTTAATCTCATTAGACGTCCAACGTGTATAGCACACCTTCACAGGAGGTGAAACATACGTTTTGACACTTTCTTTGATTCACATCAATAACCGCGAGTCGGTCCTCGCGTGTACTTCCTGTTTTTCGCATAATATTAGTAATTCCTGCTCATTAACGGATATTATGTTCTATTACAACGAGTTTATCTGCCTTGCTTTCTAGCAGACTGCTTCTCTAAGCATGGGGTTTGTTTTTTGTCCCTGTCTTTTAAATCTTTCCCCACCCCCACATTTCTACATACGGGGTGTGGACACATTTGTAATCAAGTGTTCAATGTTCTCTGATAAACAGTTGCTTCATATTCTGACTTTTGCACTGAGAATGTGATTAATCCCACTCGCAAGAATCCGCAGAAATTCGTAGAAAGAATTATAGATCAATAGTGGTATAACAGCTAGTGGAATTCGCATAGCTGGCTAGAAAACCTATTAGCACCTTTTCTTCGGAAGCACTTTCTATCGAACTGTGATAATCGCCGTGTCGATTACATGTGCGAGCTAATGGTGGCGCTCTACAGCGTGATGAAGCCAATGAACGGCGAAAGTGTTGGTTCTTCTACGGCTCTTGTTTGAGCTATTCGATAAATAACAGATTTATCGGCTATATAGGGATAAAAGTTAAAGGATAAAAAGGACAAAGCTCTCGACGTTGATCAATTCCTGAGGAATGCGTCATGCATTAGACTTCATTAACCATCGTTGGAGGTGATTGAATGCATATCTGGCCTTTAAAGTGACTCGCGGTGGCCTACACTGATGCATCTAGCCAGTGCTGCTATCCTTCCAGACAAGTCTGGTACCAATTTGCCGACCCCGGAGGGATAGAAGGCTTGGTGGGCCATAGGCGCGGGGATCGATTCCACGTGTGTGTTGAAGGGCGCCTCTAACCACTGCGCCACACGCTCCTATGGTGGTAAAGGTAATGGCGAAATGTTTCTAGAAGTGGCTTGTGTATCAGTGCTGGATGTGCCAATCGTGAATGTATGGTTGAAAATTAGGCTCTGCAGGTAACAAGCCAAAGGTTGGTCGACGACATGTAGTGTTTGCCTTTTGCACGAAAAATAAAAACTTCTGGGCTTATTTATGTGCTTGCATGAGTAAGTTCGAAACTTTTTGCGAGATTCGGCATCACATATTATGCACTCCATTCGTCCCATACATTCTCTAGCATGCGTCAACCACCAAGTTCTTCCGATTTGTTTGTTGGTTCGGCCCCTGTTTAAGGACTTTTCATCATCTTTGTGAACGTTATTGATTGCTTGTCGAGTCCATTCTCACTGGAGTTTTGGAATGCTGCTCTTGTGCATTAGGCAAACCTCGAATACAAACCATATTTCAAGTTCACAACCTCAGAGGAGGCCTAACTGGCTCGAGAATGGGTCGAACCAGGCACGCTGCAGGTGTTATTAAATGATCTACCAATTTACCTCCAAAATTTTCTTGAGACCAAATTTTTTCGGCAATGTCGCCTCCTTAAAAGGTGGCGTCATTTTGAGTTCATTGTCGATAGCTGCTAGCTCTCGCGATTTGGATCTTCGCATCCACTTATTGTCGAATGAAATGCAGCACCGAGGGTTTTTAACCACAAGCAACCAATCAAAAAAATTTCATCGATCGTCTTAACAAATTTATAGATAAAACGAAAATGTGACAGAAGTATCGTTGCTTTTCTTCTCTTCGGCTTTAAGTGGTTTCGAAATCACTGGAACGATGATGAGGAGAAGATTCATAGTCCACGCAATCAAGCGACACCGCAGTAAGCAAGAATGATACGCGTTGCAGAGAGAAACAAATAGTTGCATAAGCAGTAAGTGTCCTCCACCCAGCGAACTGAAGGCATCAGAGAATTTAAAAAAGTGCTAAAATGAATAACAAACAAGCTGAAAGCCTTTGAGAATGCTGGTTTTTAAATAACTGACGATGGTTTTTTGAGAATTCAAATACGTGAAGACCTGCAACTCCAAGAACTCATAAGAAGGACTTTCAGCTCTATCGTTCTGAGAATGTCTACATTTATATCTTTCTGGATCACCTCTAATCTGAACCTGTTTAAGTATCAAAGTCTCCAAGAAAAACTTGAAATTTTCAACACGATCGTGGCAACCGCATGCATTAAAGATAACTTCGGGAACACCACTGTGGTCCGCTGGGCTCAATCCTTGCGGGCGAAACCGACTCTTTGTTTTAAATAGAAAAAAAACTGCAAGAACTAATACCAGGATCCACCACCATGCTAATATCAAACTAGTCGCATGGTGGCAAATCTCCCTTGATCCACAGATGTGGCGACTGCTTGTGGTGGTGACGACCTGCGCAGACTTTGGCTAGGCTGACCTCGGGACTCCAGGGAACCACAATAGCTAAACCAAGAAAACTACGAAATAATGGAAATTATGCTAGCGGCTGGCACATCCGGCGAAGACGGGCCATCTAAGTATTCAAGTAAGTAAGAATGAAACCAAGAAAAAGTAGCGGAAAGTTAAAAACAGAAGTCAGAATCCCATGAAGCTAAAAAGAGGAAAACTTGTGTCTTTTCAACAAACATCTACAGATTCCAATTGCTTTTATCCTAATAAATATAGTTCAAAATGAGCCATAATCGCAATGTTCGAGTCATAGATGGCTCATATACAGTGAATGGTATAATTTCCATGTGGTGCATGGGAACTTTGAACAACATCAAAGCAAAGTAATGGGCTCAACTTCAAAATTAAGTATAGCTGTTCCGAGTGCTTGAAATGAAATAGTAGATTCGGTTCTCGTTCTCAACAAGAATTCATGATTAAGCAAGAAATAATAGAAATACGAATATTGATTGAAGCAATGGAGGTGAAATGTGATCATTTCTCATTGTTTCCGCACGCTTCTTCAGCTTTGTAAGAAAGAACTAGCTGCCTAGTTGACTATCTCCATGTGTGGAAACTGTTTGCTTCTTCAAGGTCAACATAGATCTATAATAAAAGTAAGACACAACCGCAACGATGCTGAGATATTTCCAAAGCTTTCTCGCTATTGGGGTGAAAAAACAGGTTGAGAGAAAGGCAAAAGAACGGCCTCTGGAGTGGGTAACATGTAAGCCTCAGGAAATGCTAATCGCTGGTTCGAATCTGGTCTAGCGTCCAAGTTTTGCAAAAATCTAAGCGTTATTAGGTTGTATGTCACATAATACCCTTCCGTGAACGAAATAATAGGAGGTAGATAAAGAGTTGAGTATTTTAATAAATGTGTTTATTAAACATTCGTCGATCCGTTTCCATGGCTCAGAGTATGCCACATAGATGGGACTTTTGTACCGCCGGAACCAGAGGCGTTAATGATGTTGATCGATCCTGAAAAGTATCAGTCAAAATTAGTTCGATTAATCAGTTACCTTTTCTGCCATCAATATAAAAAACCTAGAATGTCTCCTTATAGAGCGCTCCTAAGACAAACACGACCTCATGCATTGATTTCAACACACAAGGCGCGCGTGAAATAAGGCGGAGTTCTTAGTGAGTCCCACATGCAATAAGCCGTTGAGGTCGCTTATATATTAAATCATAGCTAACGATTCGTGCTTCTTTCTAGTAAAAAGATGAAGTTGCCAACTTTTTGACTGAAGAAAGAAATCCTTGGATAAATAGCTGAAATTAAATTAATCCTTTTGCATCGAAGGCATTTTTTTTCGACGTTTCGAATTTAGCGCTAATGGAGCAGTGGAGGGGTTGAAAGCTTTTGCTCTATCGCTTTAGTCGTAAATGTGATTTTTGTACAGTATTTCTTCTCATATTTAGAACATGGATATTAAGAAATTTGAAAACGATATTTAAAGTTGAAAAACACCTCAGCACAAGTGCGGTAGCCGAAACCATCAACATACTGGGAACAACCGTGTTGTTCTGAATGAAATTCTTCTTGTTCAGTTGTGATCGTGTTCAAAATTTGACCCTTGACGTCAAAAAATGCACAAAGTCGCTTTGTGCCCTTCATAAAATCACAGTCTCGTCATGGTAGAGTTAGAAAGTTTGTGTCTGATTGGCAAAGATTTATAGATTCTAGTGGTTTTCGACATTAAGCTAATAAACCTCACTACGGCTTGAGTTGTGTTCGTTCAAAGTTGAAATCGGGCATTAATTTCGCATTGTATGACTCTTATAGAGGTCATATCGTCGCGTAAGTGTTAATACATATAATCCTTTGCTTAAAGGAAAAAGTTTTTTTTAATAAGTTGAGGTTGTCAGATGCCAACAAAAGGTGTTAGCGAAATGAAAATGTGGAAACGTGCTCAGATCCAAAGTTGTAAAGCTGCTTACCAAGCTTACAAGAGTGCACCGTTTTGAAAAAATGGTAATCTGAGCAATCTGCAGGAGAAGAAAGAAGGAGAATTGTTCACAACTTAGTATTAACAACGATATAGCTACATCTTAAAAAAGAGATGGTTAGCGTTGCCCACCTTTTCGACCACACCACTTGTGATGGTTCCGGTTTGTGTCTTGTCGAGTTTGTCGTAAATCGGCAGTGGCTGTGCAGATTTGGGGCGAGTAGGTTGGCCATTGCCAACTTGTAGTGAAGAGGTTGTTGTGTCGCGAGCTTTCGTCTCAACATTCACACCTGTAATTATTTTTCCTTACTAATGTTGTGATATATGGAAGATCCAATCCTTGTAGAGTCCACAGGAAAGTAGTGAATCTATACTAGTACTTTTCCAGGTGTACAGAGCTACTTGTACTGTAGCCAGAAAGGCTGTGCAATACATTTGCTCATTGGTCCGATTACACCCTTTGGGTGAACGAAACCTTCCATCTGTCCTGAGTCAGCAGAACTGACAGAGACTTGTCTAGGAGGAAAGAAATACTGATTTGAAGCATTAGTAGACCATAGAAAGTCACTGGATAGGCAATGCATGAATTCAATAACATCTACGATGCTTAAGTGAGCCGTTTGCTAGACACATCCTTAAGGAATTAATCGATGCCAGGCGCATTATCTTCATTTCGCCCTCATGCCTATAAATTCATAACATTCGTCAGCTTACCTCCTGTTGTGTGATCATTTCCTAAACTGATAACGGAGTGCGACCGTACACTGTATTTACGTTGAATGTGTGGATTGGAATTGGCCGGCGAGTTATGAAAACATAAAATTGGGAGTTGAGCGCAAGAAGACAGCTGCACCAGCAATCTGCAACATAACGTATCCTAGTGCTCGTCGTCAGTAATCAGTCCTAATGAACAAATGCCGCTATAAACATTGTACACAATGAGAATTTCAAAACATATAACTAACACAATGATGCTGAGATATTTGCAAAATTCCGGGCCTCAAATATCTGCGGTGGGGATCGAAGAAGCTATTACCCTATTCAGGGTCTAACGCGTTCACTATCGCACAATGGTAGTCCTTCGTTTCGCCTGTCTCTCAGCTAGTTTTCTATCGATCAGTGCCATCAGCGACCACCCGTTAACGGGATTATTCTGGGAAGCACAAATCGGCATTGAACCCAGTTAAGCTGAGGCCGTAGTCGAAATCACAGTGCTAACCTTTTTATTTACTGTCTACTACAATTTTTTCAAGGCACGGTATTATGTGGAATACAACCACAATGATGTTGAGATAAAATTGCTGATGACACTGGTAGATAGAAAATTGACTGATTGAAAAGCGAAACGAAGGACCCACATGGTGTGGTGGTGAACACGTTAGCACACGGAAGGGGTAATAGTGTGTTCGTTGCAAATATCTCAGTATCATCGTAGTTGCATTTCACATAATAATACGCTGCCATGAAAAATTGTAAACAGTAAATAAAAAGTTAGCATTGTATAACTAGCATTTTTTCTATTATGTGAAAGTGATAGGGCATGTGTGGCGCAGTGGTTGGAGACGCCCTGCAATACACATCGTGTCGATCCTCCCAGGTCAGAGTGATAATAACAACAATAGAAATTACTCTATTGACAAAAATTTAGTGAGATCAAAACACTATTAACATCAAGGATGCTGAGATATGCGCAAAACTCAGAGCATTTGTAGGGCTTCGAACCAGCGATTACCCTGCCTGGGGCTCACGTACTATCCACCACACCAGCCGAGCCCTTTGCTTTGCCTTTCCCTCAATCAGAAACACTATTAACATATCACTTCAATGTTTGCTAAACTATCAGCATTGCATTTATAGGTCAGTCTAAGTATTTACTCCACTATTTTTATCTGTTGAAGGCAAAAAACTTCGAAAAACAGCATATTTATAACTTAGTGATCGATTAATAGGCAGCACACAACCATGTCCTTCCGTAAAAAGGAAATTAGTTCGAAACAAGTGTTGTTAAAGGTTCTACGAAGCTTAGGAAATCTAGAAACCAATTAATTCATGGAAAACTACTGAAAACAGCGACGGATTTGAGGTCATTTTTTCAGAAGTCTTAGTGGTATCCTACTTTGTGGCTCACCGTGATTTTAGGAATCGTGTTGCGACGTACAAAGATAGCTTATCTCTCAGCACTGTCATCTAAGCCGAGAACGGATCCGATATTTCTAGCCAGAAGCCTAGAAGAAGCAATAAACGTGGAAACAACCACTGTTAGGAGTTACCACCGCTCTAGAAGAACTCAGTCGCAAGATGGGAATCTTTCCGATACACAGGCGTCGTCGATTACATACAGTTGACTTCGCGGAGCCCTGGAAATTTTGTCTCGACACTTCGGGAAAAAGAGCTGAACCAACACTTCACCAGGTTAACTAGCCATCATACTGGGCTTCTTGTCTACAAATTCGGACAACGAAACATTCACATAGACCCCATAAAATTTCATTATGCAGTCCTTAGCTACTAATGTACTATACACCTGAGTCACACATCTGTGCGTTAAGCAAATAAAATATTTTCCTCGATAGCTACATCAAGCCAGGACGTGACCTTCAAATATATGAGAAATAATGAGAAATATCTCGACTTGAAATCCAAAGGAACATGAATAGATAGCAAGGCACGGATAGATTGGGTTCGTAATGAGATTTGATGACAAGTCGATGAGATGAAGGACAGGGTGAATTTAAAGAGAATAAAAGCGTCATATGTGGTGACAACCTAAAAGAAATGCATAAATGTAGTTCTGTTTACGTCAAACAGCTAATATTCGCCGTTGAAAACGTTTTACTGGATACGGAATGACGCTTTCGGACGTCACCGTACTTAAAACAAATCACCTCAATGAACGACGACCGTGTGGAAATGAAGAAAAAGGTGGAAATGTGGTAGAGTGGTTACTGAGAATGTGTACACATGAACCATCCAAAACAGAAGAACGAGACTTTCGACTTTCCCTCCATTGCACCCATGAATACTAACTCTACTAGTGCTGCTAATACTACTAGTATGACTAACACTACCCTTCTTTCGGCAATGAACCCAGTTAAGCTAAGGCTGTAGTTGAATTCACAATGTTTATGAGAGACAGGCGAAACGAACGACCCGCATGGTGTGGTGGTGAACGCGTCAGCCCCGGAAAGTGTAATAGCGCGTTCGTTCCCCACCGCAAACATCTGCGGTCCGGAGTTTTGCAAATATCTCAGCAATACTGTGGTTGTATTTCGCTTAATACCTTGCCGTACAAATTATAGTAGGCAGAAAATAAAAAGTGAACATTGTGAATTCAACTACCCTTCCATTACAAGTTTAGCGATAACCCATGTTCTTTATTTTATTTGACTCGTCTTCACGTCTACCGTGCGAATCCCAGCACTTCCCACATTCGACTCGTTCGCTCACATCAATTGTCTATGAAGATCTTTCAAATTTACGTGTGGCTTCGGTTGCTGGTTGAGGACTTTCATTTCATATTGAGTATTGTAGAATGCTGGTCGAGCAATCACCCTAGAGTCCTGGGATAGCCGGGCTGGAATCCTAATTGGATTGGAGAGATTTTTTTTCTCAGACAAGTCCGTTACCAAGTTTCCGACCCCGGAGGGATGATGTGTTTGGTTGGCCTAGAGCGGAATCGAACTAGCACCATGCTCGTGATGACGGACATCACTACCACTTACTATCCGCTCCTGATCACCCATGTCGCAAGAAATTTCGTCCTTTTCGGATCCTCATGGTACGTATTCCCTATTTTTTTCGTTTTTGGTGCTAGCTGAAGTACAAGCTTTCGTCGTATTTGTTCGTTTTTTCTTGCGTATGCCTTCCACAAGAGGATCACAATTTCTTGTAGTAGCAGTCAAGCAAAACTGATTTCCTCGACGTGTCCTTGTCAAATAAATAATTGAGGAGAGCGTTCCTTCCAAGAAATGTCGCACTATCTTAAAAAGCAACTTTCTACTGCAAATGACATGCTAAACTACAAGACGCATTGCCCGCCAAAAAGCAGATCCATATTGGAGGGGGAATCCACCAACAACCGTGCGGTATAAAACGGCACTGCTGAGTGAAGTCCTCCATTCTAGCGGTTTTTTCTCTTCATTGGATTCAACTCGATATAACAACGAACACCCACATCGCAACAACGACGAGCTTTGAACCATCAATTCGGATCAATGTGGCTCTGAAGAAGGAGAAGGCGCCGGAACGTTAGCCAAAGAAAAGAAGTTTTTATACCAAACTCGTGTCAGCTCGATCACGCAGAAAACTATCGAATGTTTAACTGTCGAGAAGATGCGGGTAAAACAGTTTAGAAAACATCCACTTCATTTAAAATAATTGATCAATAACTTCCGTTAAAGCAGAAAGCCAGACCCAAAAAATCACACAGCGTTACCACTATTACATACACAAATACTTGGATGGACTGCTAATGTCGCGCTAATTGAAACACTTCGATTCGTCTTGTTTTACTATATCTGTCACCCATCCAGATTCATGAGTGGGTATGTCCCTGACTTGTGAAATTTCAGTTCTCACATTGACAATGTAGGCCGATTGTGATTTTTTGCCAAAATTCTGAGATAGCCTTGTTAATTAATTCTCTGGCGTTTATCACAGACAATGATTGAACCCACTGAAGCAGGCGAAGGTCTCTTGGCTTACAACTAAGAATCTTTCAAGACAGTAGCAATTCCCTGCGATTAGTTCATCGACTGTTCGAAGACGATCTATTAGGCGGACTATTTCTTCTGCTCACTTCCGCCCAGGAATTTAAGTAAACGCACAAAACCATTACAAAAAATTTTAAGCTGAATTTCGTTGGTCAGGATTTATGTCTCACATATGTATTAAAATTATGGATTGTCACTATTATCTACTACCACCTGTTCGCATCCACAGAATTGATCACTTTACAAATCGGTCGATGCGCGTTGAATGATGACAACAGAGTTCCTTTCTCTGTTGACCACGCTTCCAACCATCCATTTTCACTAGCTGAAACATTAAATGGTCAAGGAACTTCTGGAAAGAAGAAAAATACGATTGTAGAAGAGTCTCAAAAAAGAAAGATGGCTGAAAATATGAGAACATTTCCGACCAGAAAATGCTACTGATGCATCGGACGAAAGAGAGACGGCGTTAAGTGGCGCTAAACAGACCAGCAGATGTGAAATGTCACCAGTGCCTACATCCCATACGATAACCTAGAATTGATATTTCGGATTACGGTGTGGTTTTGTGATTTCAGGATTCCAAACGCTTGATTTAGATTACCGCAGTCAAAACATTTAGTATATTGTACCTACTTTTGGCCCTCTAAATGGCACAAAAGATAGTCGTTTTATATGTGCATAATATCAATGAGCCATTGAACAAAAAGAAAATTAATGGAAATAATGAGAAGGACGAAAATACAACAATTCCAAGAATCGGAAAATGAACCGCAGGGAGGAATGCCTCACTATCACGCCTGATATTGGGCAGTATATAAGCCTGTTATTCTGATGAGATGGGAACATTACGATTCCATGTGAACTCTGTGCGGTTGGTCTCCACGTGAAATATTTAGTGGAAGACTCATAGAAAGCGGTGAGCGTGCAAAGACTCGTGTTCAATGTGACTGAAATTTTTGGTTCAACAACTTCTCTGTTTGGTTATGGAGGCGTTTGACCGTGTAGATCGCAGTCAACTTGACCTTTCCAGGCTCTGAGGAAGGTGAAATCCGCCAAAACGTCAGCTTGTACGTAAATAAAGAAATAAAATAACACCTCGTGTTTGCTAAACAGAAGCAGAAAGAATTATTCAATCAATGCCGAGGTTAATAGAAAGTCGGACATGGGAAAATACAACAATCAAGCGCGTCATTAAGGGTACAAAAATCGAATATGTATTCCAAGTACAGTAAGCTCTAACGATGTAAGCTTGAAAAATTCACACCAACGAATGGTAAGCTCAGCAACTGACAAAGTACCCGTGGAACCACCACCGTGCTCGTGATGAACGGCAATACTACGACTGCGTTTCTTTACTATTAACTTAGAGAACTAATCTTTGATGGTTTTTTTAAAATTCATTCTTATGAGATCTACTTAGAAAATATTAGAAAATATAAAAACAATTTCCTTACCTTTTTATCCGCTGCTCCAGAGATTACGATACGTTCATCTTCAGCTAGCGCCACACACGTTACTGTATCTTCGTGTCCAACCAAGACCTTTTAAAGAATTATTGCAAAGACGACTTATCATCCGTCCCTACATTTAAAAACGGTAATTCTACCTGTGTAAGATATCCGGTGTCTATCTGCCACAGTTTGCATGACTGATCGCGTGAACCTTAAAGAAAATGATGGATTTCTCTACATTCAAACGAAAGAAACGAGATCCAAACGCGAAAGTCGTTTTCATCCCAAAAAGAAATACTCTTAAAACAAACCAGTGGCGACGAGAGAACCGAGCCTTGTCGCACTGAAGCAGGTAATTGTCTCATTATGAGATAATCTGCTTCTCAGCACCGGTCCCTCGTCTCCAAGAGTCCATACCTTCAGTCTGATAACGAAATGTTAATAACATGGATACCAGCACTTATAATAAAAGTGAAGATGAAAATACTTACTCATATCTCACGAGTTTATAGTAATCTCCGAAACATCCCCCTCATTTGAGGACATCATCCCCTTCAACCCCGCTTATGACACTAGAAAAAGACTGTTCGTTGGAGCACGAGACATTAGCGTAGGATTGACATCGTCAACGCGAGTTAAGCCATAAGCATCTGTTATTTTGACAAGCCAATTATCCATAAGATTCAGTGGACAGTGCGAAGACTTGAAGAAGACCTTCGGAAAAGATGAGGCCTTCTACTAAGTTATTATGAGAAAATTCCTTGCCAAGATTATCCTAGGAGATAATGGTCCTATTCCTAGTGCAACAAATATATTCAGTGGAACATCGCTATTGAGGCTTACGTAGTAAAGAATTTTAAGAGAAGGTTTACAACTTTTCGATAATATACACATATTACCTCCAAACGGCTTACCGCCTCACCGTGACTGGGAGGTGTTTCTGGGTGTCGGACTGCGATGTATAGCGGGGAATTCATCACACTGGCAGGGTCTCCCAAGCTAAGAAGGAGTCTGGCGTTTTCAACAGGAAGACTAACTAGGAGTAAACCAATCGCAGAAATCTCCACCGTCCTGGTATCAAATTAGTCACATGGTGACAAATCTCATTCAGATCCACAAGGGCTGCGACTGCCTGTGGTGGTGAAGACCTAGGGAAGACTTTGGCCAGGCTGACCTCGGGATTCCAGTGAACCACAGTGGCTTAACTAGCAAATCTCCGAAAAAGTAGAGATTATGCTGGGACCCGCACAATCAATGAGGACGGGCCATTCAAGTACTAAGTATCAAGTATATGTATTTGTTAACACGGAAAGTATAAACCTTATGAGGCACAAACAGTTTGCAGGATCGAATAGTGGACCTCTTGAATGGAAGTACTGTCTCATTACAATGCACCATGCCAAATGAGATTGTTGGTAAGCAGCCAAAATTAATTTGACACTTTAAACTCGATTGATGAAATTAAATATTTCAGAAGAATTTAAAGTTCTTCACAGAAATACTGACATATTACTCACTCTTTCGAGTTTTTTGAACTGTGTGCAACCACGAGCTTACCACTGGGAGGAGCAAAAAATCGGCGGTAGCACACCTTGAGACATCATCACCTGTAAAACGATCTGATAAAGAAGTCAACTATCAGATACAATTGCAAAAAGAATGAGTAAAAGCAAGATAAAAGAATGCAAATGAATTTAGTGGACGACATTGTTAACTGATGGGCCTTAATCTTTGCTAGATGGTCTCCATATGTTCTTTCTGCTTAATTCTACTCAACGCTGATAAACAGCTTTCAGCAAAAAAATATTAGAAGGACTGTGCAATTTTAAATTAGTGATGATCGGCTAAGCCAGAGAGATTGCTTGTGAAATTTGTGAATGCTTGGATATGAAGACAAGAAAAAGAAGACCAAAACTCATGTCGCATTCGATGAATGGTAATCTCATTTTCAGTTTTCAGTAGGATCGCTTCAATTATTCCTTTACTTTTTTTTAGAACTTGGTTCTCTTTAATGTCGTGTTAAGCTTGCGCTAAAATTAGCAGAGCTACCCTGATGGCGCCGTACTCATCAACTCACCACGCCCTCTTCGTTGTCGAAAACTTCCCACTGACAGAGCTTGCCTTCTTTTTCACAACTCAGAACTCGAAAATTCTCGAACGGATAAATAGAGACCACTTCCGATGAATGGAGCTAAAAAGCACGATGCAGTCTTTTCTGTTCTTTTCTGTTCTATTTCTTTCCATTTCTGGCAGATTTTGCTTAATCCTTGAATAGGTTTGAAGAGATCTCTAAAACTGCGTCGTGCTAGGCACTGAAAACTTTGAGTAGGATCAATCCGCTATAAAAACTTTACTATTGAGGAGCTTCTCACTCAATCTTACAGTAAGTTTTTTTCTGGCAAAAAACCTTGCTGGGAATCTTTATGAGTTTTAAGGGACCAGAAGAAGCCTATTTACCTAAAGGCATGGATGTAGTATGAAGTCCCAGCATCGCAATCGCAAATTTTAACGATTGTTGATTCGGAAGAGGAAGTAGACCTCCCCCACTCAAGACAAACTGTCGAAAGCTCGCCGGGAATCCAGAATACCAGCGGCTCAGAGGTTCTCACTTACTGTGGTCCATTTATACTACGTCGGTTAGCCCTTTGTAACTGTGCGAATTAGATCGCCATCATAATTGGAAATGGAATTCAGAAGAACCCGATCATTGGGCAATTTCATAGACTGCAGCGTTCATCTATCGTTTTCCGTCAAGTACATGACAGAATTGTCAGCAGAGAATACGATATTCTCAGAATACATACGTTAAATGTTTGGTATAGAGTGCCTGAGGAGCATTCGAAAACGCTGATACTGCCAACGGCATTGCCGCTAAGAAGAAAAGCTTGATTGGGAGAGAACACCAAACATGACACGTGAACATCTTTACATTGAGGAACCTGAAATACTGAGCTTACTTTGCAGACTCGGAAAAAGTGGTAAAACACAAAACAAACGAAGAACAATATTTTACCTTACCGTTGATAAGCACTGACAGATGTCTAGATCCCATATAGCCACTACACCATCATTTGTACCGCAAGCCGCTACCTTAAGATTAGGCTTGTTTTTCCTGGGAACAAATAAAACTGCATAAGGAAGGAAACTGTTCTTGTATTACCTTTCGGATTCTGTCTTGCTTATTTCAAAATGCTAAAAAACACTAACTGAGATAAAAGTCGTCGCCGACTACAAAATTATAAAATGATCTCATTCTTCAGGTTCCAGTATTGCCCTGTTCTAGCAGGGATGTCAATAACGTCACCAAAACAGGTCCGATTGATAGATTTGACTAAATTTTGTTTTCCTAGTTCAGTAAAAAATATGTAGAGAACGCCCGACGAGACATCTTTTCATAAAGTTAAGCAGTTGGCTGGGCAGAATCCGACGCTTTACTGTAGGTTAACATTGCATATGACCGAGTTTTGTACGTATTCCATTGTATTAGGTGGGTACATATGAAATGTCCGATTTCATTGTTTTAATTCTCCGTGTGATTATTTAAATAAAAAAATTTTTTCTTTATTTATGTTTAATACACAATTTTGAAGTATAAAAGGTGCTCTTTGCATGTCTAGTATTGGCTTTTCTGAAGATTTTAGGCTTCATGAATTAACGCGATATTCGTGTCCTTTTTTTTCAACGGGTGGAAGACTGTGGAGCGGCAGGAGCTCGCAATGTCATCAAGTTTGGGGGTGAAAGTAGTGTTGGTGAATCAACAGTGCGAACATGTAACTTCTATGATGCTGAGATAGCTGAGAGACAGGCGAAACGAAAGACACGCATGGTGTGGTTGTGAACGCGTTAGCCCCCAGAAAGGGCAATGGCGCATTCGTTCCCCACCGCAGATACCTGCAGTCCGGAGTTTTGCAAATATCTCAGCGTCATGGGAGTTATATTTAGCAATATACCTTGCCATTAAAAAGAGTAGGCAGTAAATAAAAAGGTTAAGAGTGCGAACATGGTTTCGGAAATCTCGATCTAGTGATTTCGACCTCGAATTTAAGAAAGAGTGTGGGCGTCCCGAAGAACTTGACGACGACGAAATGAAAGCACTAGTGGAAGCAACGACGCGAACAACTGCTGTTTGAGAACATGCAGAACAGCTTGGTTTAAGCACAGCAACCATTTCCCACTCACTCGAATCGCATAGGAAAGACTCGTTTTGAAGTGTCGTCTGATTCTACTCTGCGCAAAAAAACGACGTTTTTTCTTGATCGAATTGTGATATGCGACGTGAAGTGATTCTGTACGACAGCCCGCAACGTTCAGCTCAGTGGCTGGATTGCCAGCAGGGTCCACAGCACTTCCCAAAGCCCAAATTTCGCCAAAAAAGAATGTGGTGACTGCTTGGTGGTCTGCAACCGCGCTGATTCACCACAGCTTTTTTCAATCCGGCGAAACGGTTACGACAGAGAAGTATTGCCAGCATCGACGAAATGCACCTTAAACTTCAACAACAACGACCGGCATTAGTCAACAAAAGTGGAGCAATCCTTCTCCACGATAACGCCCAGCCTCACGTTGCGGAACCAGCGCTGCAGAAGTTGAAGGAGTTGGGCTACGAAAATTTTTGCCCCCATCCGCCATATTCATCAGACCTCTCCGATCTCTCTACCGACTATAACTTCTTCAAGCACCTTGACAACTGCGCAAAAAATGCTTCACCAACCACGATAACGCAAAAAAAATGCCTTCAACGAATTTATCGCTTCCAGAACTCCAGCATTTTAAACAGATGGAACAGAAAAACGTTTGTTGTTGGAAAAAATTTGCTGATTCTAATGGCGTTTGATTCAATTAGCAAAATCTAGTTCGAAAAAAGGTTATGGGTATTTAAAGTCTACATTAAATATCGAACATTTCATATGCTACAACCTAATACTCGACATCAGTGCCATCGGTTCTTGTACTATACCAAACAAGGAGGTCAAGTGCATTGGGCGTTTGTGAACGCTCACCTTGTTATCACTGCTAAGTGCAATGGCAGTAACGAATCCCATATGATTAGCGGCATCAGGAGCGTCGTGGTTACGTTGCTGAATATTCCATATGTCTACACGAGGACCACATCCGGAGAACAGAAAATAGTTATCGGAAGAAATCTGTAGCAGAACGTAAACAGTGAATGGAGTGAATCATAAATTCATGAAGTTACCTCATCTACTAAGATTGGGTAACATTATATGTAAAAAATTCCCTCTTGGGGACGAGTTCGTTGGTAAATGCATAAACCCGTTCTCACAGAGCTAACCTACTCGTTGGCTTATTTTCGGTTATAATCAACGTCTATGCAAATTTTTTAGTTTTCAAAGGGCTTAACTGGATCACGTGAATTTATTTCGGAGTAAATGACAATGCATGAGCATAAACATACTTTGCTCTGTTTTTAAGGATCCAGTACCCTGAATGGAGAACATGATGATAATGTTGTCGTTCTTTTTGAACAGTTCACCACCCTTATAGTGGCTGTGAGGTCTTCCTAGGTGTCGGACTACAATGTACAGCGGAGGATTCATCCCCTAGTAGGGTTTCCCAATCTGAGAAGGAGTCTGATGTTTACATTTGAAATTCCAGCTAAAAATAAGCCAATACCAGAAATCAGCACCGTGCTGATGTCAAACTAGTCCCATGATGGCAAATCTCCCTCTGATCCACAAGGGCTGCCAATACCTGTGGTGGCGACAACCTGAGGAAGGCATCGGCTAGGGCTGACCTCAGAACTCTAGGGAATCACTGGCTAAACCAAGAAGTGTAAATTTAGCTGGGGCCTCCTGCACAATCAGTGAATACGGGGCATCCAAGGAAGTATCCAAGTTGCCATTCGCTCATCTTTCCTATCAATTAAGAGTAAAATCTTGTTTACTTTAGGCACAGACAAGCATGCAATAGCTTTCAGTTTCACAAAGATTTTTCCTTGCAACAGAGCAGTCAAAAGACATGGTTTTTAACGACATTAGTGCTGTCTATGGCTTAAAAATAGTAGTCGTAAGGCGTTGCATTTGTTACCTGTACAACACAAAAGCAACAAATCCGTTAGTTCTGAAGACAAGTTCACCAACAGGTAGTTCCCCTTAAGGTAGACATTGACGTCTATCCTAACCAGCGACTCATTCAAACTGCTTTTTGCTTTGCACTTTACATTTACTTATAACCTCTTTAAGCAACAACTCTGTACTACACTCGTATTTTGGCCGCAGTACAGAAAAACACGTAACAAAGAATAAAATGTAAAACCTTGATATTGTAAACAGCAAATGGTAGTAGGCAATCTAGCACATCGACGATTTTGCCATTATGTATATCGTAGCAGTAGATTTTCGTCTTGGTAGCGGCAAACAGTTGGCAGTCATCTTGGGCACAAGCCAAAGCATTGACCTGAGAGAAAAAGCTATCGGTATTTGGAAGCAGAACTCGTACAAGAATATTTCAGGCATTTTGTTGTTGTTCGTTGGAAAATTTCTGGAAAATAACTAAACCGACCATGCGTAGAAAACAAGCGACATCCAGAAAGCGAAGAAAGAAAGCTGGCCGCACAGCGATTCCTCAGTGTGCAGACAAAGCAGGCGCATGTAGAGCAGTGGTTAGAGGCGTCTTGCAACACAAATGTGGGCTTTAGTTTTCTCCAACTCATCGGAAAAAACAAGCCCTCCACTCTCTCGGAGTCGGAAAATTGACCCAAAAGTTGCTTGTGCGGATAGAAATACTGATTTGACAGATCGATAGGACCCCCATAATTCACTGAATCGGCCAAATATGTATTAAATCACCTCAGCGATGGTCAATGAAGTTGAAAGCATGGACCTTCACTAAAGGACTGAAAGCTTTATCCTTTACCAATGCAAGCAAAATAAAATATTTTTGCTAAAGTTCGGAGGCCATATAGAAACTTAGTTTAAGTTTTCTACTTCTTTTTTTAAAATAGTGACTTAAGTAGGACAATGACTGAGTAATGTATAACACTTTTAACCACTGCATAACTGGAACAACTAGATCCGATACTTTAAGCTCACCCGCCCTTCGTGACCCATTAATTCATGAAGTTCATGACCAGCTACTGTCGAGAATACCCGCAGCGTTTCATCTTCACAAGCGACCACAACGAACGCATCATTTCTTAAGAACGAGGATTATTAAATAGTCGATCTGGAAAAACTTCATAGACTGATGGATGGACTCACGATGTTAATGAAATGCAACTAACAGGAGCCATCAGACCTCCCATTCGTGATATACAACAACCCGTTTCTAAACACCACATTTGTACGATGAAATCACCAGATCCTTAAAAATTGTTGACGTAAGAAAGTTCCGGAAACGTTTCTGATGTAATTGGAATGAGTTCTGGTTTTCTTTCAGATTTTGTTTTCCCAGAATAGAATTTCGAACTATGCGATAATTCCCCAACTGTTAAAAATCGAGCAGATGAAAGTAAACCGCTCAAAAGCATTTTATTCATCTTTAGAATCATTCATTATGAAAGATCTTTTCTCTTTGAAGCAATCGTGAACACTTTGTCAATTCTTGTCTAACCTAGGAAGAAGAAAAAACTATGTCAGTTCTGAAGAGATGTCATTCCTAAAAAGAAATACGAATCCATTTCAGAAGAATATACTAGAAAGCGAAGGACACCTCTAAGAAGAAGGAGATGAAAAGTAAACATACTGGAGGAAAAACATATCTAAGATGGGAAACTTGGACGAAAATAAACCTGTGATGAGAAATTCATTGTTGACAGTGAGCTGTAATGACACAACACTACCAGTGTGTTCCATGAATGATCGCAGGACTTCACCACTTTCAACATCGATGACCTAAATACTAAAGAATCTAATTAAAAGTAGCGAAATAACCATTCCATAAAACATAGCATCCGTTGAAGAAAACAACTTAAACAAAAGAACCATCGTACCGATTTGTTAATATCAAAAGCGGATCCAGATTTAAATCGTCCGCCTTTACCTATTTTTGTTTTGTTTTTTGACTAATTAACTGGGTAACTCATCACTGAAAACAGCGGTAAATAGTTAATGATTGGGTCGTCAAAGGGACCGGCTACATCACGGTGACCGGCTGATTTGTTCGATCAATGATAGTTTCGGGTATGCCGGCGATTAGCCGTAGTCAAGTAAGAAAAACCTTTAGGCAAATTGTCGAAAACAGTGAAATGCTGGTATCAGCAGTTTTTGACAGCCTCATGATAGCGTCCAGTTATTTTTTTAACGTAGCATGTACAAAATCAATAGAAAAAGAGAAGGTAAAGGTAAATAAAATCAGAGCCAATTAATTTCGACCCATTATGTACTAGATAGATTCATTCGGTCACATGCAGCTGAAATAGAGGTTGAACGGACTTCGCAAAGTAGGATTAGATTCTGATTGGTCGTTTCGTTTGATTCCACAGATAAGTTCTTAATAACGGACATCATAACGTAGCTAACCTTAGCTGAAGAATCCGACGATCCTGTAACTAAAAAAGGAATCGTCACTGGCCAGAACGCTACAGGTGACTTTGTGGGTGTGCACTGTCAGCACTTTAATACACTCACCCTAAAGTGAATGATGAGAGAGTGAAGGACTAAGTTCAAGCATTCAGCTTTGGTTAAACTTAAACGTCCACCGTTAAACCTTCTTTTTTCATAACAAAAACTCTTTTCATGCGGTAGTTTAACAGTCAACAATAATGAAAGAACATTTGTCAATTTTTTATTTCTTTGTCAAATTAGTGACCCTTGACGATAATTTCTAGTGGTAATATATCTTTTGTTCACTAATTTCAGCAAATCTTTTCCATCGACCTCTTAGCATCATCATCATGGAAGAAGGGGATCGAAAAGGCGACACCGTATCGCCAAGGCTGTTTGGTGTCGCACTGCGGTGGACAATGAAGTCACGCGATTAGGATGAGAAGGCATACGTATTGATGGAAAAACTCCTTTCAAATCTTCGTTATGCCGACAAATCGTCGTCTTCTCAGGAAGTACCAACGAAGTAGAGACGATGATCAATAAGGTCAAGGAAGAAGAAAAAAAAGACAGAACTATGCACGAGCCGGAAAAAGACCCATTTTATGAAAAAGCCATGGTGAGAAGGCCAACAGATCAAACTGGTTTCTTCTCTGATTGTAGAGGCAACCTCTTGCGTGTACCTTGCCGTTCAAAGAAGGTACAGATCAACATGAAAGAGGAATTATACAGAAGAAGGAGAGCAGCTTGGGCCGCATTCGGGTCACTCAAAAAAAGTTCCCAATCAATTAATGGGCCCAAAACACCGTGTTCACCTCTTCCATTAAGCACTCCTCGCGGCGCTTTGTTATACAGCAGAGATGTGGGATAACACCCCAACCACCTCAAGAATATTCCGCACCACTCCCAGAGCGCTTGATCGATGTTTTCTGAAATATAGCAGTCACACTCAATACCTTGCCGGAATGCGAAGCTCTCATTTTCGAAATCTACCTCGTCTTTGAGACCCAGGCCAACAAAGATCGATAGCGAAACATAGATAGGCTGGTCGCATAATGAAGAGGACAAACAACAGATTGATGAGGATGAAGGCATCTTCTACGGCGGCAACCCACACTTTACACGGACGTGTTCATAACTAAAATCAATCAGCTGTACTCGCAGCTGCAGTTGTTTTACAGACTACGGTAAGAGACTCAAACCCAGCACGACGCTCGAATCAAACTACCACCATGGACGAACAATTGCGAGGCAAACAAACGAATGGAAAATACCCGGTGTCCGCAGAACTCGTGAAAATGGGTCGTCCAAGTGATTTCAGCAAATGTTCAATGTGAAATAAAACTTCGAATTTAATCATTGTTTAACTGTGTTTTATTTATGCCTTTGTATAGTGAAGTTTCCAACTGGGTAAATCGATTTTGAATTTGACTCACATTTATGAAGTTCCAAATCCGAACAGTTTTGTCTGCCGAGGTACTCACGAAAAATGTGCCATTGGTGCTACATGACAATGATGTAACTGCTCCAGTGTGCCCTGAGTTTTGATACTGAATGAAGTTCAAGCCTATGTCGAAGACGGTGTTAGATTTATTTATAAGCATCACAACAAACAAATTGATTTGTTAGCGTTACGTTACGTTGCACGTGTGGCGCAGTGATTGGAAGCGCCACTGCGAGACACACGTGGAATCCATACCCGCGCCTATGGCTCACCAAGCCCTCCATCCTTCCGGGGTCGGCAAATTGGTACCAGACTTGTCTAGGAGGATAGCAGCACTGGTTCGATACATCGGTAGGTCACCGCGAGTCATTGTAAAGGCCAGATATGCATGCAATCAATCACCTTCAAACGAAACTTGGTGAAGTCGAATGCATGAGGCATCCCTCAGGGATTGATCAACGCCGAGAGCTTCATCCTTTTTATCTTTACGTTATGTTACGTTAAGCTAGCTGAAATAAATCTATCTATCAACCTTGTGTAAGCCCAGCAGCTTCAACACATGTTGATTATTTTGCCACAGAGGTTAAATGACGGTCGGTTTGAAAATTGTTTTGCTGTTCGCTTCGTACAAGCTAACATCATACCGACTGCTGAAGGGTGAATTATCCGTTGAAAAAAACAAACTATTATCAGAGGATAGTCATGTCAACAACAACTACCATGTATAAAAGAGCGCTGCCAAGTGAGTATGGCCCAATCGTGCGGTGTTCACTGAAGAAGATCCCGTGTCGGTACGACAACGAAGACGCCACATCGAGATAACGAACTGTGGACCACCGACATGGGTCATCGGCTCTGATTAAGACGAAGACGTCGAAACGTTAGCCGAAATAAATACATCTATTAACCTCATGCAATCGTATTTGTGCCCAACAGTTTAAATACATATTAAACTAAATAGTTTTTTGGTAAGCAGGCACGAAGGTGCCAACGTGGTAATATTTCCACAATGGTGAACATTTCGGCGCATTTCGCCTTCTTAAGAGCCTCGTAGGGGGCAATAATAGCACACGAGTTATCAGCTTAGTATTTTCATAATCTTAACATAAAAACACGAAACCAGGGTATCAATCATATGATAATTTACTTATTACTATTACTTGTCTCTTGTTTATCTAGAGCCTTCTATTCCTTGATGAAGAAGAAATCCGCAGAAACCTTAGCTATTGTGAACTTGTTAATCAAAGCCAAGGTTAATATGAAACTGATCTTGAAGATTGTCAAACGAGAAAGCCTGTCAGGAAAGAGGAACATTTGAACAAAACGCAAGAGCGCAAATCAACATAGTCATAGTCGCGAGTTGCTCGCGGGGTTTTAATACAGACAGCTGAATGTACTCATTCGTGGAAAACTTAGCGTGCCTTCTCCAAGTAGGAGAAATAAAGGTGGTTTGCAGGCAAGGAATAGGAAATTTGTCAGTGTTCCCAATCTAGAGTTGTTTCAACTAGCTCATTCAGTTTGACAATTTCTTGTGACCTTTTCCACTTCATTGTGGAATTTTAGTCTTTATAAAGCTTGAAAAGATACAGTTTGTGAAGCAGGTTCGCTTTTTACCATGGGGGCACATGAAACGTATCGGTTAGAGGAACCATACGATGCACGCGGTCTTTGGGTCGTTTTGGCGCCCCAAGCTAACAAAATCCCTTCATCCTTCCGGGGTTGTAAAATTGGGGCCAGACTTGTCCACGAAGGTTGAAAGCACTAATTTCAGAGAGCAGCATGCTTTGGCGAGTCATTATATAGTTATGATATGCATTCAACGACTAGGGTGCTTGATGAAGTCGAAAGCTTGACACAACACTCAGGAATTGATCACGGCCAAATGCTTTACATATTTCGCCCCCTGTCTTTAATTTTATTACACAGAAGGCAACAAAAAAATCAATTAAAAGACGGGCTATTTAGCATATATGTACCGTTGAAGGTTGTCATAAGTGCATGGGCGGCAACGTGGTACATGTATATGACACCGACAGCCAACTGATTGCCGGAGATGAGAACGTGCTGATGATTGAATGTGGGCGTCAGTACTGTCTGGCCAGCCTTCCAGTCCTAAAACGACATTATTAAGCTATGAAGGAGTAAGCATACGACTAGACAACTTCCATTCAATGTCTCTAAAAAATCCGGTAGACCGTAAAACAACTCCCACTTTAATTGTGAATGTCCGACATCTTTTCATGACTGGCGGCGCAATCCAACATGTCAACGGTACAAGCAGTGGCTGACGCGAATAGTTATCAACCCAGGTCATCGCCTGCTCTACCAATGTGTTCAGAAAATGGCTGTTTTCCGCTGAAATATGTCTTTCTAATAGGGAAAAAACATGCACACACAAGTACATCACAATGACAGCTGTTCTTAGTAAATATTGGTCAGAGTGACATCAGACGAACTCATAACCAATCAATACGTTTCGTCTATAGGTTTGATTATGCCAAATTTTGTCACTAGTGGAATTCTGCAGTAATGGTAATGCTGATGACAAATTCACCTCTGGTGTAACGAAGTCTTCCAATCACTTCGGCGGCCAACTGTTCACGATCTTTTAACACTGTTGGTATCGCAGGGATCAACACTTGCTCGCACAGTACTAAAATTGATCAAATGTGACAATAACAATATTGATACTAGTAGTATTACTACTAGCGCGTGTGTAACACAGTAGTTAGCGGTGCCCTGCAATATGCACGAGATCGTTCCAGCTCACCAGGCTTACCAAACCCCTCCAGCCCTCCGCGGTCGGCAAATTGCTACCACACCTTTTGGGAGGATGACAGCACGGACTCGATCCATCGGTAGCCATCGAAAATCACTGTATGAGCCAGATATGCATTCAATTACCTCTAACGATGCTATTGAAATCGAATGCATGGGGCATCTCACAGGCATTAATCAACGCTGAGAATTTTATCCTTTACTTCTTTTAGTATTACTACTGTGTTCTTCATTAAAGGGCGCTATAATTTTAATGATGCATCCATAAGCTGTTTAAGAAGATATTTAGACCAATTAATATTCCCGTTCGTTTATAATAATTCGTTGACTAAAGAGTTATTTAAGAGTTATTTAGGGGCGGATAGCACAATGGTAGTGAAGCCGAGCATCGCAAGCACGGTGCTGGTTGGATTCCGCTACGGTCTCACTAAGTCCCATACCTCCGAGATAGGGAAAGTTGGTACCAGACTTGCCCGGGAAAAAAATCTCTCTTCAATCCAATTGGGAACGCTATCCCAGCAGGACACCAGGGAGAATCGACACGACCAGCATTCAACGACATTCAAGATGAAAGGAAAATCCTCAAGCAGCAGTGGAAGCCGCATACAAAACCTGGAAGATCTTCATGGACAAAGGCACGAGGAAGTGAGTCGAATGTGAAAAGTGGTGCGATTCGCACAGTAAATGAAAGATGGGTCGCATGGAACAAATTTAAAGAATAGAGTTCTTTAGAGTGGATTTGTTTTAATGAAATGAGAACCCACACGAAAACGTTGTTTATTTCTCATTTTCTTATATATGCTTCCTCTTTGATAGCTTTAAGAACTCTTTAAGTGAAAAAATAAACTATTCACGGGTTCACACTATGTATCTTTTCTTATTTAGTGCATAATATTTTTTTCGTGGCAAGGTATTATTGTGAAAAAAGCAAGAAGGACAAAGCTCTCGGCGTTGATTCAATCATCTCGTGAGGGATGCGCTATGCATTCGACTTCATCTAGCATCATTCGAGATGATTTAATGCATATCTGGCCTATGCAATGACTTGCGGTGAAGTGCTGATGTATCGAATCATGCTTCTATTCACCCAGCAATTCTGATACCAATTTTTTTGACCACGGAGGAATGGAAAGCTTGGTGAACTAGGGCGCGGGATCGACCTCATGTCTATTGCAGGGCGCATCAAACCAATACGCTACAGGCGTCTCTGTTATGTGGAATACGACTGCAACAATGATGCTAAGATATTTGTAAAACTCGGACCCGAGACCACATAGGAAATCGCCACTATCCTTTCCGAGTCTTACATGTTACCGATTGTATAATTGATGCCTTTGCTTCACCTATTTCATGGATTGTTGTTTGTTATTAAGTGATACAATACTAATAATAAGGAGATAATTCAAATTGTGAAACACTCTTGACAGAATTGATTTCGTTTCACTTACTAGTCGCTCTAGGTGATCGTTGTGAGCTTAAACGACTGAATAGGGTGTGTACTGCGCACCTGACGTCGACAGTTAGCGAGACCATAGAGCCCACTGTAGCCTATCATACCTCACTCACTGCTTTTTTAATAGAAAAACATTACCTTGCAGATCATGATGTAGTATTTGCATAGCACATTCCTCATACATCGATAGCAGATGTATCATACCATATGTACGTACGGTACTCTCAATGAACTCAAATTGACACAATGCCATTTCCTTTCAAGGCGTCCATATTACCTTAAGAACAATATGCTTAAACATCTGAATGTTTAAACAGGAAATACTTTGTTTGTCCTTGTAGCTTTAAATTTAGCAGGAAGACTACTTTCACTTTTGACAAATTTCTAGTGAAGTAATTCCGTGGCAAAAATAACGGCGAGTGGACATATTAGTGGACTAGTTCCATTCCAAGCATTAGTTGTAACAAGAACTTTTTTTGTTCCCACTAAGAAAGTCCGCAAACTACAACGTGGTGCTTGCTCGGTTGTCCAAAATGTCCCTTAGCGTCTAAGAAATCGAGGGAAAAATGTGCAGCTTGTAAATTCTCAGGTTCGAATCCCATTAATGCTATTTTTGACGCATTCCAAGCAATGGATTCTTTCCGAAAAACGTTGACAATTTCTTAATGACACAGGACTTTAAGAAGTTGCGAAGAAGAGAACTTATGTGAGAAAGCTTCCATTATCGTTTGAAAGCCGTATATAATCTTCATCAGTAAATTTTTTAGAGTTAAATTCATTGGAATTGTGAGTCGCCTTTTCAAGAGTTAAAAAAAGAAAGAAAAATCTCAGCATTATAAGATCTTTCTAGGAAAGCGTAGCAATCATATACATCAACGATGAGATACTACAGACCCAGTTGTTCTTCTCGACTTTATATCCAATCGTTCCTTTTCTTCTTCAAAATATGCTCTTCATAAAGGTGACAGAAAAGCAATCCATCGAGCAGGCCACTCGCTCCGTTGTCCAAAGGTGTATCGTCGGTGTGCCACTAGGTGCTCAAGGATGGTGAACTGCTCAGGATAGGATGAGGCAGTGTTAAAACCACCCCCGCTGGAGGTAATCTACAGCGTAGACTTCTTTCTAACATTCTAACATCTTCAGATTTCCAGTACTTAGCGATAGATAGTCGACCCGAAAACGAAGATGATGACGACCAACCGGAAGTTATGCGGAAAGTTCACATCGACTTACTGATTAGTCCACCGATATGCCTCTATCACTGTTCCAAAGAGAGGTTAGATTTATATTATGCCCCCTGTTTCTTTCAGAGAGGATTGACCATTGTAAAAAACTGGAAGTTTCTCAACACTACCTACGACAACTCGTAAATTCGAAAGGAACTAGATAAAGAAAAACACACTCATAAGAACGTTCTACAAGTTTATCTTACTAAATTTAAGAGTAAATATTAGAATTAAAAAACTATTCTTGAAAGTTTCGCTGGTCACTAAAAACTTAAACGAAGTACCTGTATGAAGTAAGTGGAACCATAAATTATGTATTCGTCTAACATTACTCGAATCATTTTCTCTGTTAAGTTGCTGGGGGAAAACCTAAAACGAATAATATACGACATAACAAACCTCGAGTCAAACACAATGTTTAGTGAAATACAACCACAAGAATGCCGAGCTATGTGAAAAAACTAGGAACATCAAATGAGCTTTGAACTGGTGAACCCCCTCCTATCGGTGCCGGTGCTCACATACTATCCACCACACCAACCGAGGCCCTTGCTTTGCCTTTCTTTCATCCAGTGTCTTACCCTAACGGTGCCATTAGCAGTCGCCCGTCAACGGGAATTGTCTGCGGAGCACAAACCGGCATTGAACTCAGTTAAGCTGAAGCCGCAGTCAAAATTGCAATCGTTACAATAATAACCACGGGTAACCGCGCGTTCTAAGCTCAACTGAGGTTTTGAGTTTTGGTCGTACCCGGAAACCTGCGGTTGTATTTCAAATAGTAGCCTGCAGTGAAAAAAATGGATAGGTAGTAAATGAAAGCTGATGTAACATGTTTAGTGCATATAAATCTTAACAGTGAAAAAATCGCCTGAAGCAATAAACATTTCAAAGAAAATTAGTAGATAATTTAAGAAAAGAAGAAGAGGATATTCGGAATAGGAAACCTGATAGATGATAGAATTTCGTTGGGACAAGTTCTCCGCACGCACGGGTACACACCCAAAATAATCGGCAATTTCGCTATGAGCGGTTTTCAGCGAAAGTAAATTCGAGAAATACCTAGAATGAACAAACCGCTTTTATTATAATCTACCACCATGGACAAAAGAAGCTTCTTGTTAAACCAGATTTATGGTGAAAATTTCTTTCTCTGTGTGTGTGTTTGTTTGTTTGTTTATTTGTTTTTGTCTTTGTGTGTGTATGTGTATGTTTGAGTATGCGTATTTATGTTTATATGTCAATGTGGCTTTCGCAAAAAAATTCATTTTTAGTAGACAAGGCTGACTTTTTCACCATTGACGAACAATGCAGTCGTATGCAAACAATGCTTATTGATTAGTTACACGACTTGTCTAGTGCAAGCAACACGCCAAATGTCCGGTTCCACAAAACTGTGATGGGTTCGAGAATTTTAGAATTAATTTAGATATAGCGTTGACAAGCGCGTGTGTAGTGCAGTGGTTGGAGGCACCACTGCGACACAGACGTGGGATCGATCCCCGCACCCTTGGCCCAACAAGCCTTCCATCCCTCCGGGGTCGGCAAATTGGTACCAGACTTGTCTGCGAGGACAGCAGCTGGCTTGATACATCGGTAGGCCACCGCGAGTCACTGTAAAGGCCAGATATGCATTCAATCACCTCCAACGATACTTAATGAAGTCGAATGCATGGCGCATCCCTCAGAGACTGGTCAACGCCGGGAGCTTTATCCTTTATCCTTTATAGCGTTGACTCTTTTTGTTAGCATATGCTCCACCTCTTGCAAAATAACGATATTAGACGAGTAGGTTTATTCCTACCTATTTCGAAATATTGCGACTAGAGAATGATGGCTAAGGCGATAGACAATACGTTGATCGATAAAGTATTTCGTGAGGAAACTTCCTGAAGAGAATTTACTTAGGATGAATTAAGACATCTAACAAAAACTAGTGAAATCATTCAGCGAACTAATTTATGCCGTATGAAACAAGTGAAAAGAAAATTTGATCTGAGTAACGTAAAGGAAAGTATTCGCACCGAGTGATTCGATTATCCGATCCAGTAACAAAGGTGGAAACGCCGTTGTGGTGCCGAGTACGGCAATGAGGTCAACGTTATTCGTAAGAAGATCGTAGAGCTCCAATCGAGTAAAACCATGTGTGGCCAAAACAATATACATACAGAAACACTGAACAGGTAACACACCCAGTTCGGCTTCGATACGTTCAAGTCGACCTGAACACAAAGGCAGTGCTGAAAGTTCTCGCAATTGAGACTAGTATATTTAAAGTGTGCAGTGAGTTTGGCTAGGTAATGAACTATTACCAAAAACGGTGTCAAGGCCGAAGAGTCGGTTACCATTACAAAATCACCATCGTCCTTTAGTGTTAGAGAGCATGGAAATCTGGCTATCACTCAGAGGAACTAGACATCGGTAAGGGTTTATGTACAGCTCGTCTTGGTAAAGGCAGACTCTCCCACCCCAAGAGTCTTCGTTTTTTTCAGAAGCTAGTAAAACCTAATATTGACGAAAGAACAACAACCAGAGAAATTTTATTAAAAGAGGGTACACTGAAGAAACATCTTAGAAGACTTAAAAAACCTCCTAATATGTGTCAGTCTTTTAGAAACGTCACCAGTCAGCAAGAGGTTGCTTGAATTTTCACCTTGAATTCCACCACTCATAACACCATCTTTTCGTTGAAGCAACTGATCCACCAATATCTCTCCAACAAGAATACTTCGATTGGAATCGGTAAGCTGAAACTAGATAAAAAATTAATATAGAAATACGAGCCCTTTGTCATTTCCATATTCCGAGGTCAGGTCTACGTAAATAAGACATCGCAGAAGAAGCAAACGATAGACATAGCAAAGTCATCTTTAGTTGCCGAATCAAGTAAGGATAGTGAATAAAAAGCTTCATCGTGCAAATTTTTCCGATTGCAAGCTTAACTGAAAGTAATGGAATTGGGCGCTTTGCTGCAACGCTGACCATCAAAATGAAAAGTGTAATCGATGGAAATTCTTAAAAAGCCAATTGTCCATTCAAAAATCACATAGATGTTCATTTGTTGTTATTTAACATGGCATAACAAGGAATTAACTTCGAAAGACAACCAATGAACGCTAAGAGGTGGGCGGTAACGGTATGTCTGTAAGCTGTCCTCTCCATCACAGTTCAGAAGAAAAATCAGGAAAAGCGAACCTGTTGTTTTATCATGGCCCATTGAACACCACTAATATTTGAGTTCACTAAGGAACCTTTAATGATATCCACAATTTCGTCCGCATTTGGAATATCAATGTTGAGCGTTTGAGTTACAATATAAACAGAAGAGATCGGTGAAGCATTTGAAGCGGTCATAAATACAGCAAGTGAAGATGGTGCCTGAATTAGAGATCTGTTTAATCTAAATAAAGCGCTCAGTGTTGGTCTATCTCTCAGGGATGCAAGATGCATCCGGGTCCACTAAGAATCGCAGAGGTGAACAATTCCATATTTGGCCTCAAGGGTGACTTGCATGGCTACCCATATATTCATTCAGTGCTGAACAGTAAACCTCAGCATAATCGATATATCTGTATACATGTTCTTACAAATCTACTTTTAATTGAGATAGCGATTATTCAGGAGCATTCCTTCAGTAGATACATAAAAAGCTATGGTTTTATGTTGTTCTTGCTAAGTGAGCGCAGAGTGCTCACAGATAAACCTCTCAGAACAGATAAATTTATGACATTGATAAATATTACTTAGCCAGCTGTTCCCACATATGGTTCATTGACATACACATTAACACTTGCACTTACAGTGGAGTTCGTATGAGATTCTAACCTATAGAAGTAAGTCTTCAATGTTTTTAAAAATTGCCGAAATATAGTAGCATGAGAGAAGTGCTGGTTTTAAAGACCTCGTATGACCCATCCTTACATGTTTTGTGGGTTTCAGCGCTGCATTCACTAGCTAAAGCTTTCACTCGAATCAAGAAGCACCGATAATTTAAGGTAGTTCAGCCATGTTATAGGTTCGTTTAGGAGCTTGCGGCTTGAAAGCTTGAAAAAGCGGACGATTATAGCTGATACCTTCTTAAGCCGTCTTTCCAGTGCGCCAAAAAAGGGACCTTGTTTGAGCAGATGTACGTCGTCAAGAAATAGGTAGAGCATTTTATCGTCGAGAAGCGTCAACATTTCATCGAACAAATTAAGCTGTTCTTCAAATGTGATAGCCTGAAACAAAATGGTAGACCAACAACTGTGGTGAAGCTGAGAATCTCTATAGAGTAGCAGCTTCCCATTTATTTCTCCATGATAGATGCTTTTCGAATCGTCTTCATTTCGGACACCTCTTAGAAATCCCCTACACATGAATGCCTCTTATAGGTTTTCAGACCCCTCTTTTGATAATAATGCGGATTTTAGGCAAAAACTGCTTTCTATTTTTAAGTTCCCAGACTAAAAGAAGCAGATAGAGCTGTTAATGAAAATGAAATAAATTAAAATCTCATCCCGAACATTGATGACGTCCTGAGGATTCTTGCCAATCAGCAAACAAAATTGCAAGTTAATGTGGCGCCAGAGCTCATGAGCAAAAAGTTGATGAGTAGGTGAGGTCAATGAACCTGGAAAGCACGCTGACGTAAGTAACAAGTAATCATTTCAGATCCCACCATGGAGTTGGTACGATGGTGCTGGTTGTGGTGGTGGTGACTTACGTGTTCGGCAATGAAAACATAAAAACCATGGATTGGAATTTATTTAATTTCTTTCGTCATTTAAGTAATATACAGTCAAACGTAGTGACAACAGAGTTTTTAGGGAAGAGGAAGCATATCTGTGTTACGTCGTAAGAGTTCGCTACATCCGCTTTTTGAATTGTCAAGTGTGCCAACAACGTCACCACGATTTTTTTATACAACGACGAGTGGATCAGAAAAAGAGTAAATCCAGAGTAACCTGATAATTTTTAAAACAGCTGGAGATTGTTCGAAAAGGCGACATAGTGACTGCGTCTTTCCGCAGATGTCCGGTCCTTGGATCAACAGCACACCACCTGTCGCTGCTGTGCTTAAAGAGCTCCTAAAAACAAACCTAAGTTTTTTCTTTGCCAAATTATGGACTTTGGTTCGGATTACTTCATTGCCTCTGCACGATCAATCGAATAATTGGGGAATTTTCGGCCGATTGGAAGTATGGGTATCTCAAAGATAACTCGGACGAGAGGGGTTGCTGAGTGACCGTGGTCAGACTTGGGAACGCGGCAACACGCGCCAACGTTAGGATTCTAAAGAAATCAAGCTCAAACAGCATCCAGTGTATTAATGAGGAAATAACGCCACAGATTCTCAAGTGGTAGACAAACATCATTGCAAACTAAGACTTCTTCGTGGATGATGGTAGCCGGAGAACGAAGCGAATGGAAGAAGCGCCGGAATGAGTGTGATATGTGACGAGACGTCACTGAATCATTTCTGCACACTTTAAGTAGCTTACGAAGAAGAGAATTTAGCGACAGCTAGAAAAAATTCCTAAATGCAATGGCGAGAAGTTGAAGTACAAGGACCATCTAGTTACAGAGGGGTTAACTGACAGATAACAGTCCCCTGGAATAATCATCAGCAAAATAAAGGTGCTTATACAGGAAGCTTTTTAAAAACTACTAAAAGAATAGGTTGTGCATTTTTATCCAAGATTGCCTGACCTCCAGTTTAGAATCTACTCCCTGACGAGAATGCCATTGTCTTTTTGAACGCTCCATATAATACACTGCAACAAAAAACTCTATGAATTAAGAACTAACTTCTACGACTAGTAAGAAAATTTATAGAAAGTGGTTTGCAGGTACCGTAAAATGCGCTTCTCATTAATTAAAGCAAAAATAAAAGCATATTTCATACAACATAACCATTCCAGACATTCTGCAATTTATATGGCTCTGATCTGCACCGTATTCTATCCATACCGTACTCCTGCTATTTTTCGACACTGCATGAACCACTATGTGAAGCAGACCTTTAAATTTCCAAATTTTTCAAAAAACTTTTAGTCAAAGTTCAAGAAGTTTTGAATTTCAAAGATGTTTTCAATTCAAAATTTTCAATTTTCATATATAACGCGGGTATAGATGCCTTTGCATGCTGAAACGCTCTCTCACTCGATTTCCTCCTCACTGCTTACATTGCCTAGTTAATAGCTGGCAAGTAGAATTGTAGGAGATGTAAATCTTCCATTTACTTCAAAAAATAAAACATTATGTTAATCGGTGAACCGCTCACAGAGATGCAATTCATTCTCCTTGGCAGCAATGTCCACTGGTGTCAAGAAACTATTCGGAGCGAACGGGTGTAAAAGCAGTAGGTGGTTTTTCATTGTCTCCAAAACCTAAATTCTCGCTGACCATTAAAATTAACAATTCGGTTCATGGAGTACTTTCCAGTATATGAAAGCCGTATGTATCGAACATTGCTCCTAACAATGTAATTATGCCTAAGTGGATAGAAATGTACCATGAACTCGAAAAAAAAACGCTAGGTACAGGAAATTAAATAGTTTTCCAAAAAAAAACCGTAGTGGATCTTAGAAAGAAGCTTGAAACCCACTCTGAAAAAGGAATTCTCTTCTTTACCTACTTATCAATACTACATCTCTTTACCCGATACGGAATGCTATAAACGAGCTGTATCAAGTACTGCCCATTTCTAGGAAGGCTTTTTATTTTAAAGGCCAGCCGTTGCTGAATTAGAAAAATATTGCAGAAATGCCGAGATACGACCAAAATTTGGAACCCTAAGATGAGATTCGAACCTGCGATCACCCTTTCTGTGCTCTAACGGGTTATCCACTGCTTCAACTGAGGCCCTCGATTTGCCTTTCTCCAAGCCAGTTTTTCCTCCCTAACAGTGATATCGGCAACCACACGTCACAGCGAATGATCTGGGGATCTCAAATCGGCATTGAAGCTAATAAAGCTGAAGCCGCAGTCGAAATCACGATGTTTAACTGTTATTTTTCATAACAGGGTATAATGTGAAACCCAACCACAAGAATGCTGGAAAAATGAGAAAAACTCGGAGCCTCAGCATAGGTTCAAAGCCACAACTACCCTTTCAGAGGGTTCACGAATTATCCACTACACCAACCGTGGCTCTTGCTTTGCGGTTCTTTTTGTTCGCTATTTTCTTTACTATAAGTAGTAAAATCATTGCTTCTTAACATGGGCTATTTCTTACAGTAAATAAGGATAAAAAAACAACGTCCAGAATGGTATCTTTTTTGGAAGCGCACCTGACGAGAAAGGAGATTCTTGTACTTTTCTGCATCTCGTGAACCGAAAAATCCTTGAATATCCCCATTCTCGGGCACAAATATATGTGAGAGGATCAGTTTATTATTGACCTTCTCGGAGATTTGGTTTTTTAATGCAGCAATTCGCTCAGCTGACTCTGGCTTATTATCACAAAAACTTCGAATTCATCCCGGTATCCGGACGAACACCTACGAAAGAAAACAGTTAATTGTGGATTTAACTACTATGGCACAACAATAAAAGTAATTACCAAAAAAAACCTGCAATTATTAAGAATTAATTATGGAATCATAGATAAAAGCAGTGGTAAGAGATTCCCTGCGGTACGCGCATGGTCCCTCGTCTCCCCAAGCCAACGAAACCCCTGATGTTGGCAAATTAGTGCGTGTGTGCGAACAGGGGTGTCTGTAGCGCATTGGTTACAGGTGCTCTGCAATACACATGAGATCGATCCTGCAACCCAAGCTCACCAAGCCGTTCATCTCTCCGAAGTAGGCAAATTGCTGCCACACCCTCTGTGAGTGTAGCAGCAACCACAGCGAGTCACTGCATAGGCCAAATATGCGCTCGATCACATCTACGATACTTAGTTAAGTCAAATGCATGGCGCCTCGCTCAAGGATTGATCAACGCCGAGTGCTTTGTCCTTTTTTCATGTGTGAACAGCTCCGGTTCTATCTACAAAGAGTGGCCGGTGTCTATGCTAAAAACCTGATAACGTTCTAGCGAAGTCGTTCACGGTTTTCAGGAAAAATCAACTCCACCAGTATGCAACGATATCCGGAAAGAAGGCAAAATCTTCAAATAGTAGCAAAGTTCAAATGCAATTGAGTGAAAAAAAGTGCTGGAACAGAAACAATATGTGGAGATGGCACATATAGATAAATTAATGAGGAAAATCATAGCGTATAGTTCGCCGGACCATCGAGTGAATACGGTGGATATTAGAACAGTTTCATCATCCCTTTACTGACAAAGCTATCCAGTGAACTTTGTTCTCTCAAGCAACACTTGGAGCATCGGATTTTTTTTGCACAATGTTCATGGAGAACCCGCTGAGTTATTATAGGAAAAGGCCTTACTTTTTTGGCAGCGTCACTGCATCGTCTCTACCATACATCGTAGCCATTTCATTATGGGCGTTCGGCTTTCCACGTTATCTCTCTACGGGAAAATACTTCAAGAAGCTTATTCCCCAGACTCCAGCTTCTTGCCCACAAATAGCAGATTCCACGTATCGTTGCGAAAAAATCGGTTGCGTTTGCTCACATGCATGAGATAAATGAAGGAAGAGAGCAGTTTATAAAATGTAAGTAAAGGTATTCAGCGTTGATCAACCGCTGACGCATCCACGAAGTAGCCATGCATTCATTCTCATTAAAACATCGTCCCTATCGGACCTATAGAATGAGTTAAGACTTGCCTACTCATGAAGTCGTGTATTTAGCCGTCCAGGCAAGGCTGATACAAATTTACTGGCCACGGATGAATGGGATGTTCGTTTAGACCGGGAAGTGGGATCGAAGCAACTACCACGCGTGTATTGCAGGGCCGCTTTTCCCAATTTAAGCATTTGTACTAAATAAAAAATTGCAGCGTTTTTAAGCACTTATTGGACTTACATGTGTCCGAAATATTCGTATCCGTGTGTAAATGAAGTAAAACAAACCATCAAATTTTCGAAGCACCATGGTGCATCTACAGTTCCGCTCAAGTGCTATGCTCGCAACCTTATGCACTGGAGACCAAAAATATCTCTTTTGCCTAGCGACAGTCATCTGGGCATCGTCGTCGTACGCCTACAATGGTTCTGTGACATATGGAAAAAAATAATCTTTCACAGTTAATCGTAGCCTCATAGAATTAGACTGTCCTAATGCAGGCACGTTAAGCCAATAACTACAGCTCAAATTTAGACTGTGCATGTGTTTTGAGTAGCACGAGTGGTTTTCAGCTTCGTGTGTGAGAACAGTTCTGAATGCCGAACTGCAAAAGAGGACGAGTGATTAGCATAACCAGAAATTTTTTGCAAACTGAGAATATGTGCGGAATTTCCATGCAGATGTAGAGTAAACCACCTCCAAGACCTTCCAGTCTTCGAAAGATAAGATAAACCTCTAAAAAAATTCCACTTTAATCATCGGAAATCGGCGTTTATTCGTATTGTTGGCCCAGCTGCAACTTCGTTCGACACTTTAAAGAAGAAGAGAACAGACAAACAGCTTAACCCAATGACGAAAATTCCAGTACTCCTTCACCACGTCTACTACATCACGTGATTAGAGAAGAACTAAGGGGAGATGAACGTTTAATTTTTATTACTGTCTATTACTTTTTCACAGCAGCATATTATGTGAAGTACAACCACAACGATGACGAGATATGAACAAAACTCTGAAACCCAGATGAGTTCCGAACCCACGATTACCCCTTCTGGGGATCACGTATTTTCCACTATTTTCCATCGCGGTCTCGGCCACTTCTTTACCTTACACTTCTAAAGCTAGAACTTTCAAAAAATCGAAAACGTAAGTCGAAGTCATGATGTAGAACCTTGTTACTGCATTTTATTTCCTCGGGCAAGGGTATTTGTGGACTACAACCACAGTGATGCTAAGCTATTTGCAAAACTTGGACCCAAGGCCAGATTCGAAGCCACGGTTATCCTTTCTGGGGCCCCTCGTATGTTACCCACTGTATCACTGAGGCCCTTGCTCTGCCTTTCTTTCAGCCAGCTTTTTTTTACCCTAATGGTGACATCAGCAATCAGCCGTCAACGGAAATGATCAGGGGGTCACAAATCGGCATTGAATCCAGCCAAGCTGAAGCTGCAGTCGAAATCACAATATGTTGTTTATTCTTGCGAACTACCCTTGCTGAGCTTGTGTGAGGCTGGCATCGGTTGTTGTTTTCGTAATACGGTGACTGACGTTTCGACGATTTCGCCTTCTTCAAAGCCGTTTTGTTAAGGTTGGTTCCACACCTTGACGGACTTCAAGATAATGCAAGAGTTCTCTAAGCAACTAACTACAAAGTAAGGAAATATGTCTGCGACTTAAGTTTAACAGTTACAATTACTGCAATTTGCAATTACTGTTAATTAATAGCACAAGAAATAATATTTTGAGACGACGTCGTCCTCGAAGCCGAGCACCGACCGACTGAACCAAACGAATCGGACTGTGTTGAAGAGCGCATATCGGACCATTCAAACGTCCAAGTAAAAAATATTTTTTTAATTAAAACACAGAAATCATGAAATATACAGACGCTTTTCACTCCTTTCCTTATAACTTCAGCAAGGTTTGTTCTCATTTTTTTTGTCCTCAAAATGAGTGTTGAGACGGTATTCGGCTTTCGAGCTGACTCGATCCAATACGTAGTGCTGGTCCAACAACTTCAGATCTGAAAGTCGATCGCGATTATACTAACCATACCAAAAGAAGAGATGAAGTTTAGAAGTAAAAAATCGGGGAAAAAAATGGAAAATTAAGAAATCCGAGGGATGAGGAGGCATAAAACTTCAGTTATTCAATAAACACTAAACAGCTTTTTCTTCGCAAAAATCCTTGCGATAGTCACTAGCAGAGAGAAGAAAACAGTTTCTTTTGAAGCGCACCTGTAGCATGCTCGAATATCGCTCCCCGAATGGCCTCGAATTCCTCTGTAGGGATTCGATTCGGTGGTCCAGCTGCGCCATATTTATCACCAAGTAAACACTGAAAACACCCAAAGGTTACACGGTAATGTTCAAAATATATAAAGCCTTGTATTTGGGGAGTGATGTAACAACTTGTTACTTATTGTGTCTGCTGTACTATAGTTTCTGAACCTGAAACCACACCAGTCCCTCTTTTTGAGATGAAATCGGCAGTCTCACTTCGTTTTCCTAATTTAATATTTCATCACTTTTTTCTTGCATGTTTTCCTGGGTAGATCACTAGAACAAAGACATAAAACTAACTATCAACCAGCTGTTGTCATCCTTTGCCCCCACAAATAATTCGGTCGACCACATCCTCGGTGAGTTCTCCTCCTTCTGCAAGGGGGATCTATCCATTCGATATCGAATGCCGAATGGAATGCAAAGCTTTGCAACTCCGGCAACACATCCATCCATAGCGTGCGACGTTCCAAATCGAATTCTGCAGTTGGTTTTAACTAGTAAGAGAGAATAATGAAATAGTTCTAGAATTAAGAAACTTCTGTATGATTGAACTGATACGACGTTGAAACAAAACCCACTGACAAGCCAGTCAACACTCGACCTGTCACGACCCTAAAGCGGTCAGCCAAATATGCGAAGAAGGCCGCTAATAGTCAGAAGGCCATCCATGGTGGAGACAAAAGAAGAACAATCAACGAAAAGAAAGTTATTCCCTCTATATTTAATGTGTGCCCAAGGAGGTCCATCCAGACACGGTAGTGTCTTCGAAGGAGATATCGATCATGACCTCGTTTGTAAACGATACCGTGGGCACTATAAAGTGAAGAAAAGAGAAAAGGATAATGAAAGAAACAAGCAAAAAAAGAAAAGAAGTGAAAGGAGAAAATTTCAGAATTACTTATTGGAATTAGTTCGCTAAAAAACGCTTTGTAGGCAGTCGAATCGTGACATCATCAACAGCATTGAATCAGAGCTGTTGCCAAGCTCTTGGTTGGAATTAGTGAATAGCCAAATATTCAAATCTTGAAAGGAAGGCAGCTATCAACGAAATCTTAATGATGCTAAAGCATCAGCAAACATGTTAGACAACTTGTAAATGTGTCATAATTTTTGACAACATTGAAATGTCAGTGGTTCAACGTAAGGTTTTATATTTCAACATTTCAAAACCGACTTTTCTTTAACCTCGGTATTACTAATCAATATGCATCCCTTCTTTGATAAGTTTATGATAAGCAGTTTTTACTCGGCTAACGTTTCGACGACTTCGTCTTTATCAGAGCCGATGATCCGAGTCGATGTTTAACGTAAGCTTTTGTGCGGATTACAGCTCTCTTCGTCTTTTTTTAGTTTTCGTATACCTTTATAGTTCCACTTTTTAAATAAGAAAAAAATCAACTAGCCGGAAACGAAATACCTTCGCTATTGCCATAAATCACATAGATTTTGCTGTTACGAGATTGACTTGACGATGATGGAAGATCTTCCGTCGGTGGTTGAACGCTTTTCCATTTGGCACTTCCACGACGGAACATCTCAAATCACAGACAACATCGATCTAAAAAATTAGAAATGTTCTTGTTTTTTATTGTTATCGGCACGCATCGAAACACGACGATCATTGAATATGGGCTGACGGAAAATGGATTGATAGATGGTTCTTTCGTTTCAACTCATGCCGACCAATAATAGAAAAGTAAAGACTGCAAGGAACGACAAACAATTGGTTTTGCTTTCCTGCCACGTTTTTCAATTTCCCTCTTTCTCTCTGTCTCCCTTTTTCCTCTTCTTCTCTTTATCTATTCATCTGACCGTGAACACAAATGCATGAATGACAGCGTTCCAAAACGAAACGACACCGCCAATTTTTAATGAAGAACAACGTCCCAAATGCAGAATGGTGTTACAAGGTGACACGTGTAGCACAGTATTTAGAGGCGCCCTGTAGTGCAGCTGTGATCCATCCAGCGCCACGGGCTCACCAAGCCTTCCATCTCTCTGGGTTCTGTAAATTTGTACCAGATATTTCTGGGAGGGTAGCATCACCGACTCGATACATCAGTAGGCCACCGCAAGTCAATGTATAGGCCAGATATGCATTCCACCACCTCCAACGATGCCTGGGAATGGAATCGAATGCGTGGCACATCCCTCAGGAATTGATCAGCGCCAAGACCTTTATCTTTTAATATTCTGAATCAAGGCAAAAATTTGATTGTCGAACCATGAAAAACGTCTACTTACGTAAGACAACCAACTAAAACACTCATGGGCGTCGTCAACCTTTTCGTATACGGCGGTACGACTAGGTGACGCCACGACATTCCTACGGTGCTCCGCTGCACTCGACTTGATTCGGCTCGGTGCGACTATTATCAGATAACGTGGCACTGATTTTCTATGCCGAAATTAAACGAAGGTCAGTATTGAAAAGCACAATTTAAGTCAATTGCAAATTTCTAACACACTTATTGAGCTACCTAAAAACTGAAATCATGCCAATCTTGATCTTGCCAATCCAGAACAGAAGCGGAACGCTTGTGAAAAATCTCAACAGAATTCCGAGGCTAACTGAGGAATTTTTTCTTCTATGTTTTAAAGTGCCCTTCCAACAGTGACCAACAAACGAGAAGGGCGCGTATGGCACAGTGGTCGAAGGCGCCCTGCAACACACACGTGGAATCGGTCCCCGCGCCCATGACTCACCAAGCCTTCCATCCCTCCGGAGTCGGCAAATTGGTACCAGATTTGTCTGGGAGGATAGCAGCACTGGCTCGATACATCGGTAGTTCACCGCGAGTCATTGGAAAGGCCAGATATGCATTCAATCACTTCCAAACGATGCTTAATGAAGTCGAATGCATGGCGCATCCCTCAAGGATTGATCAACGCCGAAAGCTTTATCCTTATCTTTATCCTTCCAGCAATATATCAAACTATAGAAAGCGGCCAGCACTGCTAAAACGGAAGAGGAGAGAGGGAGTGAGTGAGAGAAGATAGAGAGGTGGAGCCGAATAAGGCAGTCTAGATGTGACATTATTTCGCATAAATTTCAAGTTTTCATCGACGTGTTCCGGCTAATGCGTCGTTTAAACAATGGTGTTTGAAAACAGAGAAGCGTACAGAAGCATGAAAATATCACTTTTTAGTGGAGAGAACATTCTGTAAAGGAAATCGGCTTTCAGACAGCAACGTTAAAATACCGAGAAAAGTAAAAACTATTCCGATGGGGACAAAATGCGCCTCAATATGAGCCATCGTGAAATACATGTTGTAGGAACAACTTCATCTCAGCCAACAACAGAATAACTTTTCACTTAAGGTTTTCCCCTTTAATCACCTCTGCACGATTCGAATTTTTGCGCTGTGCTATTGATGGGTTACACACCGATGACACAAAATATCCTTTCGGTGATCCTGAGAGCTATATATTTTACAGAACCTGCTAGTTGGTTATGCTCCATTGAAGTCGTCAAATCGTACTAGGAGGTTCCATTTGAACTACAATCTCTATGGATCCGTTGAAAAAAATGAACACGTGAGGAAAGTACCTCTACAATCTGCAGTCTTTAAAAAATTTTTCTGATAAAGTTTTTCATGACATTCGGAGTTTTAGGTTGTGGAAAGTATGTGGAATGAAAAGCAACAATTAATTGAATAACATGCATTTTTTAGAAGGTATTCCTAGTAATGGGGCGGAAAGCGCAGTGTTACATTACGCCCATGCTCGCTGGCTCAACGCTGCGATGGGCTAACCATGTCTCCCTGCAGCGTCGGCACGAGACTTGTCTGGAAAAAGCGGGTTCATGAAGGATACCCTCAATGATAAAGACATGGGAATCCACTTAGCAGATCAATCCTAAAAACCAATTAGTCCAGCCCTGAACATTATTATGTAAAAGAAAACGTCCTCTAGTGGAAGCCAAACTCACACGCATATGCGCAGGCCTTCATGCATGATAGACGCAAGACAACGAACCGAATGAAACAAGTGGAAACAGGAATAAACATATTGTGGATAGCTTAGCGCCTTAATTACAGCCGAGCTTCATGTGCTGAATAGTAACCGACCTCGTAAAAACCGTTATCGAATGTCGAATGTTGGACGAGTTTTACTTGTGTGCTTTACAACGTCGACGGACCTTCGTAACGAACTTGCGCCTCTGGTGAGCCAGCCTCCCTCCCTCTCACCGCAGCCAGACATCCCTCATCATCACCACCGTCGATTTTCAAAATCGTCATCGTCGAGTGATGTTGTCCCGAAGTCGAAGTGCCAACGTCGACAATACCAACGGCTTATGTTGTGCCGTGAAGCAGACCTTCTGGACCATACTATATTTCTTTTATTTCCTGTTTAAGTAGGTTTCTTCCAAATTGCACTCATTTTATGAAATATTGATGTAAAGTTGTTTTTAGAGCGAATCCTCTATGATTATTTCAAATGATTCTTTAATGAAATTAGCTAGGACAACGGTTCGATCGTTGGTTGTAATGTGAGTTCAACCAACACAACACGACGTCCTCAGCTCTGAGTGTTGAAACGAAAGATTAACATAAAACAATCCAAGATATTCACTTGCGACATAAGAAAGAAAGAGGTCCTCAATAATTTTCATCATTGCCTTTTTATAGTTCGTCTGACAGCTTTGGGAAAAAATAGTGAGTGATCGGCAAAATACACGAGGAAATGTGTTCCGTCGCTAAGAAATGCTCCAGTGAAAACATTTCGAAATATTCGATAGCTTATCCCGAGTTTTGAGGCTTTTCTTCACATCCTATAAATTATTTGATCTTCATAATTCAAACCCCGTTTTCCTGTGGAGTTTTTTTGCTTCGTATGTTAAATATAGACTTCAAAACGCAGGCTAGAAAAAAAGTTGTTATCGACTAGACTGGTTTTTTATTTCTTTTTCACAGATAGTAATTATATTTGATGTCCTGAAACAGCTTCTCGTACCTCACTTCACCATTCATTTACTTCCTGTTTATCGTTTTCGTTAATATTAGGGGCGCGAGTAGCGCAATACTAAGACGCACCTTGGAGTACACAGTCTTTCGTCTAATCCCGCGGTTTCTCAAATGAAAATTCCTCTCTGGTTTGAAAGTTCCTGTCATACTTCTGAGGAAGTATGAAAGACACTGAATGGATAGATCGGGTGGTCACCGATGTATTCTATCAATAAAGCCCGAGATCTCGTCTTATATTCTCATATATGAAAACTATTATTTGGGAAACTTTTGGTAGCCTCAACTTTGAAGCCTCTTCTTCTTCTCAGTTAGAAGGCTTTCTGCAAAAATTCGGCTTTTTATTTTCTTGTGCAGCAATCATAAAAACGTATGGGTGTTTGAGTGGGCGTTCTAAAAATTCCCCATTGGGCGGATCTGAACTGTGTAGTTGTCGGCTGTCAGGTGCTGTGCAAGAAACAAACCATGGCTTGACGGAAACGCTGTCAAGTCAGTTAATCACAAGCAACACATACACATATACACACACACACACACACATACACACACACACACACACACACACACACACACACACACACACACACACACACACTCACACACATGCACGTACACATACATACACACACATGCATGCATATACACGTACCCAAACACATACACAACACTCACAAAGAAACAACCCAACCAAACCTAGTCAGTCGTAGGGAGACTGCTTTCAGCATTCAGTTTTACTAAAAAACAGAAAGAATTCTTTTCCAAAACCATTTCAAAGTATGAGACTTTGTTCGGTTTATTCTAACCGTCAAGGAAAAGTTGCGTGTTAATGGAAACCTCTGGGGAACGTTCATTGAAGAGAAGAGATGGATGAGACCAAGACCATTCAGCTGTCAAAAATGATGTTGCTGAAAGAAGCAAAAAGTGCGTCCTAATGGTTACAACGTAGAAGCACTGCATAGTGTGCAATAAAGGTTTCGATGCAGCAGCAAGAAGTAAAAATGAGTCTATCAAAAGTGTAGGAAAATTGATGGACGTTGTTCTGGTCGGAGCTTTCTTTTGAGTCGTACTAGTATGCATTCTGTTCGATCTTCTTATAAGAGGTTTTAAGGGCTCAGTTCTCTAAACCTAAATATTCGCTATTTACTCAGAATATCCCAGAACATGATAAGTGCAGCCAACTTTCATATATTTTTTGACATAAAGACAATAGCATGGGCAAAGTTGGAAGCGTTGAAAAGTTAGCCGCTCCACTCCCTTCAGTTAATTTCAACTATTTCTACGCTTTAGTGAGATCATCATAGGGTGGAAGTATAGATACATATAACTGCGAAGGAAAAGATGTGGTTAGAGTGAAACAAGGAATGCCGTTATGTGAATGTTTAACACACACACGAAAGCATGCATTGAGCCCAATGCGCGGCGTAAACTTTGAAAAATTAACCATATGTGCCTACATTTTCATGGGCGACTTCATTTGAATCTGAATCCATGTCATACACAATTAGAGAAAATCAACAGCAGTTCAACTCAACCCATAACTCATCAGTAGTAGATTATATAGCTAGCCGGCTACCGTATCTTGTCGGCTGTATAATAATACGAGGAAAATAGCAAAAATAACTCGTTTCTATATTAACTTCGTTTGCCTCTTCTACAAGGAAAGTATGTTCGTGTAACAATTTTAACGAAAACTTCGCATTATACTTGAATTCTACGACAAGTTTTCCCTCGCCCACTCCAGTTTCAAATGATATGAACCCGACATCCGGAAAAGCAAGAAAACGAAGTAAAAAAGGAGGAGAAAGCAAAGTGTTTAGTTACGTTTCTAAGCGGGTGTTTGATCTCAAGTAGGGGGTTGATTTGGGTGGGATATATTTAAGGAACATGATTATTTTACCGCATAGGTTTTTTAAAGTAATTTGTAGCTTTCATACTCTTGGAAAACTATGTCACGAACAGGTTCTGTAAGTGTAAAGAGCTATCATAAATCGGTTTTCCTACCATAGGTTTCCCATAAAGCACAAAACTCGCGATTATTCGCAATAATAGGGTTCATGGTTATCCCTCTCCTAACATCCGATCCAAACAATAATATGAAAAAACCAATTGCTGTTAATTAGGACTTAGCCTTTATCAGGTCAGAGCATTCCTATTATGGTCATGGAATTGACGTCGCACTCTACTGCGCTATCTTTGATATAAATCTTTAGCACATTCTATAGCTATGAAGTGGTTTCCAAAAATTGTGGCAATAATGGCAATCAAACAGAAAGCCCAGGCAGACTCGGGATGTTCCAAACTAGGACGGAGATTCCTCAGCTGTTAATAAGCAAGATAAATGTGAAGGTGAACGCGGGGTCTATGAAATGCTCTCCTCAACGTTAATTTTCGAAGAAGTGCCAGAAAACATCATCATTCTTAGATGGTTTCCTTTCCGTTTTCACGTTTTCGAAAGGTATCCCAGCTACCCATCTGGCTTATTATGTCGTCCTCATCTGGTCGGTAGACTAATCGCGGGATTCATTTCTATTCCAAAAACTCCTGGAAAAAGCTAAGTCATAAGGCAGTTTCTTTCCGATCCACGAAGACCGGGATATGTTTGTGGCTATATGGTGACCTCTGAACACCTCAACTCGGCCATCTCGATTTCCAACGGAAATCGCGCTCGATCTGCATTCAAAACGTTAATAACAGAGAATAACGGGATCTCAAGTTACAACCGAATCCATACCCGAACCCGACTACCTTCGTTAATGACGGTTGCAAGACAACGAAATGAATAGAAGAAGTGCTGCGACCCGCAAGACACTTGAGGACTGCTCATCTAATTACCTAAGCATTCCATTCCACATGTTTTTTTACACTACGGCGTAACTTTAGTTCTAAATTGGTTTCCTAAACTAAATTGTCTGTGCTGGCTTACTTCTCTTGAAACAATGTAATTTTTTATGAAGTTATGAAGTGAAGTAGATATAATGGTGAATGTATAACACATGACATAAAAAACTAGTAAAATCAATAACTACTTAGTGGGAGATGTGTTACATCATGTCTTCATCAAAAACAATGCAATAACGAAGGTAGAAGGCGGCTTTCTAGACTTATTCCTATACTTTTTTCGTAACTGGAATACTTGAGAGCTTGAAGACTAAGGTCAGACACTCTTACGAGCAAATAATCCTTCTGGTTTTCTAATGAAATAGTTCTTCCTTGGTTATTTTCAATCAGCTTTTAGATTATCACACAGTCAAATGGCTTTCAGAAATTTCCATCCGCTGGTCAAGGTGCTACTCTGGACGAAAAAAAGCTTTTGCAGAAGCCCAGAAGCTTGTCGTTTCTTCTTGGTGAAATCAAACTACATTTACCATCAGCTGCGATATCTATACTTTTTGGAAGAATTGTCTTCGCTCATTTATGGTCCATACATGCTCACATGCTCATGAATTACTTTAAGGATCATGGTCAAAGACTTTGCTGGCGATTATTTTCTCATATTTGAAACCTCCTTATTCGGAATCGATTATCGATCTAGTAAATTTCTCCAAAAAGGAATACCACTACTTCCAAGCCATTTTCCTCTTTTCGTACACAAATAGGGTGTGCGTGACGTGGCATTGGTTAGAGCTCATCAGGAATAGACACAGGGTCTTTGGTTTAATACCATATCTTGTGCAAATTATGCTCCCCCTCTCCGAGTTTAGAATATTGAACCAGACTTGTCTGTAACGGTAGAGCCTTAGCTTGATATTTCGAGAAATCACCACAAGTAATTGTATGGGATAGATATGCACTGAATCATCTTTACAATGATACGAATGGGGTCGAATGCACGGCACGTTAAATAACAGGCTCTATTCCATCCTCCTTACACAATCCGACGTGACAACGCCCTCTATAGATTACAAAATTTGGCATAATAATGTATTAAAGTAAACATAACAAATAACAATCGTAGGAGAACAAGTAGCCCAGTATATTAGCTGGTTTAAGAATAAAAAAATGGAGGTTCATACAAGTTTTAATGGTTCTTTGTAACAAACAGCTGTACTAAGCTACTCAAAAATGCGCTCTTAGAGTGCTATAAAAAGAACTATATTCCTTTTCACATAGTTCCTGTCGTTTCTTCTTACCCATTTCTCACATATTCTAAGCACAGGTTGGTATTAAAATTTTTTCCTTTTCAGAGGAAAACCAGAGTGGAAGTGTGAGGCTTTGCCGGCCGCACCGAAGAATTGCTGTGTGGAATCGAAATCAACACAATCACCGCCAACGAAACCGATCCACCAATTGAATACCGTACGACCCGAACCACCTCGTGCCTATCGTGGCAAGACGATGATGCAAAGATTCGGCGAAAAATTGCAAAATTTCACCATTGTCGCCAGTGATTACGGTAGACGAATCGGTCGATTCTGCCAGAAAATCGCGCGTAAAGGGATGCAAGCTGTGCAAACTGTGGTACATTACTTATGGGCACTCCTGAAAGCGTTGTTCTACACAAATGTTCCTTCGAAAACTCTGCCTTCAACGCCAAGACCATTCCTGGCGAAGAAATCAGATAGTGGATCATTTAGCAAAGTGGAATTCAATCCAAACGAACTTAACACTGCCTATGAGACGGAGAAAATCAATACCACGGATTCGGCACCTCAAAAAGAACTGGACTGCTCAACGCAATTTGCCCCAATACCATCTGAACGACATAATTTTCGTGAAGAAGAAGTCCCTATGGAAAGAACCGTTCCACAGGCAATGCCTCGAAAGAACTCCTCTAATAGCAAAGCATTGGACCAAGACAACACTGGCTACATCCATCAACAGGAAAAGCAGTATTTCACTGACACCAGTCTTGATACGCTTCAAAGTGGTACAAGGTAACCCGTCATGTGTTCCAATTTTAATTGACATTCTGTTCACGAAAAAAGTTTTGTGATAGTATAACCTAATCCCAATCACTACAGATCAGCAGACACCGTCCTTTTCCTCTATTTTTTTGGGTGCGTGTAGTGTTACGGACAGATGTGCTCATTAATACCCAAGTAGCCTTTGATTCAATTCAGGCCGCAGGCAAGCCGTACTCTCCATTCCTCTGGGGTACGCTGAACGCCTCATCCTTTTCTACCTTCTCTTATGGTGATTATTAACACAGTTAGATTCTACCTTTAACAAAAAATGACATGTGTAGATATATAAATAGGTGGTTTGTTTTGGTGACCACTTGGAGGCGTTAGTTCTCGTTGTACTGAACGTGAAGTCAACAGCCACCTGTCATACAACATAAGCCAAGCAACGCTGACAGCACACACCATCAGTTATCCACCATCCGCTATTCCTAGCTATTTTTCAAACCAAAGTTCGGACGTTACTTAGTGCAGACAGATTTGCTTTATAGTACTGCTTCAGTGCTTATATAGAAGAAAATCCAATGTTCCGATTACCAACACCTCCGCCTCCGGCTCCACCACCACCCACTAAACCGATACGAATTGATAGCGTCGTACATGGCAGGGAGGACGTTGATCAAGGCGATCGTGAGACATATCAGAACAACGAAGCGAACCAAAAGCGAAAGGATCCACCTGGGATCGGAAAACTGCCAGCCGAGGTGATGGCAGAACTGCATGGTAAGCGATTACGGCACAGATTTCTCATTTATTCAAGTTTCACACCATAAAGCGTCGCCGCAGTTGTGTACCGTTCATTTTTTTGTAAACTTCATTGAAGCTCTCGTCGTGAACTCCTTTTGCAGTCTAGGATTCCTTATGATTCTGACGATAACTTATTCTTAATATGAGCGACGTAAGAGATGAAAATAGTGGAGTAGAAAGGAAAACAAGTATATGTTAAATTGTTTGTGGAAGAGAATCTATTTCGTCGAAACACTTCAAATGATTTACTCCAAAGCCAAACATTCGTTGAGTGAAGAGCTTCATCTTCGCGAAAAATCCTTCGTTCTCGATTTCTAGATGTAAATGTGACCCATCAGAAAGACAACAAAGGGGTATTTGGTGATAAGAACAAGTAATCGGATAAGAAGTAATTAGGATCTCCGTAGGATATCAGATGAAAAGAACACAGTAGTCGGGATTTCGGTTCTGGATTTGTGCTTTGTCTACTAATGCAGTGAAAGATTTACGTTTTCCATAACTAAAAAAAACCCAAAGTAACCAAGAAAGAGGGCTAAAAAATGTTACACTCTGCACATTTTCCAGAAATTTCCAAAATTCGGGCTAATGTTGGAAACTTCATTCCAAATCTCAATTTATGAGCTCAACTCATTTTCCGCAAAATGTTTTCGTTGTTGGAAATTCGGGCCTCAAAATCAAAACTCGATCGACTTTGACCTTCTGGGTTCTATCGGCCGTACTTACTCGATTGATGAGTACTTCTGTAACATCATTCTGCAATCCATTTTGCACTTAACAGCCGTCTGATGGCTTTAGATTCACGTTATGGCGAATTTTTACAACATTCTTACATTCACTCCCACACTTCTCATTACCATCGTATAACGATAAACAAATAGCGAGACTCAAAAAGAAAAACTAAATAGTTCTAGCGAATTAGCAAGCGCTTGCTCGTCAACAAGAAAAGTGAACTATTTCCTGGAACCAGAATTTCTTCCTTTCGATTCAGATGTGTTCATCACTAGGAAACCGAGTTTGGAAGACTACTCAAATATAAAGTGGTAGATGAATAGGAGTCTAGAAAAACCGAAGACCGTTCCATTCTAAAGAATATGCACCATCCTAAGCTTGTAAAGATTTCATGAAGATCGTCATTACAAACGAAATTCAGTCGACCCGTGGACCGGTGAGCCGCCCTGCCTCGTTTGCAACCGAAACATTGTGTCGCTGGTCCTGTAGAAAATAAACGGGAAAGCAAAATGACCGATTGCTTCTGTTTTCTATCCTTACTAATAAATCGATTAATGTCCTATCCATTACGACAATCCGAACTCACTTACGTTGTCCATTGTCGGAATCTGAAAAAATCCAAAATGAGAAATGAAACACAGACACATATTCGTTTTCGACTGTGGAAGGAAAAGATAGTAAGGAGTGAGTTCTAACCCAAGAAGAAAAAAAATAAGGAAAACTGTGGAGACTGTAATTCGGAAGGCCCAGAAGACTTGTCCAACTTGATAAAATGGAAAAAAAGATCCTTAGAAGCTTCTATCAGTAGATGAGTATCGTAAAAATAATCTAGAAAAAGCTCAATATCTTGACTTTTTAAACTGTTAGAATAGTCAAAGCTTTTGTAGTCTTGTGGCAACATATAAAAGTTTTTCCACAAGATATTTGACATATTTAAACATTATGACTTAAAGTCCGGAACTTAGTATACAATACTTATATAGGAAACTAAACAGCAAACAAAAGGCCATCGTCAGGCCAAGTCGTAGCGCTGAGCGGCTGAGTACACATGTTCGTGGGAAACACTTCAGTAGCAGTCTTTTTCCCTATTTGGAGAGCTTTTGAGGAGTGTTTTTTTTACAAAAAAGAGAAATCTATTTAGGGACACAAAAAAATGCGCCAAGAGAGGGAGGCCTCAGTACAACGTGAAATGACTCAGAGTTGTCATCCTGACATGGCTCAGTGGAAAACAACTGAAAATGACAGGTTTGTGGTAAATGCTCATCGATCACTCAGCAAAACTAATTTGTACTTCGTATTTAACGTAATACTTGAGTAACTTGTCTCCTCGAATGTCGTACCGATCCCCGAACTTCCTATTCTTTTCGACCGTTCTTGTGTGTGAGTTCAGTTGTCGCAAAAAAAATCTGTTGTATCTTACCTTGAATGTAATGCTGAACACTGATCTGGCTTAGTTTTCACTAGAATCCATAGATAGCTTAGCCAGGTTGTTCGTAGGTCTTCACCAAAAGGTGTCATTAGCTCATGTAGTTCTGAGTAAGGAGATTTGCTGCACTGTCAAGGGGATTCTTCGAGGACAACAGTGATTCCTGCGACTAGGCGATATGAGCGATTGAGGACAGTATGACAAGCTAAATCAGAGAATGATCATTTGTACGGCTATCTTTAACGGTCGCTCTTACTAATATTATAAAAAAAACACTACAATCCCCTGCCTTCATCACCTATCAGTCAGTTGTTTGGCTATGACTATTAGAATGTATCACACAACTGGAATGCTTAGTTTAGCCGTTATGATCGATCTGCCTCTGCAACACCGTTTCGAGCTAGTAGTGTAGGACCAACAATGCGACGTCTTGAACAGGTGGTGAGCAGACTGGACGATACGAGCGACAACGAGGCGCAATACGTGTTCAGGTAAGCTAGGTTATGCTGATGAGCAAACAAAGCTTCGTCGTCCCTTTCACTCAACGAAGTAAACAAAAAATGAGGTGAAGAGAATCAATGGACATTCAATTACCACATAACTACCGACGCTCAAAATTGCGTTAGTGGCGCGTGGGATGACGTCTAATTTCATGTCGCCTACGGACATGTTTTTTCGACAATGGACGACACTCCTTCAATAACTAGAAGACAAGAGACCCTGACAACATGGAAAAATTGTCGAAAAGAGACCTTCTTCTATCCTTCTAGGAGCATACATATGTATTTTATTACTTTGTGCATGTTTCTATGGTCCGTCATGCAATCAGACCGTTGTCAGCACTTGGCAGCATAGGTTAGGTTTTTTCGGTTTTTCAGCTTAGGTTGAGTTTGTTTCTATACCTTTTATACCTGCTCATTCCGTATGATAATCAAGCCTCATCGCAGCGATTGGAGGTGAAATAACAGTCAACAGCCCGTCAATGAACTCGCCCAGAAAAGGTTTTTGTGATAATTACTAAGTTTCCAGAACTTTTTTTCAAAGCCTTACATAGCATTTCAATTTCAAGATGCAATGCACTTCGTCCACTTTACCCCACACATGCACACACTTGTCGAACATGCGAAATAGTCTAGACAATATAATAGTGAGATATAAATCTTGTTTCTGTTCCCAAAAAATTCTACAGCGAGTGTCATGATCATAGAAAGAGTCCGGTTATAGTCAATGGAAATGTATTCTTACTGATGAGGTTGAATTTATTGGCGCACTTCAATCCATTAGTTGGGAAAGATGTGTGGTTTTCTTCCATGTGATATTCATTAGACGAGAAATTCAAACGGAGCTAGTCTTCAAGAATTGCTAAGAATCGACCATGAATGATTCATAACCATGGAAAAGGAATGCGAACTACTTGATAGAATCGAATATTCAATGATATGAAGAATAAAACGCTCGAATGAATCGATTACACTAATATCCCAAGAGCAAGTTATTTCAGCCAGTGGTATTTGATTAACAGCAGCTGATTATTCAAATCACTTAAATATAAATGACGAGAATACAGATTTCCAGACTGAAGCCATCAGAGTACACAATGGGAAACGCAGTGTACACTTCGGTAGACGATGTGGAGAAGATGCGTGACGGCATGAACAGGTTCGAAATTGTTGGAATTCTTTTTGGATTCATCCAGATTACACACCATCTACTTGCATTTGCCATTGCTCTGTTCGCGTAGTTTTCAAAGGCGATGATTTTCTCACCACTCATTCCAGCCTTGCTTTGTTTAACAGTCTATTTCTTGAAATCTAGTAAGTCTTCCAAACATGTGGCATTCATCTCCGACACACTTTTTCAGATGAATTTCATGTGGGATATTAAAATCGATGTAGGCTTTGATTGTAGGGAACAGAGATTCCCCAGCACTGGGTCGACTCAGGGTTAATTAAGCACGTCATCCTTCCTGGAGTTGGTAAATTGGAAGCAAACTTAACTGGGAGGATAGAAACACTAACATAGTAATACATCAGCAACCTCCCAAAAGTCATTTCCGTAGGCCAAATATGCATTCATTCATCTCAACGATACTACGAATGAAGGCAACGCATACATTCCTCAGGGAATGATCAGCACCAAACGCTTTATTCCTTTATCATTTACTGAAAAATCGTTTAGACTCTAGATAATTTATTCATTACCATATACTCATCTAGCAATAACAAAGGTAGCAGGCTTGCGACGAGTCTATGGTCCAAAAATGACTAGCTAATACTCATAACGATTGAACTAAAATGCAACAAAACATTTGAAAAAAAGAAGTTCTGAATAAATAACCATCCACAACCTCATATTGTTCCCAACTGTATTCTGCCATGAAACTAACAATGAGTATCTTCTGGCATAGTCTATCTGATTCATATTCTACCTATCATTCATCAAAACGCTGAAGTCTATTCGGTAGTGGTACACTTTTCTGTTTGAAGTTAGCTGCGACTGCCCGTGGTGGTGAAGACGTGGGGGCAGACTTTGGCCAGACTGACCTCGGGATTCCAGGGAACCACAATGGCTTAACCAGCAAATCTCCGATAAATGGTGATTATGCTGGCGCCCGCACAACGTGAGGACGCGACGTTCAAGTTCAAGTTCAAGTGTCAATAACAAGTTTAGAAAAATGCCAATCCAGAGCACTTTTGCTTTTTTGAAAGCTATTGAAGCCCAATAGTATTTGAATTAACTGGGTTACAGTTAACAGTATACGCACTGCAAGTGCTGTCCTTGCTAAATCTCTTTACGGATGCTCGCTCATCAGTTTGTTATTGAGCTATGAAAGCACTTGGTTGATGGTTGAACGGGATGATGTGGTTGAACAGCTGCAGCCCCGTTGACGGATCTACAGAGATTTCCTCTTCGGCAAAAAACAAGCAATTAGCGGTATAGTTTGCGAATAGTCAGGCTGATAAGGAATTTCACATTTCCCTAACCATAAGCGCAGCTAGGAACAATTCTGTGCTACGGCAGATTCCCGTAAGCTACCTCAAGGTACACTCTCGCTAAAAACTGGTTCAAAAAGGCATCATACTAATAATTTGACGCAGTTTCTGCTCTTCGAAGTAGCAGAACCTATTGAGCAACTCTGTTCCGAAATGAGGCTGAATTGAGTTTACTGGTGTTCGCTTGAGTTAGACGACCGATCGACGAGGTTAGAAGTAAAGCAGGTGCAATCGGAGCACGGGATCAACTCTTATCGACAAGATATACAGGCCGCTTGAAAAGGTTATTCCTAAATCACGCAAGAACTTTAAAACCAGCGGAAGATTACCATGTATCTATCAGTTGCTTCTAGTTCAGAAATATTCTTGTTGCATACTTACTGGAAGACTGGGTAATTTTGATTCGAACATCGTTATTTAACATTGACACAATTCTGTTTTCAGCACCGCTTCATGTATAAAAAGAATGGGATCAGCTTTGGCCTTTTTGGATATTCCTCATAGTATTTACTTCAGAATGTCAAGTTACGAATCGAGACCAATCACACCAGCACACAGTGTGGTTAGTGGCCGTTTCACACCGTACGGACATGAAGCCTATGCTCCCAGCTCCTACAAGAGGTTAGTGCTGATTGGTGAAATATTGCTGACAAGATTAACTTCATCAAAAAACGTTTTCGAAAATTCCTGATGACATAGTCGACAGAGAAATTTTCTAATTCTCTATCCTACTAGATACCATAGTACGTGGAAGTTTTCTAATTGAGTACAAATAGACGTCAAAAGTTCCCTTCCCATACTATCAAAATCCTCTTAATTATTCTCAGAAATTGCCCTCACAGACCAAGAACTTACCAAGGAGATTAAGTTACTACGTTGCCGCCTCCTCAATAGAAAAAATACCAGGTGCCTACACCTTTTTTACTTCTGAAACAAAGCGTGAATGCTTTTCTCACTGAAAAGGAGGTTGCTGCCAGTCGAAGAACCACCTTAATTCCCAATATGTGGTAATTGAAACCGATGAAGCGCTTGCCTTGAAGGGAGCTCACAGAGTTCGGATATGGAGAAAATCGATCGGCGCAAGTTTAAGGCTGTATGCAAGTTGCAAAAAACGCTTTCCAAGGGAGCATCTTCATCTACTGAAGAAAACTAGAAGCAACGTGCAATGAAGCGGGTTGTTGAAGAAGCATATTCAAATTCGTCTCAGAAACTTCTCTTTCACAGCACCAGTTAATCGACCTAGTAGATTTGTAAAGAGTCTCAGTACCATAGAACCATGTAGAAGTGTTGACTTAGTCTTCAAAGAGCTGACAACTGTTTTTCACTTGACAACTACAGCCCGCAAAATGTGTCGGAGTGGGACTGTATCCAGATGTTTCCATGAATATTTCTAACTCTTATGCTTTCGTTGCCTTCCTGAACTCAGACGGACATTTAGAACCCATGTTAGTGATTCATGCAGGAGTGCAGTAACATATTTTTCACTCGTTTCCTCCAACCGCAATCGTTCTCTACGAATGTTAGTGCCTTTTGTGCATAATCGTAGAATCCACGGATATTTCCCAGATGTGAATACAACTGATTAATACTGGACAAAAGACATCTTTGTTTCTTTTTTGTAGGCGATAGTAGTAGACAAGGCTTCCACCTTCTGGAAATCTTACAAAAAAAATCTTAGTTCTTTTTCGCCCATCTCGTTTTGATCCTCGTCATGAAGACAACAGCCCGTATACGAGAACAATGGCTTTGTCCCAAATGATACTATCTTCCAGTGGGCCATACTATTTCCCTAACGTAGATCGAGTGTTTTTGTTTCGCTTCGTTCGAATTATTTGACAGAATAATACTCCTGGGTTAATGAAATTCGACATCGCTCTTGTTACAGTCATTCTCATCTACTCTTTCTTAAAATGTTTACTCCGCAAACCTAAGACGAATCTTGACGCTTTGCACAGATCTCAAACATGCTGGTCCTCCAGCAACTCTTTTTTTTCCAGGACCGCTTTTACTTCTGGACTATAAGGCCTTGCAATCGTTTCTAAGTCATCCTCGTGAATTAGATAACATCGGAGATCGCGCAATCATAGTTAAATGCAGATTTTTTTTCTGAAATTCCCCCCAACTTCTACATTCTAAAAATGTCTGAAAATAGCTCCTAAAAAGTATTTCATCCACTTTTCTACGTCATCCAGAACACATTTCATTCCATGTGGAACGGCGCTGTGCCTTCTATGTCAATCCATTAGTCCCTTTGTCTGGAGTGTGAGAAAAAATGAATATATCAGCAAATTAGCTGGTATTGGCAATAAGCATGGGTATATATTAGTACGTTATAGTGCAGGGAAAATTTCAATGGTCTAACTACAGAAAAAACCGAGTGAAAATTAACAGCTATTTGTAGCATATGAAAGAATCTAATATGTGGGATGAGCTCAAACTGACAATGCCTTCTAGAAAGATAGGAAGATGCAAAAAAGATAAGAAAATGACAATGATTTCCTATGTCCTGTGGTGTAAATTTTTACTGAAAGGTAAAATGATGAACCCTTCAGAGTTAACTATCCCTTAGGGATGCGCTACGCTTTCGTCTCTTTGAAGCATCATGAGGGTAACTGAATACCTGATTGCTCTATGGCTTACAGAGGCCTATCGATCTACCAAGTCAATATCTTTATCCTGCCAGATAAAGCTTTCGCCAAGCCGCCGACATCAGAGTGATGGAGGACTTGGTTTGACATTAATGATCCGGGATCGAATCAACTATGTGTGTATTTCTGGATACCTTTAACTATGGCGCTACAGAGACATTATATTTTATTTCATAGAGATATTGATTTTAACGCAAAACAGAGATGTAAGCGGGTTAATTTAGACATACGTGGCGATGGTAAATATTACGCGTTTTCTAGTGGATAACGAGGCTCATGAAAACATAAGTAGCGATCAACGACCATCTTTGTAATATAGTTTGTCAGCGAACAACTTGAAACTCATTCATTAGCTTTGACAATAGAGCACATGGACCGCATAAAGATTCAAACACGAGCTCATAGAATTCTTTTTGTATAGTGCCGATGTCAGAAAACAAAGAGCAAAATCCTTGAAAAAATTTTCCGACTATGGCCACTAATTCTAAATGAAACTAAGAAATCTTTCTCTCTCTTCTTTTCTCTTTCTCTCTCCCTCTCTCTCTCTCTCTCGGAACTTGGGTCTGTATATATGATTCTCAGGCCTTTACAGGTAAATCCTGAGCTTTCATGTTTTATCGTGATTTAAATTTTAAAAAATGACGTGAAAGCAGTTACAAGACAAACTGCTTAGTACTTGTGGTCAGAACGAAGCGCTTTTGGATGTTAGTCGAATGTTGTTGATGAGTGTTGACAGAGGAAAGAGAAGCGTGATATCTGATACCTATCCATTCATCTCCATATCAACTACTCAACAAGTTTTGATTCTGTCAAAACATTGAGAGGAAAAGTGAGAGGATCGAGAGAGAACTCACATCTGCGGCGAGACGACGATTCTCGTCATCAACAAAGATGTAAGGAAGAGCCTCCTATATTTTTTCTTTGTGTCATTATATTGGTCTAAATACCTATCTATTTTGTACTCCAGTTCAAAAAAAGAAAAGTGAAATGCAGAAGTTCCTTTGATATAAAAAGTTACCTCTTAAAGGTTCCAATGTGATCTATATAGGAACAAACATGGATCTGAAGACGTAGATACGACGCTATAATTCTCTGATAGGGTTGTGGTTTTCAATTATGCTTGCCAGGAGTCGTACATAATCGTGAGAGGTCGAGTGGAGAATGTAATTTACTTGCAGAAACGACGAATGTCCATCAAGCGAAACCCTTACATACCCCCCTTACGCAACGGATTCACGTCATATCATAGAAATTGCCAATACCCTCTCCTCCCACCCCCTGAGAAGATGAGGGAATGCGAACATGACAACCACATGATGTTGAATTTCCAAGCATTGCAATATTCGGCCCGAATATTTCTTCAAATCGTCACGACTGGACTCAGTTCATATTCGGATATTCGATTTGAATATCTGCTGCTAGTCATGGAAAAGAAACCATTTCTTAGTGTTGCTCGTGCTCATTCGATATGAATGAAGAATATGTCGTGCTGCTGAGCAATAAAATCGAAGCTTAGATTTTGTTCCGATAAGTAAAAAGTACTTTACGACGACTTTTGAGCAGTCAAAAGCAGTACAATACATATGAAATGCAATAAATATGTCCTAGAGATAATTTTAACGGGAGAGACAGAGAGCGGAGAAATATAAAGAGAAGGAGAGACAGATAGAATGATAGAGAGAAAGGGAGAGGAAGAAGAGCTAAAGAGTGATCTTAAACTTTGGTACGAAGGTATAAATTACTGTTGTCATCAGCCTGTGTTAAATTAATAAATAGATAAGCAGCAAAGTAGTGGATGTGGGGCGACTAATGTGATTTGATAGTAAGGTGTTATACAGACGTAGAAGTTAGCTATTCTGTGTGACTAGTATAAACCTGGTTAGTGCTAAAAAGAAGTATCCTAGATAGAATTCTACTTTTCCTTCTTTAAATGATAGTGCTACATTTTCGTAAACGCGATGAATAGAAGCAATGTAGTCAAACACTGTTTAGCTAAGAATGATAGATAAACCTACGATACGTCGTCTAGAATAACACAGAAAGTGTCAACTGCTTGCTAGTGATAGTTGTGATAAGGGAAAACTCTATAAAATCTCGAAACCGTCATCACCGACAAAACTGCGCAGACTATCGGAGCATCTGCTATACAGAATCTCCTTAATTATGTGTGTGAAGCCAATTCCATGGGACCTGCCACCACAACGACACTAAATGGAGAAGCTTAACCATGCTTAGCAACGTCGACTTCACTGCTATCACAATTACGACGGCGTCGAGCGTCGTACTTGGTAACCACGGTAATCACAACAACGAGACGGATACAAATATAAAAAATGTATTGAAATTTTTTCAATGAATCATAGCAGCTGCACCAAACTCAACCTAAACAGTTCTCGTATGTCTATATATTAGCCGTCTTTAACAAGGGATGTAAAGGAGGAAGAAGGAACGAAGGATTTTGAGAACGAAAAAAGAGGAAGAGGAAAAGAGAAGACGTTGAAGCAATGAAAAGTCTCACCAAATCATTAATGTGGGATATTTTATGCGATGAACAACATCTGACACACTCACTTATGCTGCTTTCATTCAGGTTCACTTATGCTGCTCTCATTCAAGCATTCTTAACGAAACTCCCAAACTAATCTTACAAATTAAGGAACTAGCGTAGTTTAATTTAACTTGATGTACGCATATATTAAAGTTACTAGCAAAGCTTAACCAGTGCCCGAGGTTTTTTCATTAAGGTCTAAATATATGCCACTTTGAATCGCTAAGAGAAAACGAGAACAACTTACTAGAAAAAGAAAAACAACCGAATGATTGAAGAAATTCTTCGTTAGCTACTCTGAAAACTAAAGAAGAATTTACAATATTAGGAAGCTGAACATCATTAATGATAGTCTGATAGATATCGATTAGATTAGTGAACAAACTTTGAATTACCGTATCGTCGAATATCGAACCTTTGCTGCCATCCGCTCTTCGAATCTTTTCGAAGCAAGTTCGTAGACAAATCTTGTAAATCACACAAATTCACCTATTCACTTGTCTATTTACTGCTACACTATGGCACTATAACGAGAGAAATCGAGGATAAATCCCATTTAATGGCATATCAAGCTAATAAGAAAGCATCGTCTCGGAAATTAATGGCTATACTTGCTACTACAAAACTGCTAGTACAATACTCAGCTACTGTAAAGGTACACTGAAAGCGCTGTAGACACCACCACTTTAGAGACACTGTAATGTGTTGACAAGAACTGTTTCCTCTAAGCATTCGAGGATTCTAACACATTTTCTTGTATAAAGTTGAAATCACATTAGTCGATAGTTACTAAGTAGAATGATATCTATATAACTGACATATGTATCAGGCCAGCTATCCATCAAGAACTTGCTCAACTCGACGATTCTTTTCTCGTCTTTCGAAATGAAAAAAGATGTTCTAAACGACTTTAGAACAGCTTTTCTTTGTGCTCCAAGAAGGCTATAGTAGAGAGTTCTGCATAGCCTGCATAATGAATCGACTTATAATAGTGTCATGAACTCGACATTCCTTCTTCTATCGTCGCTGTCTTCTTCTCAGAATGAAGCGAAACGGACAGCACTAAAGTGGCTGATTGAGGTAATGCGATCAGTTGAAAGTAGTGCCTAGCAGAAATCAACTATTTAACGATAGTCCAGGGCCGCATGATAATGAGAATCTTTTGCTCTCTTTTCTTTCATCCGCTTTTTCCCTGTAAGGATCGCATTTTGTTCCAATCGACCTGTTTATTTTTTCAACAAAAAACATAAGTTTTTACACTCAATGCCATACTTTGCAGACTTTGGTTCCTTGCTGACCATAGGAAATCACAGGGATACAGGATAGGAAGGGTTCTCCTAATGAATTCATATCCTCCAGATCCCCAGTGATGAGAAAGAAAAAATGAAGTTAACATGGACGAGATGAAGTAAGATGAAATTAAAAGTACCGTCATCGTCACCTCTCGTTAATTTCGTCCGCTTTTCACGCCCATAAAAAGCTTAATGAAATCCCATTGGAATCGATCGTAAAAAAAGTGGACCAGCGAAGATTAAAATACGACTAAATGAACTCGTCATTAAATACACTAACTCTCCTAGCACCGTCTCTCCCTTGGCACATGTGCATTGACTTCAGTACACATTCCTATCAATAACTTCACCCGTTAGGATTAAACGAATTTATCATAGCTCACAGATAGGTTTAGTCTACTGACTGTGGCTAAAGAAATTACAATCTACTGTTTGAAAGTCGCCTTAGTTCATCACTTTTTTTCAATGAGGCTGATCTTATGACTAAAAAAGAAATGGAAAAATCACTAGTTGACAAGTAGCGAAGACGTGGTGAACTCCTCGCGCGGCTTTCGAAACTTCATAGGAGCAAATCACGGTCATCAAATTAGCAATCAAATGGAATTTGTGTTGCTGAGTTTGTAGTTATTTTCGTAAATCGTGATGGTGGGCTATTCAAGTATTCAAGTTAGGAGCGACTGAACAAGTGAGATTTCATCCAACAGAAATTCATGGTTCTCTCAAATTTATCGTTGATGTTGCGAACTGCTGCAATTAAAATTCTCCAAGTGATAGGGTAAAGTCCCATCCACACGTTCGTCAAGTCTTCGGACTCTCAAGTGCTCTAAATACTGGGAGATCTTCGATGTATTCCACAGTATCGTTAAAGACGTATTAAGCTAAGTCTTCACATTATCTTAAGAAAGCTCAACTAATCTCTAGAAGCTTCATCCATTATCCCACACTATTCTTCCTCTGGGCTCGTGTGGCGCAGTGGTCGGAGGCACCCTGCAACACACACGTGGAATCGATCCCCCGTGCCCATGGCCCACCGAGCCTTCCATCCTACCGTGCTCGGGAGATTGGTACCAAACTTGTCTGGGAGGATAGCAGCACTGGCTCGATACATCGCTAGGCAACCGCTAGTCATTGGAAAGGTCAGATATGCATTCCGTCACCTCCAAACGATGCTTAATGAAGTCGAATGCATGGCGCATCCCTTGGGGACTGATCAACGCCGAGAGCTTTGTCTTTTATCTTTTATTTCGCCTTTCATGTCTGATATAGCTTCCAAACGCATGTTCCCTATTTTAGTCGCATATGTGATTCCGCGCACAAAGTGCTAAAGGCGTTGAAAATGCTAGTATTAATCGGCGCATCATCCTCAGAAGTTACTCTATTTCTTGTTCGTAAACCATCACCGCATGTCATCACCATTAAGACCTTTGCTATGGACCTTTCTTTAATTACTATTTACTTTATTTACACAACCCATCTTCTACATCAATTGCATCGACTCCAGCACATCTTAAATTCGATTCACTTTCTCGTATATCCACGAAGGCTTTCTAACTTTTTGCGTGTGAATTCGGCTGCAGATCAAGGGCTGTCATCTTCCACACGAATGTCGTTGAATGCTGGTTGATCGATCCTCCCTGGAGTCCTCTGATAGGTGGGCTAGAGCAGTCCCAAATGGATAGCAGAGATTGCACTGGCACCAGTATTACAACCTCTGAGGGTAGATTTTGGCAAGCCCGCAGCAGGGTTGAACTAGAACTGCGCTCGGGAATGGTCGACATCACTACCACTGCGCCTTCTGCCCCCCAGTTTTCTTCAAACATTTTTTTTCCTTAACCATGAAAAATTATTCAACCGTTAAACTTCTACTGCATATGTAGGGTCTTTTAATCGCCAAAGCATTAAGAATTCAAGTGCAGGTCGACATGGGAGATAGATGTGAAAAAACAACTGAACGCACTTTTTTTGGCTTTAATACTGCATTAATGTGACTTTTACTATCGCAGTAAATACTTTAGACATGATTCTGTCGACAAAGAATACTCATCGCCGATTGTAAAGAGGTAGAATCAGGAGGGAAAAGAACATCGAGCGATGCCAGACATCGTCGGTGAACGCCATCAGCATTCGACGTCATATTCTTAAACGTAGACGAAGTTCATAGCTTTCATATTGGCACCAATATTGCAACCCCCACCTTTCAGCCACATAAGCATCCCACGCATCTTTTCCCACACCGACTCTAATACACTAAAATAAGCTGATATGGGAAGAAGGTAATTTCTGACTGGCTTTAAGAACCAGTCTTATAGGGAGTAGGATGCGAGAAGGCAATAGGCGTGTGATTCGAAATCTCTTTAATAATCTTTAGTATAGCAAACCAATGTGAGTAAGCAAGCAACTCTCTATAATTTCATTAACTGAAGGACTTTTTTTGAACTTTACTTGACATCTGCGACATTTCTGCTTTTTGTTCAGTCCTGAGTGAACCTTCTAGGTGTTTTTACGAAAATAGGTATAGAAGAAGTAGAGAAGTTGGCAGAAGTAAAACAAGTGAAGTGAATCGTTATGTAAACAAGCATAACAATTAGGTGACAGATAGATCAAACAGCACGTAAAAGTTAAAAAAAAGCTCTTGGCGTTGAATAATCCCTGAGGGATGCGCCATGCATTCAACTTCATTAAGCATCGTTTGGAGGTGATTGAATGCATGTCTGGCCTTTAGAATGACTTGTGATGGCCTACCGATGTATCCAGCCAGTGATGCTATCCTCCCAGACAAGTCTAGTACCAATTTGCCGACCCCGGAGAGATAGAAGATTTGGTGAGCCATGGGCATGGTGATCGATCCCATGTGTGTGCATGTGTTGCAAGACGCCTTCGACCACTACGCCACACGCGCCCAAATAGCACGTAAGGTCAAGCAATAAGTCGGATAAATCAGTAGGAAAATGAAAAAAAGTATGAGTAGATGACCTAAAGAGAAACAAAAATTCGATTAAATACGAAATGCCAAACGAATGAATTCGAAGAGAGAAACGGAGTAGGTTTATTGTGAAGATATGGTGGTAACATGGATACTTCTTTGAAGAATTTTTTCAATAAAATCTTTCATTTTACTTCTTGAAGATATTTTAAAAAAGGTTTTTGTACCACATATTAAATCTTGTTCCATGGTTTTCTTAAGGTCTAGCAACTAATAAGTTCTAGGCCAGAGAAGGGAGTTTTCCAAAGTAGAAATGCTCAGCAAAAATCTGTTCTCTGAGAGTGAGTCATAAAAAGAACAGAACAAAAAATAAAGTATAATAAATGAAATTACGAAGGGAAAGAGTCTAAATGTGATAGGTGAGGAGAAAATAGCTATTTTAAATGGTTAAACGGCTTCTTTATAAAGTTACAATGCTGTTATACAGCTTTACAGAATACTGCAATCTTTTTTCTTTGCAGCGAAGATAGTGGAGTCCGTCGGCGAGCTCGAACTGTCGACCCGAGCGTCGGTAGAGAAAGTACGCCACGCACCACAAGCAGCTTCTATGCGTCAGTTAGACTTCACTATTTAACTTTTTCCCGAAAAAAAAAGTCTAGAAACAGTTATATATGTTTATGAGAGCAGGTTTTAGAAAAGGCTCTTCTACTCCGTCTTCAAAATGTCCTGTTTTCGTGCCTTTACAGGAAGACTTTAATCATCTTCTTCTATGGAAAGAGAAATGTCCGTTTGATTTCTAGTGGTCTCATACTTCCGCTAAATCAGCGGCGCACAAAATATCGATAGAAAGGCTGTATAGAAAGTATTTTTCCCTAGTTAGACAGTTTGATCTTATGACCATATAATGGCAATAATCGTTCGGCAGATGTAGCACAATTGTTTGAAGTGCTTTGCAATATACACAAGTCCATGAGTTCGATCGCTACCCATGGCAAACTAAACACTCCATCTATCGCGGGTAGAGAAATTGGTACCAAAGTTGTCTGGAAGGATAAAAAGAATTACTCGATATCACAATGCTAAGTTTTTTCTTTGCTGCCTACTGCAAAGCTCTCGGTGTTGATCAATATCCCTGAGGGATGCGCCATGCATTCGACTTCACTAAGTATCGTTGGAGGTGAATGAATGCATATCTGGCCTTTAAAATGACTCGCGGTGGCTTACCGATGTACCGAGCCAGTGCTGCTATCCTCCCAGACAAGTCTCGTATCAATTTGCTGACTCCGAAGGGATGGAGGACTTGGTGGATCATGGACGCAGGGGATCAATTACACGTGTGTGCCGCAGTGGCGCCTCTAACCACTGCGTCACACGCGCCCGTACGGCAGGGTGTAATGCGAAATACAACCACGATGATGCTGAGATATTCGCAAAACTTTGGGCCGCAGGTGTCTGCGGTGGAGAAAAAACGCGCTGTTACCCTTTCCGGGGGCTAACGCGTTCACCACCACACCATACGGGTCCTTCGTTTCGCCTGTCCCTCAGCTAGTTCTATCGATCAGTGCCCATTAATCGATAGATCGGTAGGACACCACATGTAATAGACCAGATATGCCATTCACTCACCTCTGACGATGCTTGGTGAAGTCAAGTGCATTGCACATCCTTCAGGAATTGATCAACTCCAGTCGCTTTGTCCTTTAGCCTTTATCCTTTTTTAAAATCACGACAGAGGATTATCTATACACGCAAAAGATGCTAAATGAGCACATGTATGATGGAAATTACAAAAGTTCCATTTTCTAGCGTATTGAAATAAGTAGCGTAGAGTTTCTAGGAATTCGCCAGTGACATCCCACACCGTGCGCCGGACACCAGTAGCGTTCGATCGCGGACCACACTTCGCCTACGATCGAGGCGGAGTCACTCAAGGTATTTTACGTTTATCGTAAATCTTCTGAAAAAAGTGAACCTATTTCTCAGTTTCTTGTCTTTTATATGATATAATTGCATATAAGCATATGCATATGCTATTTTATAATGGTGATTTGCTTCCACGACTATCAGTTTGATGACCTCCAACGAAACCAGTGAATTTCTCACGTCTGAAAAGGGTTAGCTAACTCTTTTCGGATTCGTTTACAAGAACTAAGGCGTTGTCTTTGTTATGATTTAAGAAGTCATATGACCATTCAAGTCAAATTCGTCACATCTATGATTCTAATAAAAGGGCGCGTGTGGCGCAGTAGTCGGAGGCGCCACTGCGACACACACGTGGAGTCGAACCCCGCGCCCATGGCTCACCAAGCCTTCCATCCCTCTGGGGGCCAGCAAATTGGTACCATACTTGTCTGGGAGAATAGTAGTACTGGCTCGATACATCGGTAGCCCACCGCAAGTCATTATAAAGGCCAGATATACATTCAATCACCTCCAACGAAACTTAACCAAGTCGAATGCATGGTGCATTCCTTAAGGATTGATCAACGCCGAGAGCTTTATCTTTTTTTTACCTTTTATGATTTTAATCAGAGCTCCAATTCTTTTCTTTTCATAACTCTTTCTATGTAATCTTAGTTATTGTAATGGAATAAAGGTGTTTGTAAACACAGTTCAAAAACTTATTGGTGAATTCTTTACTGGAAGAGAATGACTTGAGACAGATAAGATAATGAATGATACAAGTAGGTAAAATGCGTGCAAAGGATAGGTATTGATTTGATCACATTTATAGTCAACGGTCTTGATCATGTATGTCTCATGGACATGTGTGAATACAAACAGTATCTTTCTTTTTATGTTTTTCTCTTCACTTTCTCTTTATTCGTCGTCTTTTTTTCTTCTTTCTTCACGTCCGAAACAGATTCCATTAAGCATGAGAGCTGTGCTCGGCTTTTTTCATCTGGTTTAATTAAAGACGTCAGCAGTTCGCGCTTGTTTCGCCTTCTATTCCCTATTTCTTCCTTCTTTTATGGCTATCGCTATCTTCGTGCATGCTATAATGGTGGGACACATTTCCACACAATGGATAAACAAGCCGTCGAATAATGAATCCTCTGCCAAGTTGTTGATTTCGTTAATGGTTTCTTAGATGAACGGAAAACAACATTGAGCGTACTGCTGAGTGTTTTCTTCTTGCAAAGTCTGCTCTGCTTGTGCCTCTGTAAACCGTCACTTGTCTCGTGTAGTGCAGTGTGATTAAAGGTGCCCTTCAAATGAACATTGTTTCGGTCCGATCTCGCCCACAAGTTAAGCCACCATTTATAGGCTAAATTATAATTATATTATAGGTCGGTAAATTAGAATTAGGCTGTCTGACAGGATAAAAGAACTGTCTTAATACATAGGTAGGCTAGCTTATGTCATTCTATAGACCACATTCTATTCATTCATCTGTACCATGCTCAGCGGAGTCAAGGAGTGAATGGCACATCTGTTAGGGATTGACCAACGCTTTATGTTTTTTGTTTATCACCACTCCATTAAATTTTTTTGTAGTTTTCATTTGCGGAATGTTGTTTCACTATGGTAATTCTAGTGGCTACATGATGCCTTCCCCTTTTCTTACCTTCAACATATGGAGTAACATTTAGAACTGCGTTTACAAAGGAAGCAAATCGAGCACAAGGAAAGGAAATCATAGTGACACGTTGCAGAATCACCATAGAGTAGCGACTCTTAAGCCTTAATGTTTTACGAGCTCGATTATAGTAATGGCCTTTCTATTCCCTTTTTCTCCCATTGGCTCTTCAGTCACGGTCTTTCATAGAACATGTTCCTAGATGATTTTAGGACGTACGAGGATGTTAGTCATCATATAAAGGATGAGGGATAAAGCTCTCGGCGTCGATCAGTCCCTAAGGGATGCGCTATGCATTCGACTTCATTGAGCATCGTTAGAGGTGATTGAAAGCATATCTAGCCATACATTTGACTCGCGGTGGTCTACCGATGTATTGAGTCAGCGCAGGTGTCCTTCCAGACAACTCTGGAACGAATTTCACGACCCCGCAGGAATAGAAAGCTTAGTGAGCCTGAGGCGTGGGATCGATCCTATGTGTATTGCAAGGCGCCTCTAACCACGGCACTGCACACGCCCCTAACCATCAGATCCCTATTTAAAATAATAGCAGTTAACAATATTGCCCACAAGAACTTTTGTTCCACTCCAGAGCAAGTACTTCATATTCTTGTAATTAGTGAATCCTTTTCCGCGAGTGGTTTCTTCAAGGCAGTCTCCCTACGTGATCTGTTGACGTGCTTTGAAAAAAACGTGAGCATCGATTTCTTTTGTGATTTTGGAAGCGCAAAAACAAATTCCATGAAAAGTCATGGATCTGCGACTCTGTGAATCATCTTCAATTCCCCCATCTCTTGAGATTCGATCATCTCCCGCTGGTTTTATCTAAACTGACGATATAGATTGCAAAACTCGGTGTCCTCGCTGCAGAGTGAGCTTCCCGACCAAGCTATGAGCCACTTGCTCAGAGTTCTCAAGTTGTTGGATAAAAAATCTGGTTTGGCTCATAAGTGGCAGTATAACATATAACCCATATAAACACGTTATGATTTAGTTGGAAGTCAGCTTTTTGAAGATCTTGATTTTCCTATCGGCTTTGGTAATCATTATTTGAAGACGAGGGCGCGTGTGGGGCAGTGGCCGGAGGCGCCGTGCTACTCACACGTGGAATCGATAACGCGCCCATAGCCCACCAAGCCTTCCATCCCTCCGGGGTCGGCAAATTGGTACCAGACATATCTGGGAGGATAGCAGCACTGGTTCGATACACGGTGGGCCATCGCAAGTCAATGTATGGCTAGATATGCATTCAATCAACTATAACGATGCATAATGAAGTCGAATGCATAGCGGATCCCTTAGGGATTGATCGATGCCGAGAGGTTTATCCTTTTCATCCTTTATTTGAAGGCGATATTTCTAAGCAATCTGCTCTGATAAGAAAATTTATGGTAAATGTTCGATTCAAGCAAAATGTTTGGAAATGCAAATAACTTCATTTTGCAGGATCTGTTTCCGGATACGCAAGTCGATGGCCACCAGCAAGTAACGCCACCGGAGCTGAAGTGGTCAAGGATGAATGGGTGAAGGATATGCTGAGAGAGAACGAAAACGGATTCATGACTACAATGTGCAGAAGTAGGTTAAAGTGCCGCCTAATAAAAATATTCCTACAAATTCCAAGCCGATAAGAAATGTGGGGAAGTTTTTATTACAATGTAGCTTTGTTGTCTCGAAATATGATTGCGTCAAGTGGCTTCAGTAAAATGATTCTCACAGAACAATTTAGCAAGTTGTCTCACACTGAAATTTATTTCTCACGGTCTAAGAAAGGCTAGCTTACCTTCTTTTGGTACTTCGATGTCTCGTCCTGACATGACATTTGCTGATCCTAGCCTTTCTTTCACTTTTTTTTTCGTTGTCTTGCCCTCGTCGTTCACAGAGATAGTCGTGTTTATGCGGATTCGGTTGTCACTTGGGAGTTTCCCGTTCAAATTCCTTCGGAAAAGAACAAATGCTGGCTGAGCGTTTTTTCTCTGAAAACCCAAAATAGCCCTGCTGGGTCATTGCCACGCACAGTTGACGATCAAATGGAGGTTTATGGCCATGCGGGTGGGATTCTTCCAGGACGACATACTTATGTAGGGGTTGCGGTTCTCGCAATTGGTCAGTAACCAAGCAAGAACGTTGTACCAGGACCAATCCAACCAGTGTCTAGCCAGCCAAAACAACTAGCTTTCCATTCACTAATTGCTTCTTAGCTTTGGTAAAGCAGGTTTTCAAAATATTATCCAGTTTCTTATCTTTCATTTTTAGGAGTTAATGCTTTCATAGTTTTTTGTAATAAATAAGCCTCCATGTTCGTATTTAATAAACATGATAATCTACTATTCGAGTTGATAAGTGTTTCTATGGATTGGTCTTCGTCGTTATTGAGAAAACTTGGTTGATCACTGGGGGAGTAAATAAACAGATGAATTTTATCGACCACGATCGGCAAAAAATTTGGTAGCAGCACTTCAGTTCCGAGTATAGTTTGAAATTATGTCCTGTAAACTCTTGTGGACTTAGGTAGCAATGTTTAGTCAAAACGATCAGACATTCATTGGATGTTCAGCAGAGTTATGTCAAACGAATAAATGACTTTTCTTCATACACTGTGAGACCTTTGGCAGGAAGGATTAAGCGTTCTGTGTTCATCATTCAGTCTCCCAAAGATGCGCCTTGCATTCGGCTCCATTCCTAACATCGTAGAAGTGATTGAATACATATTTGGCCTATATGTTGACTTTCAGTTGTTTACGCGTATATCGGTACTGTACCTTCCCAGACTATTCTAATAGAAGTTCGCGGATCATATAGGAATAGGAGATTGATTAGCTTAGGAGGCGGGGATTGAACTAACCATTATGTTGGTACTACAAGGCACCTCTAACTACTGCTCTACACACACTGCTAGAAATATTCTTAGAAATATAAGGAAGCCGAAATTGGTGATGGTGTCACACTAGTACATTGCATTTATGATCTCCATTTATAATAGAGATCCGTGGTAGATTGAACGAAATACTGGCCTTTGATCCTATGGTTATGAGTAATTCCACCATTCCTTGATTAACGTTTCATTATTCTTGATCCTTGAGTGACGAACACATGGTAGTTGATGTGGTCAAAGGCACTGGTGCAAGATCGTGGTCAGCTTTCATAATAATACTACTTATAGGGAGAGTAAAAAATGAATACCATTTAATGTAATATTATCTGTGGCCTTCATTTAAAACTCCCGGTTTTTTGTGTGATCCGAAATTTGATCGCCTCGTTTGCCATACCATCCGACATTAGTTCCTCAGCACCACAGTATGCTATCGAACTCGGCTTTATGTTTCTAGAGGCTATAGTCCCAAAATTTATCCCATCGGAGTTTTGATTTCATGGAGGTTATGAACTCTTTCTCATATTGGGAGTAAGTCAAAAAAGGTGAAAAAAGTGGAAGTATATCAATCCAGACGAACATATGAACGTTATCAAAACACAGGTCACTTTTATAGCAACATTTATATTGAAGTGTTGCTAAAGTTGTAGTAAGCAGTAAAAGGGTTATTGTGAGAAAATGCTTCGGAAGTTTGGATGTTAAAGAAAAATGTTAGCAACGACGAAATTTCACGAATGTTACTTAACACATTTTAGAACACACCAACTGATTTCAACTTATACGTGATCGAAAATATTTTAGCCTTCCAACTTTAACCATCTCAGATTGTAGTGAGCATTATCGATCGAAATAAAAAGTCGTATTTTGCTTTTCAAAAAGGCCACGGTTGGTTTTGTTCCGCTTCTGTCTTTTTGCAAGAGGTTTGTATTTCCAAGAGAGAAGCCTCTGAACAAAAGAGATTTCGTCTAGCACGACACAATGATGCCAAAGAGTGCGTCAGTAATGTGTTCTATCACTCTTGCATCCCAAAAAAGCAGTATTTTTCAATGATGTAACTATTTTAAGGTTTTGACTTCGAAGAAGGTTTGAAGTTAAAGGCATGTGTGCAGCGCAGTGATTAAAGATTCCCTGCGATATACATAGCGTCTTTAGTATCATCCACCGCCTCCAGCGAACCTAACCCCGGGATCGGCATGTTGCCAGGCGTGAATACTGGTTGGTCATCGCAAGTCATCGTGTAGGCCAAATATGCATGTAATCATCTCATCATCTTCACGATACCTAAGAAACACTAATGCTCAGCGCATCCCAAAGGAATTGGTCAACGCCGAAAGCCTTATCACTAGTGCTTAAGAAATTAAAGTTGTTAACAAGATTATACTTGGTAGGATCGGCCAGATTTTGAGTCTACTGTTTACCACTACTTCGCTTTTTAGGTCTTACTCTCGACTTTATTTTTTTATCGGTACAAATTTATTAGATGCTTCCATCATCTCCATCTGCGCTTTATTTCTTCCGCGCAATAGGAGCGTTCACTAAATTGAGCCGGAGCTCCTTAAACGCCCACGCGCTTACAATTAGTTTCACATTAAGTGCTGAGAAAGGTTCTAAAGACAATGTACTACTAAGAATGTTAACGAGATGAGATAATATAAAAGATATAATGAAGAGCGTGACAACTGGACAAATCCAAAAGAAGCAAGAATGAGCGAAGATGCTGTGCACTTGCGTGAGCTATTGACATGACAATCTTTTTTTAGTGTTGGGATTACAAAAAAGGATGGCACTAAAGGGTTTTGTTTTCAAAGAATTGGAAAACTAGTGGCAAGAACTGCAAAAATTCGATACCCTTTCATTACTGACGCAGCAGGGCTACCACTTAATTGGAAAAGAGTGTTTTCCAGAAGTTTTCACTATTTGCCTTTGGAAAATCGGCATATGTTCCTTGTTTTGCTTGATGTCCTCTTAAGAATAATAAAATATAGGCTTAAAACACAAGCTGTTATGTCTCATTGCTACTGCGAAACCAAAAGTGAATCGATGAAATGAGCACATGAGCACTTGTGTATGGTTGTGCTCATTTCATTCTCGCTCAGGCTACACTCACTTGCTGACGAGGTCCATATCTACACAGCCATAGAAAATTTAGTCCGTCTACGTCATACAGCTAGTGTGCTTATTTCGTATACTTTCTGGAAGCTCAGTGTCAAAACGTAATACTTAGTGAGATAACATCAGTGATAGTAGCATAACACGACGAATACTATTGTGTGAGGGTTCTCTGCAATACAAACATGATCCTTAGTTCGATCGCTCGCTTTGGCAAATCAAGTTCTTCATTTCGACAGAGTCGGTAAACTTGATACCAGACTTGTACTCATCGATAGAACACCTTGATGTCTCCCTTCCTCGATAAGTCGTTAAGCCACCGCAAGTCATCAAGTAGGTCAGATCTGCAGCCGCCTACTATGCTTAACGAAGTTGAATATCTGTTGAATCGCTGTGTGATTAATGGTCGTTGACCGATTTATTTTCTTCGCTTTTAATGGAATCCTCGTATATTCATACTCACATGATTTGTAACCTCTAGTACCTCTTCCATTCATTTCGTTTCTTGTGTTGCAACTACCCTTCGAAGATGTACATGTTAGCTTGTGACCCGAGAATACGCCATCTTCTTGCCGCGCCAGTATATTAAATTGTCTCCAGCTTGATTTCTCTTAGAATTTCGAGATAGCTTACTACGGCATTCCCAGGTTTTCACCACAAAGTCACTTGCCGTTACGGGAGCCTTACCACCATACGATTAGTATTCTTTCTTCACGACAGCGTTATTGAGAGATCGAATACCCGTAACAAAATGATGGAAATAAAAAGTACCTTCTTGAGTGCTTAAATACTCTGTGACTTCGGACAGGATTTATTTCGCTGGTATGCCGAGCCAACCGGATTGTGATTTCTCCGAATAGGTAACTATAGTGGTGATAATAGCTTTATTTTCCATTTTTTTATTTTACACGACCCGTCACACACATTTGCTGTTCGGATTCCAGCACTTCTCATATTCTATTCCGTCATCCACTAAAGTCCTCCAACTTTTTACGTGTCGCTTCGGCTGCTGCCACAGACGTTTCCCCTTCATCTTGAATGCTGGTTGAGCCGATTCTCTCTGAGTCCTAATATAACCAGGCTAGAGTGTTCCCACTTTGATTGCTGAGCCTCAATTTTTGCAAGGCAATTCTAGTACCAATTTCCAGACCCCGAAGGGATGGGAAGCTAGGTGAGATAGGAGCGACATCAAACTAGCATCATGCCCGTGATGATCGGCATCACTACCACCGTGGTGTGCGCTTTTAGCGGCAATAGTAATAATAACAACAATAATAACAAACATAATAACAGTAGTAATAGTGAAGGTCACTGAAATTTCCCGTAATATTTCACGAACATTTTTTCATTAACGCAGGTCAAAATAGGATGGATAGAGACTGTAAAAGGGGTTTTTTTGCACCTGTTGGTTCACGGAAAATCTTTTTTTTAAAAGTCCATAAACCGGTGATTTAACTAACAATTAGTTGTCATTTCCATTTTAATTTCTATAGTTATTGTATGGAATGTGCTGAATACAGAGATACTAAAATAGACTTAACACAAGCTCCAAAACCCTTTCAGATGCCGATAACAATGCATGGTAAATAGTATCATGCGTGAAGGATAAAAATAAAGCTCTCGGCGTTGATCAATCCCAGAGGGATGCGCCATGCATTCGACTTCATAAGTATCACTGGAGGTGACTGAATGCATATCTGGCCTTTACAATGACTCGCGGTGGCCTACCGATGTATCGAGCCAGTGCTGCTATCCTTCCAGACAAGTCTGGTACCAATTGCCGACCTCGGAAGGATGGAAGGCATGGTGGGCCATGGGCGCGAGGATCGATTCCACGTGTGTGTCGCAGTGGCGCCTCCAACCACTGCGCCACACCCACCTATATCATGCCTGTCACTCATAATTAGAAAACTATAGGGCAAAGTCTCTTCTATATTATTCACGAGTCTTAAGACCCTCTACTTATTGGAAAAATATTTTTTATTTTCCAAAAGCCGGAAGTCTGCAGCCGACGGGAAATTACTGGTACTCCATTGAGTTAACCACGTTCAACGCCGAATGGTCGTTATGGATTAATGACGTGGATGTGGTGAAAACTGCAACGAATTGCATTGCACTCTGTCAAATTGCTGATGAAATTCAACTTTTCGAATCGTGGGGACGACTAGGAGATACGACGGGGACGACTAGGAGATACGACGAGGACGACTAGGAGATACGACGGAATTGGAGATGTTCTACGCCAGTTGTTTTGGTCGTGTTAAAAGTGAAACAACTGAACCAGCAATAATGTTGTCAAGACGATGCAGGCGGAGAGAGACTTACTTTATGTCAGCATGAAGAAATAATTCAGACTTGAAACACCTGGTCCGTTCTGACCATCTAAGAGAAAGCAATTGAGAAATGGAAAATTCTACTCGTCTTTCCCCGAAAAGAGCTTCATCCTACTACTAATCAAATATCTGAAACGAAGATGCTCTTGTGTAACTTCGTCTCACGTCACACTTTTTTTTCTATACTTAGTTCTATTTCTTTTTTTCGAATTCCACCATTTTTAGTTACTATTCATTTCGAAAATTAGTACTTTACAATTCAGAGCACAAAGTATAATATCAAGCCAAGATACGAACCATTTCATTTCTCTTCATTGCAAGAGAAACCGCATTCACAACTACGTGGTGAACCGTCCCCTATGAATTGCTCGAAATCAGGGAAGTGTGGCGCAATAAATTTAGAGAATTTAGTTGTATTTTTCTCCCTAATTTTACATGGCGCGACAAATTGGGCGAACTCCAGCCTTTCTTGCATTCGATTCGTTTCCTCGTATCCATCATCCATGAACGTCATCGCGTTTGCATGTGGATCCTTGCTGCTTTTGGATCTGGATTCTTCATGGACGTCATCGAATAGTGGTTTGATCGGTTGTCATAGAATACTGGCATGGCCGTGCTAAGGCGTTTGCTAGTATTCACCACAGGCCACAAGTCACAAGCCTTTATGGGTCGACTGAAACCTTCCATACAAGTCTGGTATCAATTTCCCGACCCCCTAAGGGATAAGGACCGTGGATGACCCGAAATAGGGTCTCAGCCATGGCCATTCACTCATTACTGAACGGCATCTCTACCACTGCGCAAACCGCGCCTCTTTAGTTGTTATTTGTTGATAGATTACTAACACCATGATGTCGTCAAAGTCATTCTATTGTTTCACTATTTTTTAGGAATACTGGAACGCAAAACTGAAGACAAGTGGAAATGGCTTGATGAACAAGGCCAACTCTTGGATGAAAAAAATCAGCGGACGTGGAAAGTGAGATGTTTTTCTTTGTTTCAAAAGGCCACGGTATAATAGTATTAAGGGAGTTTTGTCATAGGATTTAACTACATTTTTCTTAGCAACAGCCTTGAATAGAGTAGTATTTTCTCCTTGCTGAATGCACAGATTTCGAAAAACAATAAGGTAAAGAAAAACAAAAGCGATCTAACTGCTAATAACCCTCAATAGTCCTCTCAACTCATCCACTCACTTTTGTAGTGTTTAATTCCTTAGACGACAACTGTATTCTTATGAGTACATGCATACGAATCATTCCTTTAACTAGAGTGAATGAATGAAATGAAATTATTCATCAATTTCATGGCGAACTAGACACCGTCCTTCGTGATGGACCTGGCGAAGCGAAGCATTGGAGCCGAACTGTCGAGTGTCTACCTTCAGGTGAATACTGTAAAAGTAGTAATTACAGTAGTCACAGCATCGAAAAGATACCGTACAAGACATAGAGTGTTGACCTCGGTCTCATATCGATAAGATGTCATGTTCATACCTTATCTACAAATTCGCTGAGGCTATGAAAATGAGTATGACATTTATACCAGTTAATAAAAAAAGTTAGCTGGACAGCGAATTTGCCATCAACCTACCACCTTAAAGGCATGAATGACATGGAAGAGTAAGAAGTATGTAGCGTTACTTTTGCATACATAGATTCTGGTTTTAGTTCGATAACCCTTACACTCATCTCTTTGTGTTCTGCAAACTAAAAGTTAAAGTTTTGACGAATTCATAGCTAGAATGCGAACATCGTTGTCCCTTCCCAAATGAGATTCCTTTCATGCCAAGAACTTCGTTCATTGGCTAATTGAAATTTCAAGATCAATACCTACATATTTTACATATTTTAGATAGCTACATCGAAGTTGTTTAACGTGAATGCTTTCAGGTGACACACTTTTCCAAGACGTTAGCAGGCAATACAACAACAACTATGTAGTTGAGGTGAGTTACGGTAGAAGAAGATCTAACATCTTTTTGACACACTCTTCTTCGGTATCTCTTATATAACCATTTTCAGAGTATCGTCCGTAATTACTGATGCATTAATTTGTTTCTGTTTTTCGGTGGTAATGTGAAACCCTGGCGAATAAATATTTTCTTCTGTAATTTTTTGCCTGAACGCTTCACTTAGTTGACAACAGTTCCTTATATTCTACGCTCACATTCTGGACATTATAGTTGGTGCAAAAATTTCCTGCATATTCTGTGCGAGTACGGAAAGTACAATGGGTAGAGATTCCGTGTAATACACACACTATATCTTCTAATTCGACTTCACCAATTAAGATAGCTATTCTGAATCCGCAATTTTTTACCTCACTTTTCTGGGAGGATCTCACTCCGATGCACAAAGGCGAACTGCGTAGCCTGCGGTGAAGATCTGTGAACGCTGTACTAGAGCTATCCCAGCATTCCTAGAATAGTCAGTTCCAGCAGCATTCAACAAGATTCATGAGAAATACAGAATGCTGCAGCCCAAGCTGTCCGCAAATCCGTCGGGCTTCGTATAAGTCGGATGCAGGACAACGAATCGAATGAAGTAAGTGTTGTGATCTGTACATATGTGAAGAAGGAACATATAAATTAATAAGGACTATCATAACAAATCGAACTGCGTATAAATTTTGACGATTTGATTAGCACGAGGTCATATGAAAGAACATGGAACGGTTACTCAACATGGAAAGACTCCCAGTGAGGGAAAAATAATTAAATTCAAAACAAAAGCGACCATTTGCATTGAAGCGCAGGATAGTACGCTTTTCTGTTGCATAATTTTCACCTGTGTTTCATCTTCCGTATACCTAAAGTTCCAGGCACAAGTCCTGAAATCAACTAGGAGAGAAGTAAAGAACATGCAAGTGAACGTCCCTCCATTGAGCTCCATATATATTTCAAGAATCCAGTTAAGAACCGAGGAGTATCATATACGCCGGCGTGCATCACATATGACGCACGTATTCCGAGGAAAACTGGTCGATGGGTATCTTATATGACTCTTTTCTCCCTTGCTATACTTTTTTCCAATTATTTGATAACTTATCCAACACATGTATTGTGACACGCGCTACCAAAAATGGAGCCCTATTATGCGTTTAGGAAAACAATAAAATCTTTTCTGGACCAATTTAGCTCCTTTTTTGACAAAATAAATTTGTGCATAGACTATATATAAGAAATGTACTTTATAAATCATACGGAAGTTTACCAACTGCTGATAACAATGTGACATAACAATGTAACTGTCTGGTGGAAAGGTTTTTCCTTATCGTCATATACAAAGGTGGATTAGTTCCAAAAGCTTGGAATGATGCGCAGAATAACACAGTGTATATGTAGAATATGAAAAAACACACTGACAACTGATAGGACACACAAAAAACCGAATAATAAAGCGAAAGGTGCAACAAAAACGGCAGGGTCATTTGCTGCGATGGCACTTTAGCCTAGATGCACCACAACTCGTGAGCGGCCGAAAATTAGGTGTTTACCACGGGTCCTTCTATTGCACATGTGGACGAGATATCCGATGGCATCAATTCTCCAAATGTAAATGAAGTGTCTCGTACGAGAGGGGGTGATGTCTTTAGTATTTCGCTAATTGTTTATAGTTGTCTTCCAAAGCACCAACTCAAAGTTCTTATCTCGGCGAGAAGTGCGGTATTAATTTTAACAACGCGGAAGAATAGGAGTTTTCGTTGATCTTCGACTTGGATCGGAACAAACATTCTTCTTGCGGGCGCAGCACTCAAGGACATGCGAACATAAAATGAATTTAGGGATATCATTGTATTCTTTTTGGACGAGATCTCACTTATTCGCCTGGCTCATTTTTCAAAATCTGAAAATCTACAAAGTGTAGCGAAAAAGAAAACATTCCCTGCGCTCCAGGAAATCACAAAGGCTGTGCATGCGGCATATGTATTACTCATATAGTCACGATTGTGTTCACGAGTTAACGACCAATAACAGCTTTTGTTTTTGTGGTAGCAGTGGAGAAGTAATGGCCAGAATAAATGATGAGGCGCGTAGCGCAGTGCTAGTGGTGCTACGCCCATCATGACGAGTAGGGCGCTGTTCCAGAACCCTCCTGTCCCCCCTCCCCCTCCTCCTGATATCACCAAGAGTATCTCATGCCCCTAGAATCGGGAAATCGGAGCTAGACTTGTCTGGGCTCAACTTACTCTTTCAAGTCCACGAAGGAACACTTTAGCACAGCCATCCGTGGATTCGAGAGAGAATCGACTCGACCGATATTCGACGACATTGATAAGGAAGACAACAAATCCTCAAGCGGCAACCAAACCCACACTTACATTTCAAAGACCTTCATGGATGATGGTACGAGTAAATTGTTGCGAGGAAACGAATCGAATTTATGAGGTTCTGGAATCCCAAACAGGCATGAAGAGGCGTCACGTACAAAAATATTAGTTCAGTGCAGAACGTTGTTTGGTCTGTATAACATTTATTCACGTTGATTAATTCAAAATGTACTCAGTGGAACATGTAGCCCCTGCTTTGTTCTGCCGTCTTTCCAGTAAATGCATCATCCTCGATTCATTAGAACTGCGCATTCTGAGCAAAGAATCAATTCATATGATTTCCGCAGACTTCAAAGTGGAATTCATGTCATTTAAATTATTCTACAGAGATCTGAATAAACGATAGTCGGTGGATGCAATGTAAGCAATGCGGACGAACCAAAACGCCTCAGCCACATCTAGAAGTTTGCGATAAGTTACCTGAAATACCTGTCCATGTGGCGTTTCCGTAATGTGGTACTCGTAAATCAACGTTGGTAACTTTTTACGAACTGTCACAATTACCACAAAAAGGCTGACTGATTAAAATCGAATAATCCTGTGATTGAACAAATTGTTTGACGTTGGTCGCCTTTAAGCATGGCAAGGATTCACTCGCTCTCTCTCTTGAGCGGCCTTCCATAACTGCGCTAATTACGGAGGTCATAGTTTTCTTCGCCATGTCGTCTTAGTCAGTAGCGATTCTTACGAAACACGTATATTAGTCAACGCTTGTGTTGTCTGGTTGAGCACGATATATCGTAAAAATTTCCACTTTTTCTTGCATCTCAAAACTTCCATCGTATACAAAAATACAATTGAATACGCTGTCCTCTGTTTTATTACAATTCCATTGAAATAGTATTTCCGGTATGAGTTATAAGTGTCGAGTCTACGTACTGCAGCAGTTAAAAAGCGCTCTGCGATAGACAAGCTCTATGGTTCGGTATCGTGTCTCACGCTAACGGAGCTGTTTATTCCTCATGGCTCGAGAAGTTGATCCAGATTTGTCTCAGAGTATGAAACACGGACTCTGTTCATTGGGTGGCCCTCGTATAGACCAGATATGCACTCAATCATCTCCACGATACTACGAAGATAGTCGAATTAACGGCGCATTCCCAAATCATTGATCGATGCCAAACTTTTTATTCTCCATTGTTTTTTTAAAAGATTTCTCGAAGTACACATGTTATACACTTGAAAGTCGTAACAAGTCGAATTACCAAGTCGCCAAATGATAAATGGAAGACGAACTTCCGCTCTATCCTTTAATAGGTGTTTCTCGAAGAATTTCAGCAACTTTAAAGGATAACCACAGTGATTCTGAGATATTTGCAAAACTCAGAGCTTTAGGCCAACTTCGAACACCCGACTACCCTTTCTGGAGGATCACATGTTACCCGCTGTTTCATGGCGCCCCTTGTTTTGCCTTTCTCTCAGCCAATTTTTTAGCCTAACGGTGCCATTAGCAATCACCCTTTAACGGAAATTATTTAGGAGCAAAATTCGGCATTGAACCAAGTTGAGCTGAAGCTGCAGTCGAAATCACAATGTTATTCCTGTTGACAGTAGATTGCTGATAGCACCGTTAGACTAAGAAACCAGCTGAGAGAAAGGAAAGCAAGAGCCTAGGTGGTGCAGTACGCAACACGTGAGCCTCCGCGGTCTCGAATGTTGTGTGGGATTCCGAGTTTTGCAAACATCTCAGCGTCGTTGTGGTTGTATTTCACATAATACCTAAACTTTGCTAGATACTTGGTAGAGATGCTGCTTTCCTGTAGCTCCAGAGCTAAGTAACCATTTGTCTGTTATGGGTAGATTTAAAACAAGTTAAATTCGCGATTACTTTGTCTTATATTCGAAGAGAACGCGGTGGGCGGTAGATTTCCATTTGCAATGGCGTTTGATTTCATTCTGGTAGCTTTCAGAAGTAAAAAAAGAGACTAAATTAGAGGCGGAACTTCGATAAGAAGCAGAATATACGACTTGTGCTATATCTGTTATCCAACGATTGTTACACACATGTTTGTTAGCTACTTATGACCTTAACATCTTCCTATGATATGATCAACGTATCCAAGGCGCCTCCTACACTAATTGTCACCTAGTGGTTGATAATGGCTGAGTTCAGGGAAACGAACTGTCCATATAACGCCACAAAGGATGCTGAGATATGAGCAAAACTTGGGACTTTCGGTGGGCTTCGCTTGGTGTGGTGGGTAGCACGCGAGCCTCTGGTAAGAGTATTCAAGGGTTCGAAACCCAACTAAGATCCCAGGGTTTTGGTCATATTTCGGCATCGTTGTGGTTGTGTCTCATCATACCATACCTTGCCGCAAAAAAGTAGGCAATAAGTAGTATATTTATTTATACGATCTTATAAACTGATCTTTTTGAGCTGGTGCGAGGTTGGTATTGGTCTTCTTTGTCGTTGTTGTTGGTGCTGTTGGTCAATGGCTAACGTTTTGGCGATTTCGCCTTCCTCAGAGCTGTGATGTTACGAATGGGACCAACAACACCAACAACAACGACAACGAAGACCAATACCAACCTCACATCAGCTCAAAAAAGATCAGTTTATAAGATCGTATAAGTAAATATATCAACTATCTATGCCGAGGTTTATAGAAAGTCGGTCTTTTGAGTCAGTAAGTAGTAGTTAAAATATTGTGATGTTCACATAGATTCCCATTCTTACGCATTACGCTAGCTGTACAGGAACATCAGCGTCTCCATGTCTCTTACTGTGTGGACATCTGGTATCCAACGGAGACGACATCAACGTCTCGTGATAGCTGAGGTCATCTTCATTGATGGGGCCGAGCGTCATTCATTTGCGGTGTGCCCCTCCTCTTCACACACAATGTGCTGCGCACGTGCGGCCGGCGCAGGCTTGTCGTCCGATCACGTGATGAGCGAGATCGCTCGCACGCCTAGTGTTTACGCTTTCATTTGTTTCTTGTTTTTCTATGCTATAATTCATTTAGGTTTACTAATGTTTACTTTACTTTCATCAGCATACATTTCGGAGATGCTTCGTCCTCTTCTTAGTTTCAGAGCGCTAGCTTAATCCAGTGATTTAAAGGAAAACTTCACATTTTGTCTGTTTTGTCCTTTTATGTTTTAAAATACATAAGAATTTATATTTCTTGATGAGTGTGAAATACGCCTCTGCAGGGTTACCGTTTACCGACAACCCAGGCTAACTTCCTGTGCTAGTCATCTATGGACCCGTTCGATGATGATACGGCCTCATCGGAAAGTCAAACACTTCTAGAAACAAGACCGAGATCTGGAGAGCAGGTAGGAGAGAACGGCTCTTCTCATACGTTTATTTTTTCGAAGAAGGTGGGCAAAGACTTTTGGAGAACGTCTGAAGGCAAATGTCTTGGTTATCCTTGGTTTTATAGAATGTTTACCAGTTTAGTTCGACTTTTCTTATATCGCCAACGGTTTGTTTCCAAATAATCTTTCTTTTATTTATTCTGTAATGTCACTGCGATCAGCAGTTGTATTTCTGACCGCTGTGTCAAAGCAAATTCTAATTCTTTTATACTTTTCTGAAAGTTTGTAAACACACTCAAACGGGACGTGTAGCCTAGTGCTTAGAGGCCAGTTGCAATACAGGGATGGTCGTAGGTTCAATCTCGCAAGCTGTGCCCAGCAAGCCTCAAGCTTGGGAACTTGCTACCAGAGTTGTATGTCAGGAAAAGAACAGTGACTTCACACATTGGCGGGCCAGCACAAGTCATTGTACAGGCCACATATGCATTCACCCACCTCTAACGATGCTTAATGGGGTTGAATGACTGGTAAATCTCTCAAGGATTAATCAAGGTCGAGGTCTCTACCCTGTAGTCTTTATTCTTTAGCCTTTATTATGAAATAGTTTTATCCAGAAAGTTGTTTTTCCTGGCATAGAATAGTGGTAGGTAGTTCAGTGTAACATAGGTTTCATTCTATGCGACATTAGTGGTGAAACTTTGGTTTTCTTTTTCAGTTATGCTTACAAAGTCGTACAGAGATTGGTTTCGTTTGTGTTCAGGACTTTGGATTTAGTACGTATCAGGAAAACCATGCAAATCTTCGTATTTGCTACCGGACCAGTGTTCGCTACTAGATGGATCTTTTAGGACCAGTAGTTGTTAATCTATGGTTCCTTATATCAACAGCTATTTTAACCATGCTACAAAGTTTAAAGATGCATGTAAAAAAAGCTCTCGGCGTTGATCTATCCCTGAGAGATGCTCCACGCATTTGACTTCATTAGGCACTGTTGGAAGTCACTGAATGCATATCTGGATTTTACAATGGTTCGCGTTGGCCTACCGATGTGTCAAGCCAGTGCTACTATCCTCCTAGACAAGTTTGATACTAACTTGCCGACTCCGGAGGGATAGAAAGCTTGGTGAGCCTTAGACCCATGGATCGGTCCCATGTGTATAGCAGGGCGCCTCCGACCGACTACACACATCCCCCTGAAAATGCATGTTACTGTTGTTGATTCTACCAAGGTCAGCTATTTTCATTAGTCGTGGTCTAGCCAAACGAATGTTAACGTTCTGAAACCGATGAAAATGGTTTTAGTCTAGGTATTACTCTTCCATTGAAATAGCAAGTGTGTTTTTCTAGGATGTCTTTGGAGACGATGAGGTTATTGTTCTTAAACATGACGACTTGAAAATACATGGAGAAGATTCTGAACTACACAGTCCAATGAAGAGCGTTTATGTTGGTTTTTATGATTGTCCTAGAAGAAGCCTTTGCTCTCTGGCATGGTGATGTCGTCGTTGTTTCAGGATGTGTTAAGAGAAGCAGCAAATTTTATGACCGATGGACCCCTTCAAGCTTCCTCAAATAGAAATAATCAGCAAGTGCTTGTGGACGAGGTTGATGTCGAATATAGGTAATTAGAATTTCCTTGTTTTTTTTTCTCCTTGAAATCCTGATATCTTTTCGTTCAAGCTCAGTTTTTCCTTCTGAGTTACTGTCTCCTCCAAACGGTTTACCTCCTCTTCGTGGCTGGGAGGTGTTCCTTGGTGTCGAGCTGCGATGCACAGCTAGGGGAGGGCAGGGACTCATTCATCTCACCAGCAGAGCCTTCCGAGCTAAGAAGTCCGTCGTTTCCATCAGAAAGTCCGGCGAGATAAGAGTAAACAAATGCCAGCATCCACCACCGCCTTGGTATGAAACTAGTCGCATGTTGGCAAATTTCGCTCTAATCCACAATGGCGACCGCCTGGGGGTGGTGATGACCTGGAGCTTACTTTGGCCTGGTTGGCCTGGCGACTTCAGGGAACCACATTGGCTAAACTAGCAAAACTCCGAAGGAATAGAAGTTATGCTGGGACCCGCACAGACAGTGAGGACAGGCCTTGAAAGTTGCTGTTTCAGCAGTGTGATTAAGTTGTGCTATGTTAGTTGCAGTGAAAATAAGAGCATTGTTTAGTCCCAAGAAGTTGCATCAGCCAATCGAAGTCGTTGTTCGACATAACAAAGTTGTGGAACAACCAGCTAGTGACAGTGATGACGAGCAAAATGTGGGACAAACATATGGCATGGCTAATCAATCAATGAGATTATCAACTGTTCATGAGGGTGGGAATTTACGTGGCATACTTGTGTGGCATTGTAAACATAGTCCTATTTGTTTAGCATTTGCATTTTTATAGGAAAAGAAAGTGGTCCATCGATGCAGCAGAATAGACCTTGTTCTTCTTCTACGGGTAAGGATGTCAAGTGGAAACGAGGCCACCGTCGCGCGTGGAGTATGCCAAATGCAAAAGGAGACAAAATGACTTTGGCTGTGATGCACGATAAGGAAACAAAGGTATAATCTTTCTAATTTATTCGAGTGATGGGCGAAGCAGAGTTTTATGCGTAATTGCACTTCTTTTCTTCATGTTTCTCCTGTTTGGTGAAACCCTAATTATATCAATATTAATGGTTTAGTGTTAACTTTTTATCTGCCGCTTACTACAATTTCTTCACGGCAGGGTATTATGTGAAATGAAACCGCAATGATGCCGAGATATTTGCCACAGGTGTCTGCGGTGGGGAACGAAAGCGCTATTATCCTTTCCTTGAGCTAACACGTTCAACATCACACAAAGCAGGTCCTTCGTTTCGTCTTTCTTTCAGCTAATTTTCTGTCTACCAGTACCATCAAGAAAAGTTGACACTGTGATTTCGACTACAGTCTCAGCTTAGTTGGGTTCAATGACGGTTTTGCCATCAGGTCAATCCCGTGACGGGTGATTGCTGATGGCACTAGTAGATAGAAAACTAGTTGAGAGAAGGGCGAAACGAAGGATACGCACGGTGTGGTGGTGGACGCGTTACTCCCGGAAAGGGTAATAGCGTGTTCGATCCCCACTGCAGACACCTGCGGTGCGGAGTTTTGCAAATATCTCCGCATCATTATGATTCTATTAATGACATGTTATGATGAAAATGAGCTATTTTCTGCAGAAGTTCAGTTCTTTCAGAAGCAGCTCCTTATCATGCAACTGTCGAGTCAAACTGTAGTGCGTACTGCAAGGTGTCCTTACTATCACATTTAAGCCTTTCAGAATTCCTAAGGTTTCATTGTTAATAAGTTAGGCCTTCTTGGAACTTCTCAGCAGAAGCATACGGTGTGAGAAGGAGCTCTTAATTTGTCTTGCTCTTTATGGCTATTATTTAAGAACCTTAAGACACGTAGCTTAAGGCTGATGGGAATACTCATAAACGTCGAGTGGTGCGTTATCGTCTCCATCAAGCGAAGAAAAGACGTTTGAATGCTGGTACTGGTGAAGATCGTAAACATACTCTACCTCCATCTGATTTAAAACTTGATTTGAGTGAAATGCCTCACCCAGACGATGATGACAACGAACTGGAGGTTATTATCTAGCAATCATCTAAGCTCTCTTGTAGGAGTGCAAGTGATAAATGCATGCTTGTTTAGGTCGAAATCAATGGAGAGGAAATTGAGATACCCGCTGAATCTGGCAAAGGTGCTAGGACAATCGTCAAAAGAGTTTGTTATTGCTTAAAATTTGATACTGGAACAATATGAAAATTGGGATTTCAGGACGTTTATTTCCAATTTTTAGTTTTGGGAAGCCAGATGGAAAGCTACAAATTTCGAGTACCTTCCTGAGTGGTTACAGGATAATGAGTATCTTAGAACAGGCATGTTTTTTTTAAATTTTCTATCGCTCTTAAGGTGTCCTACATTCGCTTTAAAAGAAACATGCGATTTATTGTTTACATCCACTTTACGATAGTCTGGTATCAGACTTATCTGGGCTTTGTTCTTATACTTCTTGTAATCACTCCATAGGGGCATTTGTAGCGCAGTGGTTAAGGACGTCCTGCAATACATGTGGGATTGGTCTCTGCGCCGCAGGGACACCAAGTCTTCCATCTCTTCGTGGTCGGCAAAGTGGTACCAAACTTGTCTGGGAGGATAGTAGCACTGGTTCGATACATCGGTAGTTCACCGCGAGTCACGGTAAAGGCCAGATATGCATTCAATAACCTCCATCGATCCTTAATGAACTAGAATGCATGGTGCTTCCCTCAAGGATAGATCGATACCGAGAGCTTTATCTCTTTGTCCTCTGTTCATTTTATGAGTACCTTATTGAGTTTTATCTCCTCCCACTCCTTTATCATTCGGTTTTATAGGTCATCGTCCACCACTTCCTTCCTTTAGTAGCTGTTTCAAGAGTATCTTTGCCCTCCACACAGAAACGGGTAACATTTGGACCCATATGTATGGTATGTATTGTTTTGATTTCTTACCACATTAGCCACCATGAATTGAAACACTAGTATATGTTTATTTTTATAAAACTTCTTGAGAATAGCCTATGTGTATAGAGAGGTCATTTGGCTAGTTATACATAGTCCACTCCTAGTTTTTGCTGCATGACATCTGGTCAACATTATTAGGTTGTTGATTTCACAGGAATCCCATGGTTTCGTTACTGTAGTAATTTTTGAATCTGTACTTAGATCCTAGATATCAGCGCAGCTGTTTAGTTGACTTGTAAAGTGCTCACATCCATTTTATGTAGGATTGACGCCGTATAAGATGCGTAGCCCATTACATTAAGCTGGTTACAGCGGAAGCCATGCACATGGTTGTTTTTGGTTTGTGATAAACTTACTATCCTTCTACTGAGGAAACGCCTGATATAACCTTGCAGTTAACCAGATCGAGATCGCTCGCATGATCCTTAAGACAGTTATTTTATTGACTATGACTAACAAGGATTTTAAAGAGACTTTTCTCTTTACCCTGATTATCCGTCACATGAGTAGAGTACTCGTGTAGCTACCATATAAAGGTTGAAGTCAGTGATTTTTTGACCAGAACTGCTAAACTTTGAAAATCTTTGGATTTTTATGCGTGCTACTGCGCTCTACAATATCTGCCATTTTGTTCATTTCGGCTCATTAATTTTTATAATAAAACTATGCGTGAAGGTGAGTCTACTATTGAAGTACTGAGCCACTTTTCTAATAAATGCTAAACGGTTCTCCATCGTTAGTATTGCCACGTTGTTCGTTAGTTCCAGGCTGTGTTGCATTTATCGGTGTTGCCTTTTGGTTCCTCACTCGCTCGTCTACACAAATCCAGTTTATGGAGAAACTCATATTCTCAACGTATTTCATTGGAGCCATATTATGCCTCGGCATGTCGTTTATATTTCATACTGTGGCATGTCATTCCGACTCCGTTGGAAAGCTTTTTTAGCAAGTAAGTTTCTATGTATATCCAATGTTATTTTCGACTGTCACAGTAATCGTTGCCTTAGGTAGTACTGAGCACGTTCTAAATCAATTCTACGTCCCTATCTACAAGACAAAGGCGCGTGAGGCGCAGTGGTCGGAGGTACCCTGCAATACACATAGGATTGATCCCAGCGCCCCAGGCTCACCAAGCCTTCCATCCCTCCGGGGTCGGCAAATTGGTACCACACTGGTCTAGGAGGACAGCAGCACTGACCTGATACATTGGCATGCCACCGCGACTCATTGTAAAAGCCAGATATGCACTCGGTCACTTCCAATGATGTTTAATGAAGTTGAATGCATGGTGGGTCCTTCTGGGATTGATCAACGTCGAGAGCTTTATCCTTTATCCTTTTTTACATCACAAAAGAAAAAAGAAATTGAGATATTATGAAATGAAGAACGCTTGGAAATTACAGGTTGGACTACACTGGAATCACAATGCTGATTGTTGGTTCGTTCATCCCTTGGCTTTACTATGCGTTCTACTGTCGTCCACAACCGATGATCATCTATATCACGATGATCAGCGTTTTGGGTGTACTTGCAATGATTGTTTCGTTGTGGGACAAATTTGCGCAACCAAAATATAGGTGTGTTTCCACAACTTGCTTGGACGGTTTCTTCATTATTACTATTTTCCTTTCCTTTTTTCGTCTTGAGATTGTGTCGTTTCTAGGGCTTTGCGTGCGGGAATCTTTGTTGCCATGGGACTTTCAGCACTTTTTCCTGCTGCACATTTAGTGTTTGTGGATGGAGTAGAGTTTATTTACAAAAAGGTCCTCGTTATTCCAATAGAGAAGTATTTAACTCGTATATGTATAAAATTAAAAATATATGGAGCAGTGTAAATGGAATGGCGTTGAGTTCTTTCCTTTTTTGATTTTGAACTTCGAAGCAAATGAACAAGCGGAATTTCGTCCAGAAGGACATGTTGGTCTTCTACAATGCATCGCTTATGTTTGGATTTGGATCTGCCGATCTTGCGTTAAACATTTTGGGAAATTGGATTCCTTTACCACTTTTCGAAGTTCACACTAGATATACTTAAGTATAAAACTATACTGATTAAAAACTGTACATAAGACTAATGCGATATAGGAAAGTTTGTTCCGTAAATCTATAAAGTTCTGAACTCGACTAAATTCCAGTTAATGGTGGCCTCGGGCTACCTTCCTTGGATTTCGCGGCTTTGGTCACCATAGGAATAAAGAAAACGGCCATTCTTTTTGCACAGACTTAATATTTGTTATGTACATTACGTATGTTTAGGCATCCTTAATATGGATGTTGTCCATGGGTGCAATGTATATAGGTGGTGCAACAATTTATGCCACAAGAATTCCAGAGCGGTGGTTTCCTGGAAGATGTGATCTATGGGTTAGAAGTCTTAGTAAAATTCTTCTTATATAATGTCATCCTTTTACTTGCTGGCTACCACAATTTTCACGACAGGGTATTATGTGCGACACAACCACAACGGTGCTGAGACATTTGCAAATCCGGACCGCAGGTGTCTTCGGCGAGGAACGAACGCGCTATTACGCTTTCCGTGAGCTAAACGGTCTCGGCTTAACTGGATTCATTGCCGATTTGGGCTCCTCAGATCAACCCCTGTTGATCCATGATTGCTGATGGCACTGGTAGACATAAAACTAGCTGAAAGAAAGACGAAACAAAGGGCACGCATGGTGTGGTGGTGAACGCATTAGCTGCCAGAAAGGGTAATAACGCGTTTGTTCCCCACCGCAGACATCTATGGTCCGGAGTTTTGCAAATATCTCGGCACCATTGTGGTATCTTCCTACATACTTTTTTGGTAATTTATTGGTGTTGGCATATTTATGAGCTGTTTTTCAGTTTCAATCTCATCAGTTGTTCCATACATTTGTTGTCATCGCGGCTTTCATCCACTTCCACTCTATTACCGAAATGGCCCAAAAAAAGTTAATGGAGGGTTCGTGCGCTGAACAACTATTAGAAAGGTATTTTTGCATTAGTTCCTTTTTTCCTTCTTTGAGCAAGTGGTTCCTAGTGTTCTCTATTGGGATATCGAATCATCTATGTGAAATTTGTTCCCTCATATCATGTAATTTGGCCTAGGTATGGAACAGAATCTTATCCGTCTGTACTTGGTGGGCTGTTAGGACTAGACGAGAACCCAAATACCATTTCTTGGAGCGGTAGTACTACTTCGTAGAGTGGCTGTCAAAATCTTGCTTGCTAGTCAGTTATGAAGCGTCTCCGGTTTCGTGAAATACCTCAGCAGCTCGAGCTAGTGCTTCGTCGTATTTGGTTGTTTCCTTTGATTTCTTCTGTGTCAGACGCCTGTCTTTTGACTAGAAAATAGATTTTGATGAGCTGAATTCTCTTATACGTTAAATTCCATGTTTAAATTTAGTTACAGCGAGTTCGGTGTTTTGATTAGACATAATACTAAGTTATGGACCTTATATTATTATTATGTGGACTTAGTTAAACAAGTTAGGACCACAGAAATGGTAATAGTTCCTCCATATGATGTGCGTTAGCCAAGTATGTGATCTGTTGTTTCAGTCTATGTAACATTTCGTTGCTTCGATAGTCTTTACGGTATTTGACAACTCGGTGTACATTTTAGTGAAATAATAAATCTTAAAAATAGTGGAACTTAAATTGCCATCAACGACAGAATTGTTTTGTTCACGGTTGGTGGTAGCAAATATAGAAGGTGAATGTTGCACGGACTGTGTTGATCCTTCGAAAATGGCTCTCTCAGATAATTGTTCTGAAGCGGCTTTGTCACTTTTGAGTCATGGCTTTTTTTGCCGTTGTTTTACGATACATGCCGATAGAAACTGATGTGGTAAGGAGAAATAAACTTCGTCAATTTTCGAAGTAGAAGAGTGGACACGTTCTACACGAAGCATTTTGATTTATTTACTTTAAATTAAGAGATCTCAAGAACGCAAAACTGCCTACGCATATTTTCCAGTTATGGATCCACTGTCGGTTAATTAGAAGACGTGGCTCATCCCTAGATAGCGGATAAGGGGGTTAATCACGGAACAAAAGCGATCTTTGCTTCGCTTAGACGCAGGTTTATCCAGAGGATCGACTTCCCTGTTTCTGCTGCTCCGATTTGACAACTTCCTTCCGTATTTATAAAAACACATTCATTCATGCGTGTGTGGTTATGTTCTAGTTTATGCGGATTGTATCCTACGAGTCAGTTCAGCCAAAATCCAGCAATCAGATGACCGGGAAGCATATGGGAAGCGCTTAGGAGTCCCCTCCAATAAATAAGTTCCTAGTTTACTCTGGGAGAGACTGCTAAGCCAGCCATGAGTTCATCCTGCGTCCATATTCACAGCTCGGCAAGCAATACGTGGGTGTCAGATGCTTAGCACAGTTTGAAAAAAAATAGGCCTCATTCCCCCTGATACCGAAAGAGCTGCCGACCCTGGCAGCGGAGGGTAGGACGAGTACGGAGAGGCTGCTAAAATCTTAGGACCTTTCTAAGCTGCCTGGATAGCAAAGGACTAAGGTACCTACAATGCACGCACACTTGCATCTGAATCCTCGGTAGAAGACTTGATCATGCAAGCAAGAACGATAAGGTACCATGTCATCGGACAGGCAGACACGACAAGACATCATCCACTCTGCCGTCTATGGCAATGAAGGAGAACTGTACTTCGGAACATACGACAATAAAGGTGTCAAGGGTTTCGGCGTTCTCGCCACCACGAGTTTAGCCATGAATCCATTCGAACAACTAACAACCAGAATCGGACGTTTACAGTTCAAGAAATGTGGATCGGTTCCGTTTGACAGTCTTCGTCATCTAAGCACCGGCATTAGGCTATGACGAAGTCGCTTCTATATGAACTTGGAGAAGTACTACAGGGGAATACCACACATTTTTTAAGGTCATCACTGGAAATTTCAACGCTAAAGTTAGACGCAGAAGGACGTCTAAAGAACGTCACATTGGGACTCGCGGATAAGAATGGAACAAGCGAGGTGAGCGACTGTCTGATTTTATCGTGACAGCCAAAACCATTTATGGTAACTCGCGATTCCAACAGCCAAGCTCTCAACACTGGACGTGGGGGTCTACCAATGGAGAGTACCATAATAGACCACATAATAGTAAATCGAAAGTTTTGTCTAACCGATGTCGCTATATATATGTCCCAGCATTCCACACGGGATCAGACCATCGGCTCCTTTATTCAAGATTTCATTTCTCATCAAAAGGAGAAAATGCTGAGAAAATTGATAACATCAACGAGGAATGCGACCGGCTCACTCAATATCTTCATCTTAGCGCTATCAAAGCTGAGCGTTCGAAAGTCACCAAGAGACATCTGTCCCCAGAAACACTCGAGCTGATACGCCAGCGTGGAATCGCACGAGCTACAGACAACCGCCATATCATATCCGAACTTGCAAAACGTTGCAAACAGGCGACAAAAAGAAAATTTAAAGGCAGCAGTCATGGTCGAACCTGCAGAGGCTGGGGAAAGCATTCGCAAAGTCCACCGAATGAATAAGGCCCATTAGCGACTGGATTCCTCAGGATGTCCAACGCGCAACAGGAAGACCACCGAGTAGATGGTCAGAATTCTTCGGGATAACGTAAAATAAGGATGTAAAGAACGTAGAACTTCTGCTGCACGCAACACGGAGATATCGAGGGTTAAGCGGCGCCCGAACGTAGAACTTCTGCTGCACGCAACACGGAGAAATCGAGGGTTAAGCGGCGCCCACTCGACTCAGTTGACGATCAACGGGATGACAGATTATAAAAGATAAAAAGGATAAAGCTTTGGCGTTGATCAGTCGTTGATGGATACGCCATGCATTCGACTTCAACAAGCATCGTTAGAGGTGAGTGAATGCATATCTATCCCATACAACGACAAGCGACGGCCTACCGACGTATCGAGTCACTGCTACTGTCCTCCCAGATAAGGCTGGTACCAATTTGCCGACCCCCGGAGGAATGGAAGGCTTGGTGAGTCTGGGGCTCGGCATCGAACCTATGTGTATTGCAGGACGCCTTTAACCACTGCGCTACACACGCCTTTTACGACAGATGATAGAGGTGATAATTTATAATTCAAATGAAGTAGAGTTATAAGATGCGTCCCTATTTAAATTGCGGAGATAACTTTTCCCAGGCAAGTAGGGTACCAATTTCCTGTCCCGGATGTACAAGAGGTTTGGTAGGCTCGGTGAGTGGTTCAACCATTACCATGTTCGTGATGATCAGTATCACTACCACTGCGCTACCCGTACCTAAGGATTTAATTCCTTAGTGGTATTCAGAATATTACATCGTGCTAATTTTACAGCTAGGCTTATATTAAGACTTAAATATTGGTGATACGCACGTTATAAATTTAGTATTGAAGCGATTTATTGTGCGCCAAAATAAATCACCCAAAAACACAACTCCACACAGGTCATTCCAGGCATCGTGTATTCCAACAAATGACTCCTATAGAGGTCATGGACAGATGTTTTGAGTAAGTGAATAAACAGTCACAGTAAATAGAATTTACACGAGTAAAAAAACCGAAAGAGAACTGATTTCCATTTTAGGCGTTTAAATAGACCTTTCTAAGACTGATTACGTTAAAAGTAGCATTGGAAACCAAGCAGTGCAAATTAACTAGTTCATTACGTTTCTCCTTATTCTTTACACATAAAGAAAGCTTTTATCAGAAACATTTATCAAACATCTACAGGTTAACACAAATTAAGAGAAGAAGGGGACAACCACAGTACTTGGCCAAAAAAATGAGTTATGTTTAATGGCTACGAAACAATAACGCTCAGCTTACGAGGAAGAAGAATGTCGCGACACAAAACAGTATTTTTTAGCCTAGATGAGATCCTTTAAAACTAACCTTTACGACCGCTATGATGCTGCGATATTTGGAAAACATGGATACCAGCCCACAACAAACCGCGGTTACCCTTTCCGAGGACTCACGTTTTACGCTCAGCACCATTGAGAACATTGTTTTGCCTTTCTCTCAGCCAGTTTTCCACCTAGCGCTGCCATGGGCAATAGCCCAAACCTTTGCGTTCGGCGAAGTAAACGCCACTATTAAGAGATGCTTAACAAGGAGTGGTCTAGCGAACTCTGTCAGGATTTCAACGAAGCTGAGATATCTGGACCGCAGGTGCCTATGGTGGGGGAACGAACGCGCTATTGTCCTTTCCAGTGAGTAACGCGTTCACCAACACACCATGCGGGTCCTTCGTTTCGCCTGTCTCTCAGCTAGTTCTATCGATCTTTTTGCCATCAGCAATCACCCGTCAACGGGATTGATCTGGGGAGCCCAAATCGCATTGAACCCAGTTAAGCTGAGGCTATAGTTATAATCACAATTTTAACCTTTTTTACTTACTGCCTACCCTTTTTGATGGCAGGGGTACATTGCGAAATACAACTTCAATGAAGATGAGATATTTGCAAAACTCTGGACCACAGGTGCCAATGGTGGGGAACGAACGCGCTATTGTCCTTTCCGGGGAGTAACGCGTTCACCATCGCGTTCACCACCACACCATGCGGGTCCTTCGTTTCGCCTGTCTCTCAGCTAGAACTCTATCGATCTTTTTGCTATCAGCAATCACCCGTCAACAGGGATTGATCTGGGGAGCCCAAATCGGCACTGAACCCAGTTAAGCTGAGACCCAGTTAAGCTTAGGCTGGGTTTAATGCCGATTTGGGCTCCCCAGATCAATCCCTGTTGACGGGTGATTGCTGATGGCAAAAAGATCGATATAACTAGCTGAGAGACAGGCGAAACGAAGGACCTGCATGGTGTGGTGGTGAACGCGTTACTCCCCGGAAAGGACAATAGCGCGTTCGTTCCCCACCATAGGCACCTGTGGTCCAGAGTTTTGCAAATATCTCAGCTTCGTTGAAATTGTATTTCGCAATGTACCCTGCCATCAAAAAGGGTAGGCAGTAAGTAAAAGGGTTAAAAATTCTGTCAGGATTGTTGAACTGTCCCTGAACACTCGACGATTCACCATTTAATGTGTAAGCAGCTATCCATGTATATGAAAAAAGTTGCACATTCGGCTCTAATGGCATGGACATTCACTGCATGGGTTCGAGTACTATATACTTAATCTCTTGTAAAGCGTGTGGTGACACCTCCCAACAGTTTACCGCCTCATCGTGGGCGGGAAGTGTTCCTTGGTGTCAGGCTGCGATGTACAACCGGAGGATTCATCCCCCTAGCATGAATAAGAAGTAGTCCGGCGTTTCCATTAGGAAACGCAGCCAGCTAAGGGTAAACCAATGCCAGCAGCCACCACCGTCCTGGTATCAAACTAGTCGCATGGCGGCAAATATCGCTCTGATCCACTAGGGCGGCAACTACTTGTGGTAGTGACAACATGCGGCAAACTTTGGTTTGACTAACATCGGGGCTCCAGGAAACCACAATTGCTAAACCAGCAAAACTCCGAAAAAAATGGAGATTTTGCGGGGTCCCACACAGGCGGTGAAGACGGGCCATCCAAGTATTGCATTGGTGAAACGGCTACAACACTCTGTGCCTATACAAAAGAACACCTAGATGGGAAACATAAAGTTAAAAGTTACGAAATATTCAACTAAGGGCGCATAGAGAATAAAACACAACGGCGATGATTTTGAAGTCGGATGCACGACCCATGCATAAGAATCTGGAACATCAAAGCGCAAAACTGTTGAGGCGCTGCAAATAGTTTTTTAAAAAGCGAAAAAGTAGATCCAAATAATGGATGTCTCATAATAGCAAGTGTTTTAGAACAGTGTTTACGGTTATTTTCTTAATCTGAGTAGGCTTTATTTACCATCCCAGCATACGGGTGGTCTCAATCCAACAACAGGAAAACAGTGAATACTTTTTTCATAGGTTGAAGTTTGTGTATTGATCTTCTATTAAGATGGTAAAATATTTATCGCATAAGTCGGCATAACAACACGTGCATGATCTGAAAAGACAAATTCACCAGGAACAAGAAAAGCCATCGAGAAGCAAAATGACTTGTGAACTCATCAAGGACAGCTCATGTGAACAAAATAGTTTAGATTTCTGATATTATAATATCGACGTATTTTGACAGTTTGATGATTCTCAATGAAAACCTTTATGCCGCTTCAATTCTGTTGAGCTGTTGATTGTTCTGCCTTCAAATTCTCCTGGATGGCATATTGAGAAGTGGTTTCCTACTTGGACTTCATGTGCCTCTCAGATAGGTTTCCCTCATCTGAAACATGCTATCAGCCAAGAGGGTACTTGATTGTATTCCAATTGTTGGTTGACGAATACTCTTCTACATCCAAAAAGTGGTCCGTGAATACCATCCGATTTAGCTACACTTAGAGTTCTACAAAGATCCCTCTGGACATACATCACAGTTTTGGACATGTATCGGACTTTACTGTACAGTTCGAGTAAATCGATGCAATACTGGAGCCTTTTTGATGGTGTTTACTTGTGGAATGAGATTTTTCCTCGAAATGGCACGAGACTCTCACCAAAGGGCACCTTTTTTGCCTTTCCTGTATACCTTCTTGCAATTGCTATTGGCAAATTAAGTAAATGAACTGGTCTTGCATAAACTGTCTTGTCCGTTAAACATTCCATCGGCCGCCGAATGGAGGTAAACACAGTTTTTATCTAGGCATAGAGTCGTGTTTATGACCTTTTACATAAGACAGACTGAAAACCTAACAGTCTCTCAACGGTAGCAGTATAATAGTTCCTACCTGAATGAACAAGCCGATGAGTCACTCGACAATGTATAACTTTTTATCTACTCCCCATTATTTTTTTCACGACAGGGTACTATTTGAAATACAACCACAATTATGCTAGGATATTTGCAAAACTTGGACGCCAGACCAGATCGAACCGCGATTATTCTTTCCAGAGGGTAATCACTACACATTTCCAATATTTGTCCGCTCCTCACTCGTCCTTTTGCTTCCAATATTTGTTCTTCTTATAACCAGATACCAAATATCAGGTCTAGGGAAAACCTTTGGAGTTCGTCAATCTTTCAGCGATGCGCCGTACATTCGACTTAATCGGTAATCGTAGAGGTTACTAAATATATATCCGGCCTATACAATGACTCACGGTGGCATACCGATGTATCGAGTTAATGTTTTTGTCCTCCCATACATGTGCGCTACCAGTTTGCCGACTCCGGTGCGTATTGCAAGGCACCGCTTACCATTTCGCAGCGCGGTCCTCTATTAAAAGGATGAAGCTCTCGGCGTTGATCAATCCCTGACGGATGCGCCATGCATTCGACTTCAATAAATATCGTTGGAGATGACTGAATGCATATCTGGCCTTTACAATGACTCGAGGTGGCCTACCGATGTATGGACCCAGTGCTGCTATCCTCCCAGACAAGTTTAGTACCAATTTGCTGATCCCGGAGGGATAGAAGTCTTGGTGAGCCATGGGCGCGGGGATCGATTCCACGTGTGTGTCGCAGTGGCGCCTCCAAACATTGCGCAACACGCGGTCCCCGCGGTGTAAGTAATTAGTAGAAATGTGTCGGGTTTGTGTCCAAACCTGAAAACTGTAGACCCACTGCAAACCGGCTGCCCTCGAGGATCAAATGATTGTGAGGCACGTCACTATTTAACCGATCTTCGTTGACTTCATAATCACCTTCGTTCTATTTCTCGGATGCATGAATTCCAACTCTTCGATGCGAAAAGCAAGAGATTCTTCTGCCTCCCTGTCTTTAGCATCTTGTTTATTTTCGAAGACATTGAAAATAAACCTCAATTCGTCTCCGTCCGTATGATTCATCCTCATGAAATGTAGTTCTTGTTTACTTGTTCTTTCTCTTGGAATCGTTATGATGAATGATAGTTATCGTATGGAATGGATAAGTATAGAAAGTATAAAAAAGTACCAGATTATGTTCTACATATATTGCGGAACCGAATACCAAATGACGAAAGCGCCTGTGGCTTACTGGTGGATGAGCTTTCCTTACCACACATGAGAGATAGGTATGATCCAGGAACTATGGAATAATACGTAGAATGTAGAGGACGTAGTAAATAAAAGAACGATTTGGAAAGGAAACAAAAGAAAACGAGGACACATCTCATTTATTTACTATTTATTTTATTTTATGACCTGTCTTAACGTCTACTGTGCGGATCCCAGCACTTCTCACATTTGATTCGTTTCCTCGCATTCATTGTCCACGAAGATTTCCCAACTTTTACGTGTGGCTTCGGTTGCTGCTTGAGGATTTTCATTTCATCGTGAATAACGTAGAATGCTGATCGAGCAATTCTCCCTGGCGTTCTGGGATGGCCGGACCGGAGCGTTCCCAGTTGGTTTGCAGAGAGTGCTTTTTCCCAGACAACTCAGGTACCAATTCCCTGACCGCGGAGGAATGAGAGGCTCGACTGGCCAGAAACGGAATCGAACTAGCACCATATTCGTGATGACGGACATCACTGCCACTGTGCTATCCGCCCCCTAGCACACTTCGTATTGTGAAAGAATATGCAGAAACACTAAAATACCGAGTGCAGGGAAAACGTTTACGAGTTCTGTCTTATCGTTGTAGGGTAGAATACATATTCTTTATTTGAGGGAATTTATAGATTGAACGCAATAGTGGTGACGAATCTCAGTTAAATAAACATACTTTGTGGATTTTCCTCACCACATTTTACCTTTTTTTACTCTTCGATTTTACTTCCCACTTTATCTATACTTACTTCAACTGACCACAGTCTTTCTATAAATGGTTGGATTTTATTCATGCAACTTCATTTTACATCGCTATTAACGATGGTAATGGCTCGGTAAAATTATCATAACTACATGAATAAGCAACCAGATAACACGAGATGCTCGGAGAAGCGAACGGGCAACCTTCCAAAACTCCGAGTAAATTTCTATTTACTAACCATTTAAACGAATAATAATATACAGAAAGAAGAGTAAATCCATGGTGATGAGCTGGACGACCTCACAATGTTTCTGTGATGTCAAGGAATGGATATGGAATGTGTACCAGAGGCTTTACGATACCTCGTAAATATCTGATCAATGAAGTATTCATCTGACTTACTCGTCGTCACGAATAGTGGGAACTATTTTCATTCGTTGAGTTCATTCATCTCTCCACCTCCAGCGGCACACCGCCCTAATCATGGATAGGCGGTGTTCTTGGGTGTTGGTCTGCGATGCACAGCGGGAGTCCATCCAACATCACGGCCTTCCGAGGGATTTCCTGAGTAAACGAATACCAGAAATCACCACTGTCTTGGTATCACACTTGTCGCATGATGATAAATCTCGCTCCGATCCATAAGGGCAGCGACTACCTGGGTTGGTGACGACCTAAAGCTTCAGCCAGGCTGAGCTCGGGATTTCAAGGAACTCCAATGGCTAGGCCAGCAAATATCCAGCCATATGTAAATTATTCTGAGGTCCGCACAACTTGTGTAGAAGGAACCTCCAACTATCCATGTAAATAACTTAGTCCATCCGTAGATGCGAATAGAACTGTTTTTATTATTACTATTTTTTTAGACACATAGAACCATCTTTCTTCATGTTATCTACAAAAAGTGTGGTTCTCGTAAGCAAGGAGTCGTCCACATTCTTCGATTTCGATTCGATTTTCTTCCACATTCGCAACATCACTTGTCATGGGATAGATTTTCTTATTTACTCCAAGTGTAATCCTTCTTCATGCTTTACTAAGTTCGTCGAGCGTTGTCTCTGCTTCACTTCTATTCGAAAAGGTTGCAATGTTGTCAACAAGACGAAGGTTTGATAGAAATTTGTCATCGCTATGTATGCTCAATTTGTTCCGATAGAGTAACTTCATTATCGAGTAACTGCGGCGCAGCGGTTAACAACCTTGACGGGAAGGTCCCCCTTACTCACAATTCCTTTGGAGCTCGTAAGAGGACCATAGAAGGGCAGTATTATCGTGCTACAATTGTGGTAGAAGTTCCGGTAAGAAAGGATATTGATTCTGATACCACCATCTTCAGTCACGATACAGAATGAATGATGGAAAGCTTCTACTCCAATCTTTTCTGAATCATGAACTCTATTGCAGACAACAGAACACCCACTGGAGGAGAACAACGCAATATCTTTCTGCATTCCTATTGACTGTATGTATTGCTAATTGATATTTGATATAACACCGACAACTGCTGGATGGATTTTCTACGAGAATTCAAATCATTATCATTGCGTAATCAGCAATAACCGTGGTGTATAAAGGAGGGGGAGCACTGCCGAGCGAGATGCTCTTTCGAGCAGTACTCCACTCCAGAAAATTCGATTCGAAACAACAACGAAGAACCATATAGGGAGGACGAACGGCTGTGGTCAATCGACTCGGATCAATCGGCCCTGAGGAAGACGAAAGTGTCGAGACGCTAGCCGAATAAAACTATACCAACTTCGTGTTAACTGAACAACCTTAACAGATCACAATATTTAACCTTCTATTTAGTGCCTAGTATTATTTTCCAAAGAAGGGTATGATGTGAAATACAACTGCCATGATGCTTAGATATTTGTGAAACTTGGACCCCAGGCCGGATTCGAACCTGCGACTACCTTCCAGGGGCTCACTAGTTACCTACTGCACCACTGAGGCCCTTCTTTTGTTTTTCTCTCAGCAACCCTTAAAGCTATTGATTATTCATTCCCAGGATATATAATAGTCGTTCTTGAGAAACAGTATTTTTTCATATTGAAGCCTCAACTTCTATCATGAGCATGAAGCCACAGGCACACGACTACGACCAGATGGCATTACAGCCGACCCCTCGTGCTGGAGGCTATGAATTATATGCATTTCTCGCAACCTATTTGAAAACTTTTTTCCTTGAAGATAACGATAGCTGACCAGTGGAGATTCTCAGGAATGGTCATGTCACTCAAGAAGGTTGACCGAAAGGATCTTCACAAGGACGACGCCATTTTCTTGTTTGGCCTACATTCTCATCAGGAAGGGCTTATCCCATGACCTCTGGATGGAGCAGTACCAGTTAAGTAGTCGCAATTCCAAGAGCGATTCTGCTGCACAGAACACATCCAAGCTGTCTACATGGTCAGAAAAGGCTCTCGGAAATACGATTCATCCCTTCTCGTAACCTTTTTTCGACTAGGAGAAAAAAACGTTCTACAGCGTCTGGAAGAGTTATGCCATCCTATCAGCACTCATCAACTAACCAGTTCTACTCTCTAAAACTCTAACTAGTACGAACTACCTAACCACTCCGGTTTATAGTCACTACAACAAGTAAGTAACAACAATTACAACTAACAACCTCTAACTTTAATTTCTACAACTTAAACTTTAACTTTAACTAACAAACTGACTATCCTGGACCTACTCTAAGCTGAAACTAGTTGAAAATCATAACGAATCCGTCGCGACTCCGTTAGGACGCGTGTGGCGCAGTAGTCAGACGTGCCCTGCAACATACACGGAATCGATCCCGGCGCCCCAGGCTCACCAAGCTCTCTATCCTTCCGGCGTCGGCAAATTGGTGCAAGACTTGTCTAGGAGGATAGCAACACTGGCTCAACACATCGGTAGGCCACCGCGAGTCACTGTGAAGGCCAGATATGCATTCATTCATCTCCAACGATGCTTAACGAAGTCGAATGCATGGGGCATCTCTCAGGGATTGATCAACTTTATCCTTTATATACGTTATCGGATCCATTACTACTATATAAGTATCGGCTTGTAAGAGTCCTGATTCGATCCAGAAATTGTGACGGACGCGTTGTGAGCTGGTCGTCGGTTGTGCCGGGGCCGTCCAGAGAACAGCAGCGATTGATCGTTTGGTGAGGGGTGGCTGGGTGGGTGGCACGACAGGCGCAAGAGGTGTGAGGAATAGGATGAGGACTCACTGCGTCCACTCCCGTCGTCATTCTCTCTCTTATTCATAGTTCCTCCAGCTCTAACGGTCTCATAGAGTTCTTCCTTAAGCAGTTAAGTGATTTAGCACTATTTTGAGCCATTAACTACTTAGAGCAACTTGTTATGTTCCAAAGGACTCCACATTACTTGTAAAAGAAGATGTAAACTGCCTACTTCCTAACTGTTTGTCGTCTTTCCTTCTTTCTTTGTCGTTTTTATTTTCATACTTTTCTCTGTCCAGACGTGTCCTACTAACAGTCTTATACGTTTGTGCTTTTGTCAAATCGTTAAATGACTTACTACTAGTGGAAAGTAACTAAAACTTCGTAGGAAAACTTGTTATTCCTCAGAATATCACTAAAATATATGTAAATCGTTTCCTTCCTACCTGTCTGTCATCTTCCCTTTCCCATTCTTCTCTTTTTACTGTTCATTTTCAGACTATAATGCTGAATCTGTTAAACTATACTGAAGTACAGAAGTATGATTTGCTCTGTTAGGATGATTTCAACTATGTGAATAACCGTACCTTGTTATGGAAGAGAACCAGTGGAGAACCATTGTTGGATTCGCATAGTTCTCCCCTTCTTTTCCCTTCCTTTTTTTCTTTTTTTTTCCGAATACACGCCATTCCGTGCGTCATGGAAGCCTGTGGTCCAAATTGTCTTAAATAGAGCACCCTTTTGTTCAGTCAATTTCTCAACAACGTCGTTTATTCGTCTAAATGATGGGCCGGGATAACATCCGTTGTAAGTAATTCGGCTTTTGTTCTTCTTATTTCACTCTTAAGTGTAGATTACATACTTTTCTCTTTCCACTAATTACCAGAAAGCACTTGGACTATATTTAGCTCCTGACTGGCAAAGTGTTCCTCCTAGACCAACCTTGCTATTTCTTTAACTAGTTTGGAGAAAAAGATCGATATGGCTTTTTTAAACTCTCAGTGCAATTCAGAGAATTTCTTAAGTTAGTCCTACAACGGTTGTGCTCCTTTTCACAGGAAAATATGCTCTTTTCTTTGTCAAGCCGTGTTTCCGGTAGCATTTCAGTTCTATTTAACTTTTATTTATATTGTGAAAAATTCGTGTTAACATATTAAGTTTATAGACCTCACAATACTAAAATTCTACGATGGCCTTTTGCCAAAATGGAACTTTGTTTAGATTTACTGTGTGAGTTCAATCCTGAATCAGATCAGGTAGAGGAGATTTAAACCACTTGGGGGTTTGATACTTACTTACTTACTCGGGTCTCGTCGTAGATTGCAGAGAACATTGTTACAAACATTATTTTGTAGTTATTACAGATTATTGATTGTTTTATATGTAATGAGTAATGGCGGACATACCAAACGCTAATGTGGATGAGCATATGACCGCCAGTGGAAAGATCTGCGTTGACGATCCAACCGAATATCTCAAAAGACAGCCTAAGAAAAGTATCCTGAAAATGAAACAGGTACGTGGTAGTTATTTAAGTCTACTACTAAACAAGTACTCTACTAGTCTAGTAACTGGCGCGTGTAGAGCACTGGTTGGAGGCGCCCTGCAACGCACGTAGGGGTCGGTCCCCGCGCCCGTAGCTCGCCAAGCCTTTCATCCCTCCGGAGTGGGCAAATTGCTACCAGACTTGTCTGGGAGGGTAGCAGCACTGGCTCGATACATCGGCACGCCACTGCGAGTCATTGTAAAAGCGAGATATGCATTGGATCACCTCCAGCGATCCTCAATGAAGTCGAATGCGTCGTGCGTTCCTCAGCGATTGATCAACGCCGAGAGCTTAACCCTTATTTTATCCTTTACTACTAAATAAAAAACCTGACTGAAGACCTTAAGAGTGCCATTATCCATACTTATTCTAGAGAGTTAAAGCTATGTTTTTTTTTCTTTTCGATCTTAATAACAGTGCCCTTTCTTACTTTCACTTTCTTAATTTACACTGTGTTTTGATATTGATGCTGATGCGGTCATGAGGTATTTGGCAAAGCAACATTTAGCCCACTTATGAAAATCCATAAAATTGCTCGCTTTGATTTCGTCTTGGTTCCTGTCATTGTTCAGTGGATAGTTCAACAACTGAAAAGCACTTTTTATCAAATAATGTCAAAGAGAAATGTGAAAAGTCTAGTTACGGCACACTTCATGCGAGATGTTAACAGTTATATTGCAACTCTTCTGTTCTTTTTTTATATCCTGTTCTTAGAATTGTTGCTTTTCTATGCTTTTTAATAAGTTCAGGAGGTATCCATAGATGGTAAGGATGGACGAGCACACTTTGATGAGATGAACATTTTAGCCACCTATCACCCTCCTGATAAAGACTATGGTAACATGAAGGTATGTGGTGGTGTCCTTCTTTGCATCGTTCCTTACTTTCAGCATACTTTATATCCCTAACACCACTTGTTTTCTCTCTTATTGTATACCCAATTTTCTGACTAACTTTATGGAAAGTCCTCTTTTTTATTGAAAACACTTTTAGATGAGATTAACTAGTAAAGGTGTTCGAAGCATGCTAACTTATTAATTAGTATGAAAAGCTTCGGTCCATGAAAAAAATGGGATATTTATGGTACCAGTTTAAGAGTAGGTGATCGTTTCTATCGTGGAGATGACTTCTTCCTAACTTATTCTCAGAAATGACAAATATTTTAAAACCGACATTCCTTTAACCTCGGTATGACTAGTCAATATGTATCCTTGTTTTGATAGGCTTGCACGAGGTTGATATATAGTCTTTGTTAATCAACATCATGGAAGCTCATCAAAGAACGAATACATAGTGATGACAAATATATAATTTCCGGACTATTAAGAGTGTGGTAAAGACCGGATATCACTGAATTCTGTGATGGAATTAAGGAGACAGATTTTCGATAAACTCAGAGTATTGGTTTCACCAGTTTTGTGGTTATAATTGATTTTATGCTATATTGTATCGCTACTGCTTTATGTCTGTCAATGAACTCTGGAGGCACATGTGTTGTTGTTGGACTACATGGTATAATTAAAATGGTAACCGTAGCAAGAAGAATCAATTTCCTATGGCTTAAATTCATGTCTTTGTATGCTAGCACATGGGCACATTCGGCGTAGTGGTTAAAGGTGCCCTGCAATGCATATGTATGTTCGATACCGCATCCCAGACTTACCAAGCCTTCCATCCCTCCGGAGTTGGGAAATTGGTACCAGAGTTGTCTGGGAGGATAACAGCACTGGCTCGATACATCAAGCAAGGTAGGCCACTGAGAATCATTGTAAAGGCCAGATATGCATTCAGTCACCTCTAACGATGCGCAATAAAGCCGGATGCATGGCGCATCCCTCAATGATTGATCAACGCCGTAACCCTTGTCGTTTTTTCCTTTAAGCGAGTAGATAAATTCCCAGCAGTACACTATGCTTGAATGGTTTACTATGGAGTCGAGGGGCTTTCTTAACTAACCATTATATTCAAGGGAAACGCTGGAAAAGTTATAAACTCGTAGCTTAGTCACTTCACAATTTTGTTATAAATGGAGATGTAAGCGCTATCATTTTCAGATCGACGAACCGAAAACACCATACAACTACTCGGATTGTGAATCGGAGGGTGACGATGTACGATGTATTCTTATATGTCCAGTTCCTCCTTCACCAACCATTTTCATATTTTTCGATGTTGTTTTGATACAAGTTTTAATACTGTTGCGTACTGATTTAAGGCTTCTGGTCAACCTACTCGAACTCGTCGAGTTTCCCTTGGAAGAGCTGTTAACCCGGAAGAGGTTGGCTACGTCTTTCCTCCTCTCTCTCTCCCTTTCTTTTTCTGTCTTTTTTTCGTACATATGTGTTTACGTTCTTGTAGATTTGTATCTGTCTGGTCTACTGACTTTCATGGCCGCATACGAGATTTTGTCTTTGGAGATTACATGTTTTCATTATACGACTTCCTTCGCCATAATATTATTCTTGAGAATACAGGTTGCTGAGGGACTCCAACAGAACACTTGTGGTGGATCAGTGAAGTCATTTGGTTCTGGTGCAGACAGCGACGACGATGAAGCCCATCTTACGCCCGAACAATTAGGTGTGTGAATCTTCATGTTTAAAAATCGGTACAATACTTAGCTTTGTACTCTCCAGACATGAACTACTCTCTTTGTCCTTCCAGTGTTTATACCAAATCCTGTTTTAAATGTAAAATAAGTCGGAGTTATTTGTAAAACCCACACAGTCTTGCATCTAACTATTTTTCTCTCGCACAAGTGTTTTTCAACTGGTTATGTATCTTTAGGAACTGTTGCTAAGACAATCTTCTATATTAAATCATTCACCTAACTTTCTCAGATGTTTTTTCGTGTCTGCCTTTACAGTTAGGAATAATGCTAGCACCTTGCTTAATAAATCCAAAACTATGGAATATGATTTCACGGCATATCCCAGTTATATAATAGCGCGTGTAGCGCAGTGGTCGGAGGCGCCGTGCAACACACACCTGGAGTCGATCCTCGTGCCCATGGCTCACCAAGCCTTTCATCCCTCCGGGGTCGGCAAATTTGTACTGGACTTGTCTAGAAGGATGGCAACACTGGCTCGACACATCGGCAAGCCACCGAGAGTCATTGTGAAGGCCAGATATGCATTCAGTCACCTCCAGCGATGTTTAATGAAGTCGAATGCATGCGCATCCCTCAGAGCTTGATCGAGGCCAAGATTTTTTTACCCCACTCATATATACCTATCAGGGAACTCCAGAGTTACGATAATCTGTCAGTCCCCCTTGGCGATGAACTTGTTGTCATTTAAGACTTGTATAATCCACTGTTTTCAGCTCACAAACGAGAGTTTGAGAAGAAGCGTAAGTTACACTACAATGAAGGAGCTGCATTAAAAGCAATGAAGGCCCTGCTGGACGAGGATATGGATTAATTCTTGTCTATGATGTGGAGGGATGCAGATTTACATGTGTATGTTGTTTCCTTCCTCGTTTTGTTCCTCTTTGTCCCGTAAATGTTAATATTATCGTTTTATGTGGAGAGTTATATCATATGTGAGCCTGTAAAGAAAGTGAAATATATAAATTAGTCTGACTAGGATGTTTTTATGCTTAGTGCTGAGTTACACCTACTTTTCCACCAACGTTTTTCTTCCCAAAGAACTGATCAATTGGATTTTTATTCAGCTTTATCCGTCTCTTTCCTAAATCCTAGTGTGGATTTGTTTTACCGATATTAAACTAGAGTGTTTTATTATCGTCAAGATACTTCGTGTTACAGATGTTTGATGTTTCTTTTTTTATAAACTCGCTCACATTCCACTTTCTGTCAATCATGGAGCTATCCATGTGATTGAGTAGTCATGAAATATAGCTTCATATGCAGCCTATGTGTAGAAGAAAGTTCACTACTGTGTTATTTATTCATACCAACTATCACCTATGTCACCTTTCCCCAAGTTGACCGTCGAACCGGTGCCAGTAAAGTTTTATTCATTGCTGTCGATTGCTGCAGTTGCCCAATTGCTTTTGCACACTCAAGAAGCATAAAAAGCACAGAACTTTGCATATGGGATTTTGTTAAAGAAGTGCAACCATGCGGCGGGTGGTCTTCCGTTTGACGCTCAAAAAAACAAGTTGTCCTTTTGACTAAATGCTCCAGACGTTGTTAGGACACACTACGTGCTCGACTCACAGTCGATGCAGTTGCATGCAACCATATCATTAGTATTGGATTTTTTGAGGCGTATGTTATTGATGAAAGAAATCGATTACTTCATGTACTTTCTTCACCAGGTTTTCGTTGTCTGTGTGAGCTGGCTTAGCGGATAGCGTGTAAATTCTGTACTTATGAACACAACCTGCAGTCGTCTAAGCAGGAATGGGAAGTGATCCTTAGTCATCTCTCGTAGATAAGTCCCACGTCTATCCTGAAAAAAGCTGGACAAACTACCTATGGGAATATTCATCACCATCACTGGGCCTGAAGAGCTGTCTGGTAATGATTATCGCCATACAGAAAAGTGGAAGGGGCTATTTTCTGACATTAAGACAGCAACCAGCTCGATAGCCTTGGGTTCGACAAATAGGACGAAGCTGCTAAAAATCTCAGATACGTTTTAGTCAGCTCAGCGAAGGACAACTGTGGTGGTCATCTGTTCTTACAACGCAGGCCACACTAGCATGAGAATTTCTTTTAGAAGACCTCACGATGCACGCCAGGGTAAGTATGGCTTCAACAGAATGGCTGAGACCACAGGACATTGCCCACTATATGCCGTTAATTATAGTGACGAAGAACGTGGAACATGTGATACTACGAGAGGCAGCTGTTTTCCTATTCTGATCACATCGATCAAGATTTACGATTCGAGAAAAATGTGGATCAATGCCGCTACTACAATCTTTGTTCTATGCGCCCGATCATCAAGCTATAATGAAGTCGACGTCGAAGCAACGTGGAATTGTAGAAGTTCTATAGAGAAGATGGTACACTCTACAACATCATAAGTGGGAACTTCAACACAAAGGCTGAACCCAAGCAGAGCATGTGAAGAAAGATTGCATATAAAGAAGCAGATGGTTCGAATAGAATGAACAGGGTTACCATTTGTTAGAGTTTATCATAGCGACGTGAACGATGCAGATAATTCAAAATTTCGATGGACCTCCTCTCAGCGTAGGACATGAGAGTTTTCCATTTGGTGCGACGATAATGAAATTCACCATGTTATAGCAAATAACAGGTTTTGCCTAACCGACGTCGTTGTTGAGTCAAAATACCGAGTGGCTCGAAATGACCTCTTTCGCACAGGATTCTCTTTTTGACACGAGGGAAGAAAAGCCGTAGAATTCAGGATATGAACAATAGTAGACTGAGACTTCCTGACATCCTCAGCCGGCTTCTGTGAAGATGCATTTAACTAGACATCGAGGTACTCAAAAATAGAGTTGTATGGCAAGGTCAGCCTGCGTTCGAATTTTGTAGAACTTTACGCTAAAATGTAAAACAAGACCTTAAGGAGAAAAGAACAGCAATAATGGTGGGAGCTGGAGGTTGGGATTGGTATGTACTTTCCCAGTAACAAATCGCCTTTTGACTGTTAACTGGAGTGGTCGCCTCATCTAGTTCAATGTTTTCTTGAGACTTTGTTTGACTCTTCATCGCGTCATGGCAGATATATCGTTACAACGGTTCTCTTTTTCCGTCTTCCAAAACCGGACAAACTCCCATGTTATTGAAAAAAGCGCATGGTCTATGTACGTTTCGACAAATGTGAAACCTCCGAACAGTCGCAGAAGAGAAATTTGCATTAAAAGGTTCATAAGTTTTACGTTGTCGCCAGATAGAATCATCCATAATAACGTTCCGAATACTGGCTAGACCACTACAACAGGTGAAGTGTGTCAGGAAGTTGACACAACGCATCAAGATCTCCGATTTTGGCAACCATATGGTGCACCGTCAATTAGAGAAGTTATAAAAATTTGAACACGAAAAGCCACCTCATCCACCGCAATCATCCTAACTCACTCCAACCACCATTTAAATTTCTACCTAGTAAATTGGAAAATACAAGTATTGGACGCGTGTTACGCAGTGGTTAGAGGCGCCTTGCAATATACGCGAGATCATCGCACAACCAAGCTCACCAAGCCTTCCATCCCCTCGGGTTCGCCGAATTGCTACCAAACCTGTTTGGGAGGGTAGCAGCAGTGACTAAATACATCGGTAGGCCAATGCGAGTCATCGTATGGGCCAGTTATGCACTCAAACACCTCCAACGATACTTAGTGAAATTGAATGCATAGCGCAATGGCCTAAGAGATTGATCGACGTTGAGAGCGTTATCCTTTTTAACCTAGCAAGTACCAGCGAAAAATGGGGAAAAAAATTCACTTCAACGTGACTTCACAATGTCGGTGAGCTCCTGATATTTCCTCGTGATTGTATGAGCAAATTTCTTTTCGGCAATATATAAATTCTAGTGGTTTTTTATAGTGACTATGAAAACATCCTATGTGAGCTATGGCACGAGTATTTGAAATCGAAGGCCAGAGATCAACATTAATTTATGGACAAAAGCGACATTTCTGGTTATTCCTGGTAATTAACGCACTAGGCATCAACGGAATGTGTAGTTGAGTTTCTCCGAATCAATATCCTACATGAACGCATGGAATCATTCCGACCCATTGTTTCAGTTCATTGTAGGAAAAAGGGAAAGTAGATGGGAATGAAACGGAGAAAAAGTTGTAGAGAGGCACATAAGGAAAAAAACACTACTTAGCACGGATCATTCCCAGCAGGTACTATTCAGTTTTAGCTTTTGCTTAAATAGAAGAAGAAAAGTACGTTGCAAGAAGAATATCTTCCCACCTATAAAGAGATTCCATTCAAACCTGAGATTCCATTTAAACCTATCTTTCTTCTTTCAGCGATGTGAGAGCTGTTCCTCAGCGTTGCCGGGTAATTCTAGTATCTCAGCGGAACTACAGCTAAATAAGTGTAAACTAAGTCGGATTCACCTCCGTGACCGAACCCGCCATAAAGCAAGTGTGAATTAGATGGATGGAAGCCTCAACTGTGACCGAGCCACTCACGAAGCAGATGTAAACCAGCGATAAGACACCATTGTGACCAATTTTTTGCAAACCATTGTTTGGCTTGTTTCAAAGGTATGGATGAAGACTTCAACTATTGTTGTACGAATGAGCGAAGGCTCAGAACGGACTCACCATTCATGCATGCCCAACAAGTTTTTCAGTTCCTTCTGTTCCTTCACAATCACCTTCTATGGTATTGATGTGTCCAAAACATGTTGATTCTACGAGTATTACCATTTATTCCATTCACTGTTTGCTACTGCGAAAACATAGATGTAAGCTGGAAATACGCCCGCCCATCTTGTGGCTAATTAGTTGCTCCAAAGAACGCTTGCATTCTTTTCGTCATTTGATTGCAAACATGGTATTGAACGCTGCGAGCAGGTAAAGATGTGTTTTCGAGTGAGCCACAAATCAAAATGGTGCGTTCACGCTCTGAAAGGGAGTGAAGTTTATTAAAAATTCAAGAAATCCACTTGGTGTAGGGACTTTCTCCCTGCCCATCTAGAGAAACAAAACTCGAGAAGAATTAGTAATTCGCATAAAGAGATGATTCTATTATCAATAAACCAATCATAAAAGATATTATGGGCTTGGTCAGTCATTTGCCGTAGTCACGCTGTCGACCATTTGCTCTCATTGTGCGTCTCGACCTAGTTAAGATGTTCTCCATTACACAGCTATAGTGGAGAATCATAGAAGTACAAATGGAGACGTCGCCATGACTGTTAGGCTAAACAGTTAAAAAAATAGTGCGGTCAACTTTTTTTCGTCCAGTACATTGCTCTCTTGATACACAATGAACAACAAAGGGAAAAGTAGTATTCACGGAAAGTTACCGACTCTCCAAGATGGCTAAGTTGAACCATGCTTGTCTGAGAAAACCTCTCTCGGATCCACACACGTTAGAGACTGCGTGCGATAAAAACAAGGGAACGGGAACGTTCTAGTCAAGCTATTGCAGAAATCCACGAAAAAAATAAATTGTCCAGCATCTAGCGACACTCATAAACTTGAAGATACCCACGTTTGGCATTCGAACCCACACACAAATCCTAGAGCATTTGTGGATGATTGATGCAAGAGAGCGACTCGAATTGAAGATGTGCTGGAATCCGCACAATATATGATGGTGAATCATGTAAAAATAGAAAAAAAAACCATTTATGGACCAATAATTTTCCTTCGACACTTCTAAGTAAAAGCAACTAGAGCTTTAAAGAAGCGCTAATAAAGGAAAAACGATAAAGTCTACGGCATTGACGGAATAATGCGTCATGCATCCCACTTCTTCAAGCATCGTTAGTTGCGATTGAATCCATATCTGGCCTAATATACAGCGTATTTATCCCCTCAGTATATTTTGGTGCCAATTTTCGGGCTCCTATGCTAGGCATAGACAGCTTGGTTTATTCGGTGCTCGATATGGAACCAAAGATCACTTGTGTCTTGAAGGGCACTTCTAACCACCGCAGTACTCATGAATTTAAAAGAAATGGAAATATTAACTCACTCACAAACCTATGCATTACATAGCTGACTATTGCGACCACATTTTCTTTGTATTCTTACTGGGTGAAGGGAAAAAAATCTACGATTGGTTCACAGTAACTTCCAGTTCTAATGGTAACAATGTATACTTCCATAGCTCCTTCGATTATTAAGCAAAAAAAAGCATGCTTCTATAGCTTCCGCCTTTATTGTTCACTTATACTAAGTTGTTCAAATTTCTAGGGAGGTAAAAGACCCTTTGGGTTTCTTAACTACACGTTTCGAACAATGATTTTTCTGAGGAACACGAACAAACTACAGGTTGGCTAAGACGTTATTATCAACCTCATGGCTGGACTGCTTTAACCAGCAGTCTTCGACTTTCGTTAATGAACTTCTTAGAAATAAGCAGAAAGTGATAGGTTTCTTTCAAAGAAATGGAAGTGGGTTATCCTTGGCAGAGGAACACGAAAAGTCGGTGATTGCTCGACAAAACCTAGAATTTCAGGAATCACCGACCTCGTATAGTGCCATGAAAGGAAGATTTCGATGTTTTCAACGACATATAACAGAAGTAGAAAAGGGAATAACCATCATAATAAACGACTACAAGCAAAGAAAATCACACTGGTAAGTTTAATATAGACAGCTGCGTCGTATATTTGTAATTGAAGTATTGGCTATTCAGCGAATAGCTTTTGTATTGACTTGAAATATTCGCACTGACTACTTTAAGATGTGGGAAAGCAGTCCACTACGTGGGAACACGAGCATCGTAATGTGGAAAAGTAGTTGGTTACGTGAGAAGACGAGTCAAATACCAAGTTTTAGTGATCGAACTAAACATCGTGACAAACATCCATGTACCTATATGAGAAATGTATACGAATTCTACAGTGACGATATCACTCTACAAGTAGGTGCTCATTGCTCAGAGCTTAGACTTATGATGGGGAAGTTCGAAATTTCACCACTTCAAGTAGAAGCTCTTTACTAGAACAATGAATACTTGACACCTGACATTTGAATGGCCCGTCCTCACTGGTTGTGCGGGCCCCAGCATAATCTCCATTCTTCGGAGATTTGCTGGTTAAGCCATTGTGGTTCCCTGGAATCCCGAGGACAGCCTGACCAAAGTGTGCCCCAGGTCGTCACCACCACAGGCAGTCGCCGCCCTTGTGGATCAGAGGGAGATCTGCCACCATGCGACTTTGATACTAGGACGGTGATGGGTCCTGGTACTGGTTTACCTTTAGCTACGCTTCCCGATGGAAACGCCGGACTTCTTCAGCTTTGGAGACCCTGCCAGGGGATGAATCCCCCGTTGTACATTGCAGTCCGACAGCCAGGAACACCTCCCAGCCAGATGCGGCGGTAAAGCGTTGGGAAGGGAGCAATACATAAATAAATCCAAGTCATTAGATTGATAATGGTCATCCAAAAAGTTCCTTCATCTCAGTAAAGGTGACTAGGTATTTCCGTATAATCAGCCGTGAAGGTCTACAGCAGTAGGCTAAGCATAGAATGATGATCAAGTACGAAAAGTTCAACCATTTGCCATCTCGGATCATCGGCTCTGAGGAAGACGTCGGAACGTCAGCTGAATAAAACAATTTTATCACCTCGTGTAAACTCAACAATTTAAACAAGTTGATTACTTTACTAGTGAGGTTAAATGACGGTCAGTTTGAAAATTATTATTTTGCCAAGCGTTTCCTTCCATACAGAATAGATGCCTGCATAACTGATCCTACCACTAAAGCAATAAATTGCCTCTGTCTGATTTTTTTTTGATTTTTTTGCCGGTCTTTTTTTGCCGCCACCGGAAGGATGGAGGGCTTGGTGAGCCTGGGGGCACGATCGATCCCTAAGTGTATTGCAGGACGCCTCTAAATACTGCGCTGCACGCGCCAAAATCGTATTTCCAGTTACTCGATTATATTTGTGAGTCGCCACATATACAGGGATTTAGATCATTTTTTTCTATTCGTGTTTCTTTCACTGGTTTTACTTTCGCTGTAGGCAGAATTCTACTTTCTTGTTAATCCTCAATGATAAGATTGACAAGCATGAGGAAAGTCATATTAACTGTAGTAAGGAAAAGTAATGAAATAAAGGAACTAAGTAATGTAAGACGAGGATTCACTTAGCGGAGTGTTTAGAGAGATGCTTCAATACAAGCGTGCTCGTTAGATCAAATCCAGCACTGGCTAACGAAGCTAATCAAACTTTTCGGGAGAAGTCGTACGAGACTTATCTGGGAAGAGCTACCTCCAAAGGACAATGACTGCTTGTGGCTGAGAAAGCTCTAGCAGAGCTCTAGGATATTACGAGAATTACATTCGACCAACGGCGTTTATAAAGAAGACAAAAATTTTCAAGTTCCAGCCCAATCCATATACAAATCGTTACGCCTTCCTAAATGCTGGGTACAAAGCAAAGCACCGTATGACAGACGTGCTGAGATCCGCATGAGACGTTCTTAAATGAGTTCATATGAGTTATATAAACATATTCAGGAACGTGTTTCCTGACAGCTGGTATCCACTTCCAGAGATTTCATAAATTGGATGACAGAATTTAGTTCAAGGAATCTTTTCCAGGAGGACAAAAAATATGGCTATTATTGTTTATATTTATATTGAACTACTTAAAAAAATTTGTACAGCCCTCTCATGGCCAATTACGAAAGCGCTCGAGCGGAAACGAATAAGCTTGATAAGCCTGAGAAAAGAGCACAATGGTCTCTGCCATTGATGACAGCTTCAACAACCAGTAATAGAAGCTCAAACCACGAGTAACCCCGTAAAATGAGTTTAGGGTAAAGTAGCATAAGCACAACATGCTTTTTACATTCGACGCCAAGACTTCCGTCACAAATGCTGACTTTCCGGCTCTTCGATGAGTCGCTGATTACGTTGTCGTGGAAGTGAGTTCCTCGTCCCCGATTCGCAGCATAATCAGATCAACTCCTACATCATTACTTTTCCACGTTCAAATAAACTCAATTTCAAGTTCCCTGCCTGGAAATTACAAGCATAACCAACCACTACTACAAATATCTAGAACTGATAGAATAGAGTAGGATTTTTTCCACAACTCTATTACTGAACAAGAAGAAAGAGCGACTCCGAAGAACTTAGGGAAAGCGAAGTACGATTTGGAGACTTGAGTAGACCGTAACAGTGACAATTTCGATTGAAATCCTTGATAGCCATAGAAAGGAGAGTGGAAAAAAAAGATCAAAGTAATTACATGAGGGACAGAAAGCACTCTGACCGAAATACGTCTTACGTGGCTTCTACAGAGGGGGAAGAAACTTAGGAGTTGTCAGCAATACTGTTGAAATGGAAAATGACGTTTACATTACCATTCTTCTTCAGCAGAATTTCTGAAAACTGCCTAGTAAGCGTAAATATTCGTAGCAATGATGTGTTACGAAAACGTCCTGGTTACTACTGAAAAGCTTTCCCATATATAGAAACATGAAGAATAGATTAGAATGAAAACCAGACCGAACAAAGGGTAACCACTGCAAGCTTCTAAAGTACATTGTAGAAGAGTCAAAATTGAGAAGGAAGAATGGATTATTAAATCTGCTGCAAAACAACAACTGTGGAAAGAAAAAAAAACATGACGACAACTTTGCTTCCATGAGACGCAGGTGGATCCAGCGGATGGACTTCCTGTTTCTGCTGCGCCGATTCGGCACATACTTTCTGTATTTGCTAGGCGAATTCATGCATGCGTGTGTGGGTGCGTTCTCGGTTATGTGGATTGTATTCTACGAGTCAATTCTGCCAAAAAGCCTGCAATCAAGTGACAGGGAAGCATATGGGAGGCGGTTAGGAGTCGCCTCCAACAAATAAGCTCCATGTCCACTCTGGGAGAGCCTGGCAAGCTACCCGTGAGTATACGCAGCCCCCATGTTCAGAGCACAGCAAGCAAAACTAAAAACAGTAAAAGAAACGGGCCTCATTCCCCTGACCCGGAAAGAGCCCCCAATTCGGCACCATTGGGTAGGAAGAATACGGAGAGGTTGCTAAAATCTCAGTGCCAATGGAAGCTGCCTGGATAACGAAGACCTTAGGTGACGATCTATACCTACAATGCACGTACACTTGCATCCGAGTCCTCGATAGAAGACTTGCTCATGCAAGCAAGAAGGATAAAGTAAGACGTCATCGGCCTGACCGAGACGGGAAGACGCCAGCCTTTCAACGCCGTCTATGACACCGGAGAAGAACTGTTCCTCGGAACATGCGACAATTGAGGAGTTGGCGGCGTCGGCGTTCTCGTCAACATGAGTCTGTCCATAAACATCGATTCATTCGAAGAACTTACAACCCGAATCGGACGTTTACGATTGAAAAGATGTGGATCAACACCGGCTTTGACAATCTTCGTCGTTTACGCACCTATGTCAAGCTATGACGAAGACCAAGAGGAGTTTTTCTAAATAGACTTTGAAGGAGTGCTAAAGAGTAGACCTTACATTCTTTAAGGTCATCATTGGAGATTTTAAAGCCAAGATTGGACCAAAAAAGAACGTCTGAAGAACGTCACATTGGGACCCACGGATTAGAATGGAACGAACAGGGTGAGCGGCTCTCTGAGTTTATCATGATGACCAAGACCACCCATGCTAACTCGCAATTCCAAAAGCCCCACCCTCAACGCTGGACGTGGGAGTCTCCCAATGGAGAGTACCATAACGAAATAGACCACATCATAGTAAATAGAAGGTTTTGCCTAACCGATGTCGCTGTTGTCCCAAAAAATCTACACGGGATCAGACCACCGCTTCCTTCTTGTAAGATTCTATTTCTCGCGGAAAGGAGAAAAAAGCCTCTAAATTCAAAAAACCGAAGTCTGAAAACCACTATGAATTGCGACTTACTCAGTTCATTAGTCGGCTATTCGGAAGACACCGTTGTCGACAACATCGATGAAGAATACGATCGGCTCATTCAACATCTTCACGTTAGCGCTACGAAAGCTAAGAGTTCGAAAGTCACCAAGAGACGTTTGTCTCTAGAAACACTCAAGCTAATACGCCAGCGTGGAATCGCACGAGCCGCAGGCAACTGCGAACTAGCGTCCGAACTTGCAAAACTATGCAGACAGGAGATAAAAGAAGATCTTAAACAGGGAAGAGCAGCAGTAATGGTCGAAGCTGCAGGGGGCTGGGAAAAGCATTCGCAAAGCCAGCTGAAGCTTCGCCAATTACAAGACCAAGATGATTGCACTTTGACGCCCAGACGCAACAGTTACAGCGTCCAGAAAGGAAATGGAGAAAATCACGAATACTACTCAAATCTCTTCGATAGCCACGTCCACCTTCCGTCATATGAAATCTAGGGGGATGGATATATTGTACCACCGGTTCTCCCTTCCGAAATTCGACATACCATTTCTTCGGTGAAAAAATCGACCAGTACCAGGTCCAGACAGGAAAGGATCAGAACACCTAAGAACATTCCGCTAGTCCTCGTAAACACACTGGCTCGGCTCTTCACACCTTACCTCTCTGAATGCAAGGTCCCTACTCAATGGAAGACCAGCAATACCGTACTTTTTTTTCAAGAAGGGTGACCTCGACGATATCGGCAACCATTGCGCAATCTGCTTGCTCTTTGTCGTCTACAAATTTTTCACTCGAGTCATCCCAAACAGGATTGACAGAACACTGGAAGAAGGACAGCCATGTGAGCAAGCAGGGTTTCGCAAAGGATTTAATAGGATGGACCACATCCACAGGATAACAAGGCTCATTGAAGTACCGCGAGAGTACTAAAGACCGCTCTGTCTCAATTTCATCGATTTAAAGATGGCCTTTGACTCAATTGAGACAGAAGCAGTCATGGAAGCCCTTGATAGTCAAGGAGCCCATACTCAGTATATAAAGATTCTTCGTGAGCTGTAGAAAGATTTCACAACCAAGATATCACCATTCTACAACGATATTATCACTGATGTCAAAAGAGGGGTTAGGCAAGGCGACATCATCTCGCCAAAATTATTTACCGCCACCCTCCTGAACGTCATGCGAACACTGGCATGGGATAATATGGGAGTGAAAATAAATGGTCGGCAGTTATACCATCTTCGCTTTCTTGATGACATCGTCCTTATAACAACACACATTAGGGAAGCGGAACGTATGCTTGCCGACTTTTATAAAGCCTGTGGAAAGATTGGTCTTCGACTAAATCTCACAAAAAACGATGTTCATGAGGAGCGGATTGGTTTCGTATCACCTATTCACGCTCAACGGAACGAATATCTCCGAATACTCTAGTTATGTCTATCTAGGTCGGAAAAATTAATATGATGAACGACTTAGCTCCAGAATTGAGCAGAAGGAAACGAGTGGCTTGGGGAGCTTTCAAAAGCATCGAGGATGCAGTGAGGAGAACAAAGAACGCCTGACTCCCTGTCCACCTTTTCGACTCAATGGTACTACCTGCGTTAACGTATGCGTCACACACCTGGTCGCTGCGTAAACAAGATGAAAAAATCACTCAGCGTTATTGGACGCACAGTCGAAAGGTGGGTCAACGATCAAAAATCAAAGATGCCGTTCTGTACACCAACCATTCGAAGATAAGATGGGCCGGACACGTAAAGCGTATGAATGAAAACCGATGGACAAGAGCCGTAGATCACCGACTCGATGGTCAGAGTTCTTCACGAAAAGCTTAGAAGATATGATGCTCGACGAGTCCCTAGACAGAGCAGAACCCACTGAGCCACTCTTGCACGCGACAGGGAAAAAAGGGACATTTACTGGCGCCCGCTCGAGTCACTCGACGATCAACGGGAATACAGGTGATAAAGGTGACAGTACAACATTGTAGGAATCCCGAGGAGCGCTGCAAAAGTGCCGCAGCGAGCAGGATTCGAACCTGCGCGGGCATAGCCCAATTGATTTCGAGTCAATCTCCTTAACCACTCGGACATCGCTGCACCAGTCGCTCACTATAGCGGAGTCGCCCTTGGCGTACACTAGGTATTGCCGGTTTCGGTCCACAGCTACAACATAATACGAATCTCGAGGAGTGCTGCAAAACATTCGTAGCGAATCTGTAACATCCGCTGTAACTCTAGGAGTACTACTTGCCTGAACCTATGTTGAATGCGAAAACGCGTTAGACTACTTCGAAACGAATGCCATCTCTCCCAAACGAATATAAGAGTAAGGGATATATAAAAACTCTAACTGACTGTCACCATTGTACCGTAACGATACATAGCAATTCCCAAAACCGACTTTCTATTAACCTCGGCATTGATTGATAATTCGATGTTTTTCTTCAATAAGCAGACACGAGGTTGTTATTATAGATTTATTAGGGATACAATAGCTGACGTTTCGGCGGTTTCGCCTTCTTCAGAGCCCACTATTCTCCTCCAAAGGGAATCCTCCAAATATTGAACACAATAAGATTCCTTCGACTTACACTTCCTCAATTGCGCGTAGATGGTGTCCTGTTTGCATCGAAGAGAGGCGCGTAGTAGTCGCGTTTCGATGTCCAGTACTTGTTGGCTGTCCCTCGGTGGGCCGCATACATCGTGTAGTCGTTTTCGTTTGAAGAAGTTCGGCACGACTTGGTGTTTCAGGCAGCGGCGGAGAAAAGAGCTACGTGAAGTGCCAGCAGAACGTTTCCGACTTGTAAAAGAAGTCCTGTCACTAATGCAAAAAAATTGTCTTAGCTAGACAAACGATACTCTTCCTCCGCCGCTGCCTGAAACACCAAGTCGTGCCGAACTTCATCAAACGAAAACGACTACACGATGTGTGCGGCCTACCGAGGGACAGCCAACAAGTACTGGACATCGAAACGCGACTACTACGCGCCTCTCTTCGATGCAAACAGGGACACCATCTACGCGCAATTGAGGAAGTGTAAGTCGAAGGAATCTTATTGTGTTCAATATTTGGAGGATTCCCTTTGGAGGAGAATAGTGGGCTCTGAAGAAGGCGAAACCGCCGAAACGTCAGCTATTGTATCCTAATAAATCTATAATAACAACCTCGTGTCTGCTTATTGAAGAAAAAACATCGTAACGATACAATTCATCTCTATCGCTCCCAAGGACTTCCAGTGGGAAAGGTGTCTGACATGACTACACCCGTATCACCATCACTAGTACACCTTACTGCAATGTACAACGATTATTCAGTAGAAACGAGAGAAAATAAGCGTTAAGGAGAAATAAAATTACTTGAATAGAATACGAATTCTGCTGACTCGACCAGCACTTCGTGAAGAGGAGCGGTCCAACAGATAAGTAAGGGGTGCATGACGGTGCCGGAGAACAAGTGAATCGAGGATATGTGGAACAAAAAATTGGAAGAAAACTACTCTGTCCCAAGCTGTTTTGTTCTGAGAGAAAAAATAACTCTCGATATTCTTGTTGAGCAAAAGGAATAGAAAGAAAAAAGAAATGTTAGAAAAAAACAACATTCTGGCTGGAGATAGTGACACGTTCCTATGTTCACAACTGTAAATCGAAATAGAAGAAATCAAAGAATATAAATAACAAACTGTTGCTTGTTTTACGTGGAGCATTCTGGTATCCACTTGTTTCTTCCATAAGATTCGTCCCATTCGGTCGTCATGACGACGCCTCTGTACTACGAGGATAATAGGTGTAAACCGTTCGACTTGATCAATTCTTTGGGGATGCGCAATGTATTCGAATCCATTGAAAAAAGTCCTAAACGCATATTTGGTCGACAGATTGACTTTAGGGCCCTATTGATGTATCAAGTCAGTTTTTTTATCTTCCCAGAGAAGTCTTTCAGCAACTTCCAGACAACGACGGGATAGGAAACTTGGTTGCTCTGGGCTGCGAGAGTACTAACTAGCCAACCCTTGTGCATTGTAGGACATCTCTAATCAATTTGCTAAACGCAGTCCTGTCATTCTGAGATGGATTTATTATAGTACGGAGTAATCACAAATGTAGTGTGCATATCACCTTGAGAGTTTACTATACTTGTTATGTTCCCACCTTACGTTACAGCCCAGTTCCACGAGCGACAATCTTCCTACCTTGAGAACGTTGGGTTCGCGGCACCCTTAGATAATCGTGATGTCGTTACTCAATCTTTTGAATGCTTGCTTGCAACAATTAGGTTTTTAAAAAAAATTTTTGGTAGCATGATTCAAGAACCTTATCAAGGATTCGTGTAAAAGGAGATGTCCATAAGAAACCGAACCCTTTCAGATATCCTACTCACGCCCAATAAAACGATATTTTCGAATGTTCCATCTCTGCACATCAAAGTCAGAAAGTCAACCTAATCGAAAAATTTGGCTGCAGAACTGAGCTGAAAGAAACGGTCGCTTCGAGTAGTTGGTCGTGGATCGAAAATACAGCGAATAAGACAAGTAACAACCAGGTTGCTACCTACGTTTTTGACTCAGCGATAATTCCATGCTTAGCGTAGGTTAGAGCAGGGCGCGTGTAGCGCAGTGATCGGAGGCGCTCAGTACACATGGGATCGATCACAGCACCCAAGGCCCACCAAGCCTTCAATCCCTCTGGGGTCGGCAAATTAGTACCAGACTTGACTATGAGAATAGTAGCACAGGCTCGATACATCGGTAGACCACCGCGAGTCATTGTAAAGACCAGATATGCACTCAATCACCTGCAAACGATGCTTGATGAAGTCGAATGCATGGCGCATCCCTCAGGGGATTGATCAACGCCGAGAGCTTTATCCTTCTTATCCTTCTAACGAAGGTTAATTCCTTATTTAGAAGTGTGGACGCTACGTCGCCAAGAGGAACGATCTGCTAATCTAAAAGGTATCAAAAACGCTATAGATAGGGGTGATTAGCGTTCGCATCAAATGAAAAGAGGAAATCCTGATTTCACACCTACGTTGCCTATGAGTGATCACAGACGCTGTAAGTGGGTTGGACCCTCGATGCATCTAAATTTATCATAAAAATTATGATTCGAGAATATGATAGTCTTCGTGGTCCTTAAGCTAACAGAACAAACCGCTAACCCTAGCGCTTTATAGTGACAAACATAAAGTTCTTTTGGGACGCGCTCACTAAGTGTGACATAGACGCGCATAGGGTAGCTCAAGTACAAATGAGAACTGAATCGTAGTATGTAAATCACCTTTGCTATTACCAGTGATTCTACTAGTTATGAAGTGTTCTCACAATACCTAAAGACCTCGGTAGGTAGCTAATGTAAGCAAAGCAATTAAAGTATCACGTAGCTGACCATAAGAAATTATTTTGAAACTAGAAAGATCTTCATTCTAGCATTCACCGGATTTCGGCTCCGCTAAGAAGCCTGCCAAGTAATATCACGAAAATAGGACAATCCTACATGACCAGGTCGCAGGGAGTACGCTTGCACATCGTGTTTCACCTTTATTTTTCCTAATATTGTTCCTCTAGCCTGCTATCCAGAAACATGGTGAATAAGAGAACTGCGGAAAAGTTTGCGGGTGTTACACATCGTAGGATCCAATTTATTTACGGTATAAAGGATAAAATAAAGGACAAAGCTCTCGGTGTTGATCAATCCCTCAGGGATGCGACATGCATTTGACTTCACTAAGCATCGTCGCAAATGACTGGATGCATATCTACCATTTACAATGACTCGCGGTGGCCCACCGATATGTTGAGTCAGTCCTGCTATCCTCCCAGACAAGTCTGGTATCAACTTGCCGACCCCGGAGTGATGGAAGGCTTGGTGGGCATGGGGTGCGGAGATCGATCCCATGTGTATTGCAGGGCGTTTCCGACCGCACCCGTTTACGGCATACTTAGCAAATTTTTATTTTTGAGTTAGGAACACAAAACGTTTTACTGTGGATAAAAATGCTCCATTCATGCGTCAAAAACTTGTTGGTGTATTGAGGGGAGCCACCAGGAATAACCACGGGAGGGATTATGGCGTACTGTAGTCATGTATTTGTGTACCACGGACGAAAAAAATGCGGACCATTTGACAATTCGACATTATGAGTTGCGCAAGTCTTAACTTTAGGCGTACCAAGTCTTCTTGTCTTGTCGTGGTTTGTATTAGTTGCTCTTGTGTTTGCAGGCAGTGCCATTGAGGTTTATGTTGCTGTGGATTTACCAGTTCTTATACTCTTTTGTTTCTCGTCCGTTCGAAACGTGTTTTAAGAGTCGAGATGGTTGAAGCTGACCAGTCATCAGATGAGGAGACAAGAGCAACTAGCTCCTTAGAGGCTGCTGCATTAGCACGAAAGAAGCGCTTGTTGGAGTTAAAGTCTCGCTTACATGGAATCGAAATGAAGTAAGCATGGTGTTTACATCTCTTTTTAGTACGGAGAGAAGTGTCTTAAGAGTTAGTCACATGGACGTGCGCACATGTCGTTTTTCAGTTATCCTATTTACTAAAAAAAAGTGCAATTACAGAGAAGAAGATTACGAAGAAGAAATGGAGAGGACGAAAAAGAGCAAAGAAGGCGAAGCAATTTTTAGGTGAGTTTATAAGTTAGGCACTATTTTGTTCGCATTGCATAATGAGGAAGAACTTGTGTTGGTACATAGTGTCTGGCTTTATCTCTTTTACCTAAATTTTGGCGTCCATGATCAACCAACACAGTACTTACTTGGATAGTTGGATGGCCCGTGTTCACTAGTTGTTCGGGCCCCAGCAAATTCTCCATTTTTCGAAGATTTGCTAGTTTAGCCATTGTAGTTCCTTGGAGTCCCGAGGTTAGCCTAGCCAAATTTTGCTGCAGGTCGTCACCACCACAGGTAGTCGCCGCCTTTTTTGGATCGGAGGGAGGTTTACCACCGTACGTCTAGTTTGATACCACGACGGTGGTGGTTCCTGGTATTGCTTTACTCTTAGCTAGCCTTCCTGATGTAAATGCCGGAATCCTCAGCTTGGGAGACCCTGTTCGGGAATGGATTCTCCCGCTGTACATCGCAGCTCGACACCCAGGAACACATCATAGTCCCGATGAGGCGGTAAAGCGTTGGGGAGGGAACCAACACAAGATGTATTTTATTTTGCAACAGCTGACGTTTCGCTCTGTTTCTCCTTCATGACCTGGACGGATTCATATTAACGTGCAACAGTACGCTTACACTGAATCTATACGTCGAGGACAGAGCTGTAAAAATGCACTTCGATGACTATATTTAACTAACCTTGTAGACGATGGCGATATCTTCTAGAGTAACATCTGTTTGGAGATGTGGCCTTTCAACTAAAAATGAGTTGTCTCTAACGCTCCGAGTTATCGTTTCTCTCTTGCTGTACACAAATTTTCTGTGTTCGAAATATATTTCTCACAGGTTCATTTTGTGTGTGAATGAGTGAACATAGCAATAATGGATAGGTGTGTTCTATTAGCTGATCGAAAGGGCGATTCTGTAATTTGGCGTTAGTAAAAGTGCGCATTTGAATGCTCTGAATTGGAGACCCGTTTTGTTTCGGTTCCTCTCGGGTGAATTTTCTAAACTGTGACAGTTTATTCAACCCTTCAAATGCATGTTCCAGTTCTCATATGTAAATTTGTAAAAAGGGAACGGTTGGTGTATGAACAATTAGGGAATGCTTGGAAACAAAAGCCCGTAACTTGACATCAGTCGTTGTTCTATTGCCAATCGTCTGATCTGTCAAAAAGTATTTGCTGGAGCATCTAAAGATTTCAAAATACTGTCTAATGAGAGTTACGAGCTTATGGATCGACAACTCTTACATATATTTTGGTACCTCTACATCGCAGTAGGGAAACATTGTCAAATGGGTTCCATATCGTGTAGCGCAGTGGTCGGAGGTGCCCTGCAATACACATGAGATCGATCCCCCTCTCGCCGGGCTCACCAAGCTTTCCATCTCTCCAGGGTCGGCAGATTGGTAACGAGACTTGTCTGGGAGGATAGTGGCATTGGCTTAATACATCGTAGGCCACCGTGTGTTATTGTGAATGCCAGATATGCATTCAGTCACAACGATGCTTAAAGAAGTCGAATGCATTGCCTGTCCCTTAGGGGTTGATCAACGCCGAGAGCTTTATCATTTTTTTTGTCATTCCATGTCGTCACTAAATGCGTTTCTGTGGACTGGGTTCCGTTACTTATACGTAGGTGCCTGTTGCATAAATTGTTCATGATCATGCTGGTGTTTGAAGGATGTTTTTATTAGTTAAGAAACCACACGAAGGTGAGGCTTAGGAATTCTGTTGTCTAATTCGTGAGTGTTTCTACCGCAGTTATTTATGGGCCTAATCCTAAGTTGTAATGGTGAAAAAATGCATTACACAACCAATCAGTAAGAAGTTGTTCGTCTTGATGTGTGAATTTAGGGAAGGAACAGCTTTATAACCCATTCTTAACTGCAAGAAATAGCCGATGCCGTTAAACCTGCTAACTAGCTTAAACCACCCTATTTTTACTTCTCTTCTTTGTAGTGAACGTCTGAGTAGTTTTTTGCAGATTTTCATGAGAGAAAATGGAGGAATTAAAACGTGAGAGTATTAGATCGGATTGAGGTACATATTTCGTAAAACCTTCATTTCAGTCAAGAGAATTGCGATAGAATTACTCTAGTTCTAACCTGATTGAATTATTTCTCTGTTGGATGTGATAAATTGTTAACAATTCATAGATTCGTTTCCAGGCTTGAATAAATAGCCTAATAGAGGTCTCTAAAGCTTACGGCGTTGATCAGTCACTGAGAGATGCGCCATGCAATCGACTTCATTAAGCATAGTTGAAGGTGATTTAATGAAAATGTGACCTCGCGGTGGCCTAGCGATGTATCGAGCCAGTGCTGCTGTCCTTGCTATCCTCCCAAACAAGTCTGGTGTCAATTTGGCGACTCTGGAGAGGAAGGCTTGGTGCGCCTGAGATGCAGGGATCGATCCCATTTGTATTGCATGGTGCCTTCGACCACTGTGCCACACGTACCGTAGTAGTGTGATATCGAAGTTATTTTTAAGTTTTGTATTTAAGTATACGCAAAGGTTATTTATATTGTTCAAGTGCTCTTTGTTACACCTTACACTTTATGAGGACTCGATGACGATCCAATGATCATTGCGCCAAAATTAAATTTATTTGGAATTTTTTTAGTGTCATAGTTGGTCTTAATATTCCGTTACAAGTTCCAGCTTTATCTTGTTTTACCTAGGAATTACAAGCCAGCATCAGAAGTTGGAAAAGTGGTTCATCCTAAACCAAAATTTGACGTCGTGGAGGAAGTCATTGCTGAACACTTGGAGGTGATCAACAGTATGCTTGTGTTTTTCATTGCATAGCACCACAGTTTTTTCATTTAACAAGAAGTTTGTAATATGCTCTGAATACACATTAGTATTGTTTGGTTGTAAATTTCAGGATACAAAAAAAGTCGAACCTGTAACAACGGTAGATCTCTCAACTTTGGCACCAAAGAAAATCGACTGGGACTTGAAGCGAGATATAGAGAAAAGATTGCAGGTCATATCGTTCTTATTTGCGCTTCCTTCGGTTTTTTCGACTGTTATCCACTTGTCTTTTAATTGTATCACTAGTCTTGTGTGGGAAAGAAGGAGGGAGAGTTGAGTTGTTTTGTCCAGATATAGAAGTTTCAAGCGCTGATGAAGTGACCCACTATTCAACTACTTTTGATCTGTATTTCTGACTCTTAGTGAATTAGAGTACAACGTGGGTGTGCCACGATGACAAAATTTTGTCCGGTAAAGGAATTCAAGTGACATAGACTATGAAATATGCATTTCTAGAAGCTGGAAAGAAGAACTCAGAAGTGTATTGCTGAGATGATTCGAGAACGACTAGCAGAGGGCAAAGGAGATCTGGCCAGTACAGTTAATGCAAGAGTTCAATGATATAGTTCTTCACTTTTTTCCTTCCTGCAGTTGCCGTAAATACCTTGACTTCTGTCAGTATTGATCTCAAGTTCATGTCCAATAATCCTGTTCCTAAATCTTCTGTTATCACACTACGTAACTGAACAGAATCCGTTACTGTAGACGGAATAAACGTCTAACACTTTCACAACGACGTGACCCACGTATTTGTTATTTGTAATGAGAGATTGTGGCTGATATGACCTGTGTTGGGATAACTTTCTGACGGTTTATTTTATCACAAAGAAACCTTTGAAAACCACTAGATTTTTTGTCTAACTTAGACGTTGCTACGGGCGTTAGCCGGGAAAAGCCCGGTTGTACACCTAGTAGTACACAGAAATGTCGATAAATCGACCAACAATGTGATGTAAATTAAGAGTCCACACAGGAAATCACATAATATCTCCCATTTCACATTGTTCAATATTTTATTCACTTTTTATTATGTTTCACTCCTGTTTCTCAAGATTGTTGGATGTTGTACAACTCTTATCTTCAAGGTCACGAAATTTTTAACCTAAGGCTTATAATGAATAAGTCGGCTGGGAGGAGAGGGCTGTATACAGAACATTTTCGTAAAATATTTTCTATTTTAGGCTTGAATGGCCTTGAACCAATTAATGTAATTATATTTGTTAGTCCTGAATGTAACCTATGGTAGTATAAAATACTTGCCACAATGCCAGATTGCCTGCTGTACATACACATTCCTCGTTAACAACTGGGCACGTCACCAGGCATGCTACCGCGCACAGCTCATTGCTTGGGGACTGGACCCTGCGACCCACGCCACTGACTTGGATGTGGCCACGCCCCATAGCACTGCCATTTGCCTTCTGACGACGCGTGCAGCCTTCCATCATCGTTTTGCCCTCCCAGTTGATCTTTTCTTCCACAACTCTTTAGTTTCAGTTAGGCAAAGTGATATTAACTAAAGTCTTATGTTGATATCTTCGAATACTTTCATTGTTCACGTACTCTAGCACGCAAAACCTTCATTTTCATTGCTGGTGCAATCCCGCAGTCGCCCCTACATCTTTGCACTATCAACACACAAATCCTACCGCCGTTTAGTTATAGCAATATTGCTACATAAATAGTAATTAGGAATTAACTAATAAGTATTTTTCGTGTAACAATGTTGCTATGACTACAGCAGTGGTAGGATTTAGGTGCTGATAGTGCAAGAATGTGGTAGCGATTGCGGCATTGCAACAGCAATGAGGATGAAGATTTTGCTGGCTACAGTACCTGAATAATGAAAGTATTTGAAGAAGTTGTCATATTGACAACACGCAGTGATTGCATTGATGATTGATGATGACTTTAATGAAGAACATGTAATGTATGAACATAAGACTTAACATCACTTTGCCTAACTGAAACTAAAGAGTTGTGGAAGAAAAGGTCAAGTGGGAGGGCAAAATGATGATGGAAGGGCAACGGCGATCTGCATGCGTCGTCAGGAGGCAAATGGCACTGCCATGGGGCGTGGCCACATCCAAGCAAGTGGCTTGTGTCGTAGGGTCTAGCTCCCAAGCAATGAACCGTGCCCGGTAGCACGCCTGGTGCCGTGCCTAGTGAAGTGCCCGATGGTTAACGAGGAATATATATGTAGGGCAGGCTATTGGGCATTCTGCCAAGTATGTTATAACACAGTAGGTTACAAGTGAGACTTAGAAATACAGTTACATGAATTGGTGCAAGACATATTTAAATGAAAGGTAGAGAATATTTCGCGAGAAATGTCCTGTATAAGAAATCCCTTTCCTCAAACGAGTTCACTGACCGGTAATTTGACCGACAATTGACTGTTATTCCAGTTCTAGTGGCTATAATGAATCAGATTTATTCGGTTAAATGTATAGTGCTGTAGTAGCTAAAAAATATCAATATCATTTATTATGGGGAAGACAAGCACACTAATGAATGTACTAGAAGAGAATTTGCAACTCTTTATTGAATCTTTGCGATTTGTTAAGTTTGGTTACATGGGTTATAGTAAAAATTTTCACAAACCATTAAGTCGTTAACAATCTTACATTATCATACAAAAGTTTATAACAGAGCGCTGTAGATGAGATATGTGATTGGATGAGATGGTTTGGCTAAGGCATGGTCCTCTATAAAGCATCCAATATAAAGCGCGAACATTTCAGCGCTTTTCAAGTGCAATATGTAAAATATTCTTTGTAAGCCAGGTTCAGAGGTTTCGAAATACGGAAACCAACAGTATTTAGGTAATGCTTTGTTCCCGTGCTATTACCATATCGTGAGAAACTAGACACCTTATGCTCTTCAGCTAATAATCATATTGTGGTTATCAATATCACCCCGTGACTTCTCATAGAAAGGAATGTCTTCTTGATCTCGACTTTCGAATCCAGCGACGTTAGGGACACGGACATGTTGAACGGGGACGTCGGATGGCGCTGCAAGTTCGATTCCGTTTCCAGAATCGTTTATTGATTCTGGATGAAGAGCTTCCTTGTCACGCAAATTCATCTCGATATTTGTTACCACGTGAAGCGGATCTAGTGGAACTCCTTCTCTGGTCTGAAAATCGATTACATAACCAATGTTGAGGCAAAGCATCAAAATGACAGTTTGTTGGTTATTCCTTAAGGGAATAAAGTTAACGGAGTTTTTTTAAACTCTTGATGTATTCTGCTTCCATTCCTCATTTCTTGGCTGGATGAACGAATTCTCCATATTAGATGAGGAAATCCTCATAAATAAGTACAGATGGATGGAACAAAGAGAGGAAGATTAACAGACTAAAGGAAACAACGAAATCACGTGGAAAGCAGAAGCCGTTGCCATCCCGAAAACATAGGAGACCGACTAATAGTTGTCCACGGAATTTCCACCCAAAAGTTCTTTGCTTCCATGTAGAACTGTTGAGGGTCTGTCACCGTTAATAATATTGCTTAGAATACTAAGATCATTTGTCACCTCTTAAAAAGAACGTGGATGTTTGGCAGCGCCGTGAAACGCCATTTTTCTAAACATCTGCAATGGAGCTGGAAACTACAAGAGTTAGATAACTATCCTTCTGTATTCTTGTGGTGAATTAACTACGTGCACTATCTTCAACAGACATGTGATGGCTGTGATCAGTAGATCGTCTTGTCGAGTCACCAAGCGATGGATCATTATAAACAATGTCTTTACCTGTTAGCAAATCATACAAAGTTGCTTTGAACTTTGTTACAACATAACTAAATTTTGACGAAATGAAGTGCGGGAGTAGCAAATCAAGGTGAGCGATAGTGTAAGGTCCAATCGACAATGTCTGAAGAACACATCAACAGTGGTATTCGATAGATCTGCTTGTCACCCATTATACGATGAAACCGCTGATAGGAGCGACGGATAAGAAGGAATAACGTTAGATAGTACTCGACGAGGACGTAGGCGTAATCCGACGAACATCTGCAATTTGAGCGCATCTGTTTCCTATTCATACCAATTATATATTCGATGCTGTAAACGATTAGTGGATCACGCATTGATGCTTGTGAGCCAACATCTTAAGAACATACCACTGTCAGGGATGCCTATCAACAAGGAATAAAATGACTAAAGATTTCTTAAACGATTCATATGACATCCAACTAAGTATATAAGCATAAGAATTTGACATTCTGCGAGATGACAATACGTCATTGAGATGCCTATGTAATTCATATGAACACATTCCTCTTTGGTGAGAAACGTTCATGCGTCAACATAAGGTGATTTAAGATGATTTAAGACAGTCTGATGAAAGCTATTTATTTAACAATTCAAACCCATCAGGCGCTAACAATCGCCGGCTTGTTCGTCAGACTTCTTCAACGATACGCTGAGAGGGTGCGAAGGAACTATTCGCGTTACTCATTGAGCTAATTAGTTCAGTAGGCACCCGCAGGACATTACAGTGGCGAATAGAGACTTTAGTGATAGTGGTATGATTCACTCTATAGTAAAGCAGACCGTTATGATGTGGATAGGTGAGAAATGAAGGTCTTGTATGACATGAAGCTTACTACATAACAAATCATCTTCCAACCCTACCGTGAAACGTGGCAAATATTTCGTCCTGATAATATGCTGTATAGGGGGTACGTGTAAGAGGAGCCCTGCAGTACACATGGGGTCGAGCACCTCACCCGATGCTCACCAAGCCTTCCATCTTTCCGGTGTGGGCAGATTGGTACCAAATTTGTCTGGAAGAATACCAGCACTGACTTTATACATCGCTAGAGCATCGTGAGGCATTGTATAGATCAGATCTACATTCTGTCACCTCCAGCGACGCTTGATGAAGTCGAATGCATGGCGCATCTCTCAGGGATTGATCAACGCCGAGACATTTACACTTTTATTATACTGTATACGAGAAATGTATCAGCTAAGCCAAGTAAAAAAGAAATGGCGACATTGTGGATGTAATTCGAAATCTTTCCCAGTTTTAAGCGATGTCGAGATCTATCTGTCATTTTACCAATCTTTCTATAAATGAGTTACAATCAAACCGGCATCCTAGTTGCGTACGAAGCGATGAATCTGCCTCCTTCATGAATCTTACACAGCAAATCTCCGACGAAATGTGCTCGAATCGCAAAGTCATCTATTCCAACAACAGTTTCGAATGTCGTATTGAACCTGGAATGGGAAGTTCTGATACGAAACACAAAAAACCCTGTAATCCTGTAGGGAGTGACGATTTCTAATCTTTGGAGTATTCCTTGTTCTATATGATTCGTTACATTTACTATTAATACACTGTGAGAATAAATTAAGAATTTGTATAAAGGACTAGTAACTTTATGCTATACAACGAAACCAGTCGATTTAGTAAATTATCGAGATAATAGAACTAATTTTAATATCAATATAGTTATGCATTAGCACTATAGGACTTCATAATAAGAATTCTCCATAATTTAATATAATAAGTAGTATAATGCAATAATATTGAGGAGAGGGGGGAGGACAGCAGTTATGATGGCGTTTATCACGGGCACCGTAATGGTTCGAGACCGTCCGTGCCCATTAAACTTATCTCTCTGAGGTCTAGAAATTGGTACCAGGTTACTTGATACTTGATACTTGAACGGCCCGTCCTCACTAGTTGTGCGGACCCCAGCATAATAACCATTTTTCGAAGATTTGCTGGTTAAGTCACCGGGATTACCTGGAATTTGGAGGTCAGCCTGGCCAAAGTCTACCCCAGGTCTTCACCTCCACAGGCAGTCGCAGCCCTTGTGGATCAGACGGGGATTTGTCACCATGCGACTTTGATACGAGGGACAGTGGTGGATCCTGGTATTGGTTTGCTCTTAGCTAGGCTTCCTGATGGGAAAAAGCTGGACTCCTTCTCAGCTAGGTAGACCATGACAGGAGGACGAATCCCCCGCTTTACATCGCAGTCTGACACATTTATCTAGGAAAAGTTCATACTCTTGAATCCAAGAGGGAGCAATCTAGTCTGTTTCAGGATTGCAGGAAGAATTAACTCGATCAGCATTCAACGACATTTATAACGAAAGGAAAATCCTCTATCTACAGCCGAACCCATATGAAAAAAAGTTGGAAGACCTTCGTGGATGACGCGTACAAAGAAACGAATCGAATACGAGAAGTGCTAGGATCCGCACAGTAGATGTTAAAGACGGGTCGCATAAATGATAAATATGAGTAAGAATAAGATTTTCATACAATCTATTCTTTTTGCTCCTTCGAATCTATCATCTATAAAAGTGGTATGCTTCGTGCTTGGTGAACTTAAGCTTTGTTCCCTAATCATTCACTTTTGTTGAATCGTAAACACACCATAAGTTTATGACATCCGTACACTAGGTGATGGTCTCTTTATAACATGCTCCTACCAGCTGCAGTCTACCACTCTTCTCATCACATAACCTGACCGTCATCTACAATTCTCATTAGACCAATCTCATTCCCTAAGTGAGCGTATGGTTGAATCCAGACTAACACTGCTTTTCATCTCAATTACACTCCATTTTCTGTCACTCTGTCGTGGGAAAGGGAAGTTGCTCCAATATCTGCTGTCTGAGCAGTAATTCATCTTCTAGCCATGGTTAAAGGATAAAGGATAAAGCTTTCGGCGTTGGTTAATCCCTAAGGGATGCGCCATGCATTCGACTTCATTAAGCATCGTCTGGATGTGATTGAATGCATATCTGGCCTTTACAATGGCTTGCGGTGGCCCACCAAAATGTGGAGCCAGTGCCGCTATCCTCCCGGATAGGTCTGGTACCAATTTTCTGACTCCGGACGGATGGAAGGATTGTTGGGCCATGGGCGCGTGATCGCATCCACGTGTGTGTTGCAGGGCGCCTTCTACCACTGCTCCACACGCGCTAACCATGGCTACTAAAACTAAAACGAAAGTCGGCATCTCCTTTGCGATCACTGATTCTTTTGATCATGTCGACCTTGTATGCATCCTGTTACCCTGTGAATACAGCAATTTCAGCATCGGCTTTGGTTTTCTCGTCAGTTCACCTACATTAGCTGTTTTTGATATACAATGCCTATTTGAAAATATTCTTCTCTTAGGTAGTCCTGCCGTGCACAACTTATTTGGGAAACTCAACCGCCACAGCAACAGCATTTTTTATCGCTTCGTAGTTGAATCTGAATTCGAAAGCAGAGATTTTAATCAATTCAACTGCGGAATATTGACATGATTGAGGTGTTATGTGAACAAAGTTTTCTGTATGGAGGAGACGTTCTTTTCTCAAAATCTCTTCCGAAGAAAACGTTATGTTGGCAGTATTCGTTTCGTTTCTCGTTACCATTTCTTATCTCAGATCTCTCGATTCATTTCTCTTCGCTTTTTTTTCTGCTATGGAATAAAAGTCCCCGAGAAGAAATCTATAAGGTTTTGCTTCGGACCTTCTTCTAGTTTGTTTTAGGACAAGCACGGACTCGTCATACTTTAAAGACTGGTAACTAGGATGAATGACAGGATGTCGTATTATTATGGTTGACGCAGTGAGCAACACAATAGGTGGAAAAAAGTAGGCGCCAAGAATGCTTTGTGCCGCCGTTTTCTCTCTACCGGCGATTGTCATTGAAGTTTGAATGTGTCGATTTTATCGGATCATGAAGTAGTTTGCTTAACTAAGGTTATTATTTTCGTCGAAAATCAATGGCATTGAGGGAAATCGCGATTTTACTTCGTTACATTTGGAGTCATATCGTCTTAGATTATGGAGTGCTGAGTACAACGTGTTGAGGTCCAGGTTTCTTTTCCTAAATTTTTTGAGACAACTTTGTCAAAGTTTCCCTACGTTGTAATTGTACCCAAGTTAGTCGATTCTTGTCGCTCAAATGTAGGTGCCGTACTTTGCCTTGGTATTTATCCTTCAGATTTAGCCGAGCTTTCGTAATATTCTCTTAGAGTGCAAACTAAGGTTCATCACTAGAAATGTAAGTCGTGGCTTAGCCGAACAACAAGTGCATAATGTCTTTAGTATCATATATGCAGAATTTGAGGAGTATGTAACTCAATACATAATCGCTCGCTGCATTACACACATTGTCGTTGGTTCCAAGCTGCCGGAGATAACTAAACATTGCTGCCTTTTTGGGTCGAAAGAGTGGCACGAGAGTGTTCTAGATGGGTAAATTTGTTATGACACATTTCTAGACCGTTAGAGGAGATTTTATGGGCCATATATGAATTCGATCATCTTGGTTAACTGAGTGGAATGGAAGGATCGTTCCTAAGAGAATGGTTAATGCTGACCATTTTATTGAAGAATTCAGACCCAAACAAAAAAAACCTACGCATTCTCGCAGTCCGTCTGTATCCGGTTGACGATTTTTTGCACGCTGCACTCATTAAAGCGGTAAGCTCTTCGAAGTTTCTGGTAACTTTGTCGCATTACCCACTCCAGATATCGATTACAGCATAAGAATCCTGGTAAAAAAAAGTAAGTACAAACACCATTATCGTTGTAATCGTTAAGCATATCATTCAAGACGCTATTCCAAACTGTTAAAATATTCTTAGCTCTGATATAGAGGTCAGGTAATGTATAAGGAGAAAGGAAGGACATTAATAACAATAATAATAATGGCGAGAGACAGGCGAAACGAAGGACCCGCATGGTGTGGTGGTGAACGCGTTACTCCCCGGGAAAGGACAATAGCGCGTTCGTTCACCACCGCAAACACCTGCGGTCCGGAGTTTTGCAAATATCTCAGCAATCTTGTGGTTGTATTTCGCGTAATAACCTGCCATAAAAAAAGTATAGAAGGCAGAAAATAAAAAGTGAAACAATAATAATAATAAATAACGAAAACTATGTATAATTTTAACCCTTACACGATAACCTGACCTATACAAGAAGTTATTGAATGCGGAAATAATGGTACCCATAAAACGCACTCCTTTCACTTTTTCGTTTAAATACCAGTATTTCGAAAAAGAAAGGATTTGAACAAGGGCGCTTTCACCCAATAGGACAACATGTTTTAACATTTCGAATTACAACCACAATGATGCTGATTTATTTGCAAACTTGGACCCTTTCCGGCGGCTCAAGTGTTACTTACTGCCCCACTGAGGTGTTTGCTTGGCCTTTCTCTCAGCCGACTTTCTACTCTAACGACACCATCAGCAATCACCCATCAATGCAAATGATCTGGGTAGCACAAATCGGCACTGAACCGGGTTAAGCTGAGGCTATGGTCAAAATTGAAATGTTTGAAAGAAACATGAATAAAATAAGTATTCCACATAATACCCTGCAATGGAAGAAGAATTAGGCAGTAAATAAAAAGTTGCACATTGTGATTGCGACTTCAGCATGAGTTTAACTGGATTTAGTGCCGATTTGTGCATCTTAGAGCATTCCTGTTGACGGGCGATTGCTGATGGCACCGTTAGAATAAAAAAAGGCAGATGGAGTGCCTCAGTGGTGCAGTGGGTAACATATGAACCCCCGGAAAGGATAACCGTGGGTTCGAACCTGTCCCTTGGGTCCAGGTTTTGCAAATATCTCAACATCAATGTGATTTGTATTCCACTAAATATCTTGCCATGAAGAAATAATAGGCAGTAAATAAAAAACTTACACATTATGACTTCAACTTATGTTTTCGATTTCTTGAGAGTTTTAGCTTTAGAGGTGTTTAAATAGGATACTGTACGGAAATTGTATAGGCAGTGAGAGCGACTGGGAAATATCTCCTTTCTAAGCCTACAAAGTTCTAAAGTCTTGAAATGCTCTAATGATAGAAAAATTATCGTAAGCTGTCGAAAAACCAACTTTGTCGCAGGAGGGTTAAACTGAGTTTCGGGAATGGATGAATCCATAAAAACGCAAACACAACAACTCATCGGATAAGAAATTCTTTCATAACAACGACTGTGAAAACGTCTTGCGTTGAAGAATCATTGCAAGTCGTCGTTTGACAACGTCCCTTGATAAACGGGAGCAGTTCAAAGATGGCTATTGACCGTTTCCTTTTAGAGGTCTAAGTCATATTGAACACAGTAAATATCCTACTTCATTCATTAGAAAAATGTCTTGCAGAAATAACTTCAGCTCCATAGGTTTTTAGAAATTCTGAAGAAAATCTTTGTATACTGTGTAACAGTGAACTACCTATGGTAGAAATATCGACGGTGGGAATTTTCTGGTGCGATTTTTACAAATTGTTTTTTTGTTCTCATCTATAATTTTTCCACAATGGTAGAAACTGCTGCAAACTACTCAACCGTCAACATTCATGTAGCAGTGACTGAACGGATACGGTGGTGGTTTGCGGATTTTGCCGATGATGTCATTTGAGTGCAAACCCCCAGATTCTTCCATGAGATTTGTGCTGGAACGAACAAAGCTGGGCACTACGGCAACTTGTTCGATACCGTCGTCGATATCGAAGCCGATAGCCGATGACGCTTTCCCCTTATCATGCCAAAATCGTATTGGTGCTGAGCTGACGGGTGTAATCGGCTTCTTGTGCTCTGGATTCAAACGCACATTGGCCGTTTGGTTAACCGAATTCGCTAAAGCACTTCGCTTGGAGAACATCGACTGCGTGTTCAGCACCGCGTTTGCGTGTTCTGTTCTGATGAGTTTTTGAATCCTATCAGCTGTGAGTGGAGACATATTCATCGATGGGAATCTGATCCTAGCTATTGGAATTTTGTTCTTTTTGTACAGGATACCGTCCTTCACCGTATATTTCAGAGGGTTGTCAGCTTCTGAAGCTAGTCGTTCAACTTCAGTGGCTTCGATTTGGTCTGCAAGCTTCTCAACGAACGACTGATGATGTTTCTTGGATGCCATATTCAACACGTCAAATTTTTGCATATTCTTTCCAATCGGATACACCCTAGCTTCCGGCTTCTTAAACATCTTTCCAGATTTTGGATCTTTGGAATCCATCTGTTGCGCATTTTCTAACCCTCGTTTCAACGTTTTCTTCCCAGTTCGACTGCTATTTGGGTTTATAGCTTTGCTCTTTTTAAGATATTGCTTTAATCGAATAATCGTAGAGTTAATGGGCGAATTTTGTAAATGGAACAAATTTGGTAGAATCAACTTCAATGGATCTGCCGTTCTTTGTGGCGGTAACCAAATTGGAGATGGAGGGAGTATGGTGGTGGCGATGCCAAGCGGTACTGACCGTGTCCACGCGAACACTTGCCCCTTCGTGTTTAATGGGTAGAGCGGCAATTTTGGTGGTTCTGGTGGCTGACTAGTGACGTTGTCGAGTAGAGACCGTCGAAAGAATTTCGAAGTGACACCAAACGATTGTCGCGTCTTTCGTCGGGGTCTTGAAGTGTAGTTACGGATTTTGGCCAATCGGTAACGATTACGGTAGTTCTGAAAGTAGTATGCGGTATGGTGGCTAGACGATGACTGCTTAATGCATTCGCCACCCTAAGAGCCGTACTTGGCTCAATTTCTTCTTAGCTGTTTAGTTTGCACAACAGAAGAACTTTTTTTGCTTTCCCTTTCTTCCACTTAGTCGGATGCTTAAGAAACAAAGATGTTGACGTATCCCGACAAAAAATATAATTTACGAGATAGGCACGAGTGGTGATAAAAGTACGGAAAAAATACCGAATTATAATGAACACTATTGTGAAACCAGTTATCAAAGGCTAACAACATCACCGTAGCTGAATGGTTGACGGACGTTTACGTTTACGATCAAATACAAGAGATGAAAACATTTTTAAAAACCAATAAACAACAAACCTTACCATTTAGAAATCCGTAGAGTATTAAAAATACAATATTACGAACAAATTGCATAAATGAACCACGTTGGAGAGTGAAACGCGTAAGAATGGGTGTGTGCAATTTTGCGGCGGTAGAATAGACCGTGCGAGTCATATATGGCTCGCAGCGCTCATGGAGAAAAATTTACCCACAGTGTTTTTTTTTATTTACTGCCTACTAGAATTTTCATAGCAGGGTATTATTCGATTTCAACCAAAACGATTTTAAGATATTCAAAACTTGCATCCCGAGCCAAATCGAACCACGATTTCTCTTTCCGGGGGCTCTTGCATTACACACTGCTCCACGAAGGCCCTTGATCTGCGTTTCTCTCAGCTAGTTTCTATCTACCAGTGCTATCAGCGGTCACCCTGAGAAAGGTGAGAAAAACGCAGAACAAGGGCCTCCGTGGCGCAGTGTGTAATGGGCGAGACCCCGGAAAGGGAAATCCTGATTCGATCTGGTCCGGGGTCCAAGTTTTGCGAATATCTCAGCACCGTTGTGGCTGGTTTGGAATTTACCCACAGTCCTATTCCAAAGGATGCCACATAGACTTAGTAATATACTCGGGAATTATTTCATATTGCGCTTTCTACTGTGTTGACATGTGTCAAAAAGGTGTAAAATGAGTTTGGAACGTGGCTTGTTCTTCTTGACACTTGTGTCCGTTTGAATCGTCATCCTTGTTCTTGTGATCGACGTTGCATTTCTACGGTACCCAAATAACCAGTTTAACTTTGCCGATTTTTTAACCCCACTTAACCTTAACCAGAAACTGTGTTTTCCAAGGTTTTACAGTAGAGCCGAGAAATAAAACAGTCTGCGTAATTTTTGTACCAATGATAATTTGAATCTAAAGAGACGAGAACAATTGCCCGCAAAATCAACGTGCATTTGGATAAACAATCATTAACGAACATTAGGTGTCACATCACTTTCAAAAGCTTTGCGGTAAAGATGAAACGGTTTATAGGAGTTTGTGGAAGAGGTGGTTTCTAGTACAACACCAGGTCCACACCGCGTCATTTAAATCGGAAAGTGAAAAAACTCGATGATTACATCCGAACGGCGACGACGTTCTCGAATGCAAAGCTCAACAAAGATGAGACACAAAGTTACTCGAACCCAAATGTGCATCAAAACGACTTAATGGAATTTCGTAGTTGGCAAATGGAATGGTCATGATAGATTCTTAAATAGAACCGAAGACAAACGATGAAATATTGAATTAAGTATTGAGCAGAAAATTGACAAAAACACTAGGAAAAGCAACATTTTAGAACAGCACTGATTAATCGAAAAGTGCAAGACCTTCCCCTACGCTCTTCGTTTACTGAAAACGTGATTTTAACCTTGATATAGAATGGTATAAGTAATGAGAAGGTTATGGTCTAAGTTTCTGGACACAAACCCTCCATGCAACACTCCCAAACCTCTAGCGGAAAAGATGTTTTACTTTGCGTTTTGAATAATAATCAAGAGCACGAAGAGAGACACAACTCAAAGGATTCTCAGCATCACGAGCATCATCCGTTAAGTTGGAATTCATCAGTTATATGTACTTGTTGAGACTCTTTTATGATGTTATGTTTTTCTAAAGAATAGGATCTCTATTCTGCTGCTTTATCAAACCCACCCAAGGTCATTTAAGTAAACTATGAAAACTGGAAGGAACCTTCGCAAAAAATAGTATAGACTTTGCTGCCGATAAAGTTGTGGTACTAATCACAAAGAATTGCACAGCGGTCATATCGCAATTTAAATGGAATAATATAAAGTGGATGAACGTGGAACCTAGACATATTAGACATCATTCTTTATTTCTTCGACTGTTTAACGCCGTACCACTTTGGATTGAACGCTGTTAAATCGATGACAAAAAAGAAAGTTCCTTCCTAGTGTACAGGCAGAGCGGGAGACAATTTCTTCCATGGCACCAACGACATCTTGGCTTACGTGTGTGTTGTTAGAAATCCGACGTTGTCTTACCTACTACCAATTTGCCAAGCAGAAAATGCTGAGAACGTTAGATCCTGGAGAAGTGACTTTGTAGAATGACTTTTACTGGGTGGATAGAAATTTGTCTAAATTTTAGAAAAGTTCACAAGTTGTCACCACAAGCAGTGTCGCAATTATCACAGGTGTTGTGCCACTAGGTGACCTGTCATACTACTGGTAGTTCCTAAAGTAGTTGTACTCTTTGATGTAATTACTAGTGCAGACAACAAATTTAGTCTGATCAGCCGTGAAGTTATTTATTTATATCGTTTTTCGATATTTAGAAAAAACTTAATATACGATGCAGAAAATAAATCACATACAAAGAGATGTGTAACAAAAGCTGGGATTGAACATTCTGAATGTACTTGACGCCCAAGGAGTGTGCTAGTATGTCTCAAACACTGAGTTGCACTGTACCGTAGATAACTATCTTATCTTCAGCGACTTGAATCTGGTCAAGAACTAGTGTAAGAGGAACAAGATCCTGGATCTGGTATCTGTAGTTCGCTTGGTATGGTCGCGTTCAAACTCACATAAAAGGATAAAGCTCTCGGCGTTGATCAATCCCTGAGGGATGCGCCACGCATTCGATTTCATTTAGAATCGTTTGGAGGTGATTGAATGCATATCTGGCCTTTACAATGACTCGCAGTGACTACTGATGTATCGAGCCAGTGCCGTTATCCTTCCAGACTAGTCTGGTATCAGTTTCTCGACCCTGGAGGGATGCAAGGCTTGGTGGGCCATGGGCAGAATGATCGATTCCACGTGTATGTTGCAGGGCGCCTCCGACCACTGAGCCACACGCTCCCTCAAATTCACCTTGAGCGCATAAATTTTAGTCATGACTTCGAGGCTTTGACGACGTAAAATGTGCGCGATAACCACATGAATCTAGTTGATCGAAACCCAGAAGTTTATTTTCTGATAGATTTGCTTCGTATTGCAAGTACATGACTCGTTTTGATTTCAGCTCAACAATTTACATGAATCACGTAGCCAGAGTAGAAACTGGGTATCATCTCTCAAATGAGTGACATTTTTTCCCTCATATATATCCGAGGAATACATAGTCATTTTCGACGAAAAAACAGATAGCTACAGAAAAAGAAAGCTCTCGAAAATTTGAAACCACAGTAACTTCACTTGTTCATTTGTTGGACCACATTTTTTTGGGTCAATGATTTTACAGCGCCTATATGAAGAGCGTTTACAAAACTTCTCGAATAAATATTTGCCTTCTGAGAGGCGGTCACCAGCGTCCTAAACTTACCGAGTTCACTGCAAAAATTGGTTTAGAGAAAACCCTTGACGCTGGCTTAACGGTGTTAAGTTGAATATGGCGTTGGTGACGATCTGAAATCAATTCCGTTATCACTAAAGCAAGTAAAAAATTTGCTTTCAACAAATAAACTTGTTGTCCGAATTCAATTTTCTCCCTAGCATTTCTAATCACTACGATGCAGTTCACATTGGTGTCATTTGTAAACCAAAGACACCACTACACTCCTAGACGAGTTGTCACCGACCAATCATAGGCGGGAAGTTTCCTTTCGAGGCGAGTCGGAACGCTAACGGACTGAACATTTGAAAACCGGTAAAAAATGTAATAGGGGATTTTGTTAATGTAGTAAATGCGGTAATTATCTCTGCATTTGTTGAGGAAACAGACGCGTGTCGAACTGTGTACGATAGGACTATTGACGAAACAGCTACTTTTTTTCTACTACGACAAAGCGTTTGTTCTCTTGGAATCGGAAGCAAGAAATTGAAATTAGTGCTTGTTTGGTCGAATGGGGCTAATGGGGATAAGTGGTCCAGGTCACCATTCACTCAGAAGAAGGAAGATTTTTGGTTTAATTGTCAGCGTCGTTCGTCAACAATCCACATGTCTGTGTAATTAGGCTGTACGAGTGAGTTGAGCCGTTGAGGTGAGACCTTGCGTGAAATTCACTCTATAGAGCACGCTCATCAACTTAGAGATCGTTTTGGGCGAATATGAGATAGAATTCGCTAAAACTCTGAACAATCTTGGCGCCTCTGCTCAGTATACACGCTTTCTTACAGAGCAAGGCAGCACTTCACAACCAAAAATTCAGCATTCCTCGATGACAGAGTGAAGGATATAACGAAACGGGTTATATAGTTACGTCAAAAATCATTGAAATCTTGAGAAAGCCACAAAGAGAACCATCTAGAATGAGATAGAATCCGAATGAAAGACCTATTGTCGTCAGTTACACGACTTTTGCATTGCTAAATTCCGTGGCTCGTCAAGCACACATCAGGAAGAGCAACAGCTCGACGCTCGTCAGGCTTCTACACAAAGGTTATCTAAGAAAAGTATGGTACTCTTTGGATCCATCAAGTAAACTAATGATCAATGCTGAATAAGTACTGTGGACTCTAACACGAGCGGAAAATTTATTCGCAACAGCTTGTACCAATTGATGAATGGGAGATAAGTATTCTACCGTGACTTTTTAATGGAAAGACGGTGTTTATATCAAGGCTGTTGCATAGTTTTAAACAATTCCACCTTTGCCTTCTTGGATTGTTAAGCCAACACGAGGTTAGCACAGGAAACCTCGTGTTAGCTTCATAATCCGAGGTTTTGATTAGTACCTAAAAATTTGCAGCTTTCGCAGGTTAAACGGCAGTAGGTTTGAAAAATTCCACCATTGATTTTTGCTAATTGTATGATCAATTAGTGGGAACAAAGCATGGAGAAAATGATGCAGGGAACTAGTAAGGGTCAACGATTAGGGTTAAGCTTTGGCCGTAATCTTCCAACAATCCGGTAATTTCCGTTATTCTTAAACAACATGATAAAACTACTTTCCTGTGATAATAACTAAAGTATCTTTTTTATTCTTTCTATAGATGTCCTTCAATGTTTTACCTCAAACTAAGTTTGCAATCAATATTGATATCATTGATGAAACAACTCGTGCGAAAACCTTGTCATCATTAAACCAAATGATCGATGACAATCTTGAAGGTGCAAAGGCTTTTCACTAAACGCTGGTCCTATTTCTAAACGGATTACTTCAACAAGTCATTGTCGACCACTATGTGTCAGGCCGTAAATGGGATAGTACATGAGAGGGTCGTAAATCGCTTCAGACAAACTTGTTTACCTGCTCCGTTTTTAACGAACTCACCGTACTTGTTCACCGTAGACATTAAATAGCAAGGCATTGTGAAAAGAAGCAGAAGAAGTGACGGAAAGAAACGCGTCATTGAAAAGGAGAAAAGGAAGGAGAACCTGAAAGAGGAGGAATTACAAATGACACAGATGAGCCGCGACGAATTCGGGTTATTCTGTTATTCATAGCCTCTACAGCAAGATTTTTGTACTAGCTATTAAGTGAGAATGAAGAGAAATGGTAGACGTAAAGTGAGCAAAGGTGGCCAGCTACTTCTGGGAGCATATATAAGGATCGGTATAGGATGGTGGCGAGAACATTGATATTACAAACAATGATGAGAAAAAAAAGTGCTGTAACTAAAATAGAAGCAAAAATTTGGTAGGAAACTAACTGTTCAGTATGGAACGCTCTCAATTTGAAAAATGAGCGTTTCAGTCCCTCTTTTCCTTTTCTTCATCATCAACATTATTTCCTTCTCGAATGTTCCAGGTTTAGTTTCAGAGCCCTGGATTTGCTCGTCCTGTTCTGCGTCAGATTATTTGATCTCTTTAGATTCAAAATATGTCTATCCACTGTGTCTTCCAGTGCGAATTAAAATATAGTTCAAGCAATCTAATTGTCGAGCCTACTGACACCTTTCCTAATAACCTAAGACAGGAAAAATCGTCTTTTTCGTTTAGGTTAGGCATTTCGGCTTGGTCTCAAGCAATTTGCTACAGATTAACTCCAATTGATGATCTTCGACGTCGTCAGAGCATCCGATGTCTTCAGAATGCCGACGTCAAGAACAGTATTGCCACCATCACCAATCGTGAGGTTTCGACCTTCAGATTAAAACCTGTTGGATGAACGATCATCGTGGATATTTAGTTGCCGAACGTATTGCAGTGTTTAAATGAGTCGTTTATCTTGTGGACAGCGCAGTGTTCACCTTTAGCACTTAGTGAGAAACTAAGTACGTAAAGAAAAAAAGTAGTATTTTTTAGCCTGGTTTAAATACAGTTGATAAAACTCTTTCAAAGTTGAAGAAATCAAATCGATGGTTGTTATAGGATGCGAGAAAAAGCGAATTCTGAGTTCTAACATGCATGTAAAGTTCCGTAAACGAAAACATCTATTACTTATGTTATTATCACTTATCATGAAAAAACGCCTGAAACGTCCATATTGCATAATACTAAATTGTAGGCAGAATAACCTGACATAATTCCAACGAAAGAACGACATTACTGAGAGTGATATAGCAAACATAATACAAATAAATATAAACATAAAACACAACGTAGACTATGGTATTGGTAGCGCAGCAGTAGAGATGTCGTGTAATGAATACGCACAAGCCCTCGATCCAACCCCGCTCAGTCCAAACCAAGCTTCCTGTCTCTCCAGAGGTGAGAAACTGATAACGGACTGACTTGTTTGTGAAAAAGCTTTCTCCGATGTTAAAAGATTGTCGACTGCCTATTGTGAAGACATGGGAATGTCCTATCCCAGCTTTATTAGGATTTCAGAGATAATTTTCTCGACTAGAATTCAACAAGATGCACAAAGAAAGCCAAAATTCTGAGGTGGCAGCCCAATCCGAACACAGATCACTAGAATTTCCTGGATGACAGATGCCAGGAATGTATCGAATAAAGGACGTGCTGGAATCGGCACAAAACGGGCTTGGTCACGTAAAGTTAAGAAAATGAACAATTAAAATAAAAATAAAAATTGCAAAAAAAGTAAACGCAAACATATAAATGTTGTATTTCAGTGGTAGAGCTTGAATAGTCTGTGAAATAACGAGCATGAAACTTATATATTTATACGGGGTTGTTTAAGGGGATGTAACAGAACTATAGAGATATGACATGATCACATGAAACCAAAAATAGCAAAAAAAAAGAAAAAACCCTGGGTTTTTTCTTGCTGTAGTATCCCTACATCGCAAAGAACACCGCGAACATGATCCTATGGCGCGAGGGGGTCGGAGATCAGCGGCGCCAAACCTCCAACGCTTTCGATTTCTAGGATTATTCAGACTCTTAGCATCACAAGGCGGAACCAGTCATCCGTTACTACGGAAGAGCGATGAATAGTCATAAAAAGAATATGAGATTCGAAACTAGTTTGAGCATTTACAATGACACATTTCATTACTGGAGAGGAAAAGACCCTAGAGAAATTCAAAGCACTAGAACAAATGCTTGAAGAAAATGAGATGGAACCTTTTCTTTAAAAGTGGACAATATCGCTCTGGTGAGATCACAACAAGGTTCCGTAGAAAAGAACGATAATACAACGATGAGCAAATGAATTTCTACCAAAATGCAGAATCTATCAGAGTCATTTTTGGTTTGTAAGAAAAAACCATTTAGTATTTCCCGTTAGTGGAAGCATGAAAAGGCATTTTTTATGGATCCGGCCAAAGAACCGTTTTTATTATGCGTATACGTTCACGGTTACTGTAATTTCGTGAAAACAAGGAAGCAAAAGTCGTTGGAAAATCGGAAAACCTTCTTATTAAAAAGGAATACAGTGCTGTGAGCTTCTGAAAACCTTTCTAAGACATTATTTTAATGAAAAATTTGGTAAGAATCATAGTAATGTCGATTCACTTCGTAACGGAGCCAAGATATCAGAACCATGGAATCTGTCCTTTATGATTATACTAGGAAGAGAATAAGTCGTCCCTAATTGCACAAGCTTAAAATGTCTAAACAAAAATCGAGGAAAGTCGCTCTTTTATAATAACCCCAGCCAAGAAAACAGTATTGCAAAGACATAAATCTAAGATGTCCAAGTAGAGATCTAGGAGAACCTGTTTCAATTCCATCCCTGTTTCACTACATAGTATATAAGAGTACAGAGCCGTGTGGTCTAATAAAAAGACATAGTCAGTTGGACTTTTCACAGGAACAACATTGAGAACAACATAGATTCACAAAGAACTTGGGATTCGATAGAGCGGAGAATTCTCATCTACAATAAACCAGCGACGGTCACTTTTATTTTTCGTGAAGTGGTAGCGAATTCGTTTAACGGATTAAACCGCTTCGATAGTGGAAATGTTTTTTTCAGAAACCAGTACACGAGAATCTCGGTCAAGAGCATGGTCTCTTTCGAAATGACAAAGTTGGCAAACAGAAAGCGTCTCTTGTCACTGCTACAACTGCTTACGGTAGTAACTGTAGTGATGATGTAAGTATTGGTCTTCTTTGTAATCTTTGGAGATCATACAAAAAGTGATTCTGAGAAAGTTCTCTATATTGCTTGCACGTTGATTGAAAGAATTTAAGGTGACACTTACAATAACAGATCTGTAGAACTGTAGCAAATAATGACATATATAGGAAATAAAGTATGAAGGATAGAGTGTCAAGCGTTGATCAATCCCCGAGGGATGCGCCATTCATTCGACTCCATTCGTATCATGGTAGAGGTGATTGAACGTATACTTGACCTAAGCAATCCTACCTAACCCTACCGACTTTGTTTCCTCATGACCATTCCTTCTTTAGTATTTGCTTGTGGTAGCCGACCATTTGAGGGAAGAATATTTTATGAGCCCGATGCGTTCGATCGAACGAGAGAACAATCCAGTGTTTACTTCAAAGCGTCTCCAACCAGTGAGCAATGCGCTCTCTCCCTGTGCAGAGGCAGTCATAAAATTCTAGCTAACGTCACTTTGTGAATCAAAATTCTACTCCCTATAGAACTTCAGACGTTCAAGAGTATCCTATTATAGAAATACAAACTTGTGATGCTGGAGCTATGCTCGATGAACTGGCCCCTATTTTTTCTCGTTGAAAGCAACATTACGCACAACAGAGCACATCGCTAATTTGTCAGAGTTTTCAGCAGTTCTTTTTTAGTAGTTCTGTAAGCGAATGAGTTAATAAGTGAAGGAAAGCAAGAAGATGATGAACGATTATCTTATTTCTCGATGTAAAACATAGGTATTCAATTAGAAATAGTGCATATGAGTCCAAACAAAGTTAGGATGTCACAATGCCTTAACTTTTATTTTTTTTATTATAACTTATTCTATTTGCATGAAATAGTACAATATGAAATACAACCACAAGGATGCTGAGCTATGAGCAAAACTCGCAACTCTCTTAATGAGGGCTGGCGTGCTATCCAGTAGACCAACCGAGGCCCTTGCTTTGTCTTTCCTTAACCAGTTTTTTTAAACTCTGTCGTTGCTATCAGCAATTCACCTGTCAATGGGGATGACAGCTGAAAGGTGAAGCAAGAGCGTCGGTTGGTGTGGTGGATATCTCAAGACCCCTGGCAAAGATGGTCGCGTGTTCGAAGCCCAATTAATGCTCTGAGTTGTGCTCATTTGTAAGCATCCTTGTGGTTGTATCCCACAGAGTTAGCAAAACTGGAAACAGCAACTTAGGAAGCGATGGTGTTCAGCTGAGTGATTGCAGCGAACTTTTAATGACACTGAGAGCAACATCATGAAAATTTCATTATCATCATCGAAAATGAACCCAAAATTATGATTTGATCGATATATATTTAATCGTTGTCGACTACCAAATGAGTTGTGTGATTCGATGATTGTCTAACATCAACTATAAGCAAAGGTAAATTAGATTCTGATAGAGCACGTTAACGACATTTCCGAACATTCACCGAGGTCGTGCGAAATGTTCGAGAAAAGGACGTGGGAAACGAATACGACGAATAACTGCTAGGGTGAAAACTGCTAAATTAATAACTTCAATTGTCAATAAATAGATTCTCGTAGGGATATGATGTGATTTGTCGAAATGTTAAGTTCTATTGAAGTTAAAAAAAAGTACGACGAAGAAAAGAATGATGAAATCCTCCGAAAAAGAGAAATCTAGGGAGGGTTTGCGAGACTTCAGTTCTACAATACAGTTCTAGAATACCGAAAAAATTTCCCGCCTACTGAAATTGTCAAAAAACATCGTTGTTTCTTTTTCGTATTTGTTTTTTAGTTTCTTAACCTTTCTTTCCAATTTTTCTACTTTTAAACTTCATTATTTTTTCTCTATTTCTTTATTTCGGCACTTTTTTTGGTGACGGTATAGCGCAGTGGGTAGTGATCCACCAGGAAACAAGGTGCTGGTGCGACGCTCTCTCTAACGCTCTCTTCCACTCCACATCGGAACACCTTGGCTCCGCTAACGCCAACATTGCAAGGATAATCGACTCGACCGGCATTTTACGACGTTCAAAAAAAAAGGACGAAATCCTCAAGCAGCAGACAAAGTAGCACACGACATGTTCGAACAACTTTGTGGACGATGAATGCGAGGAAAACAAATCGAATACAATATGTGCTGGGATATGCGCAGTAGCTGTGATGACGGGTCATGTGGTAATAATAATAATAGTAATAACAATAATAATAATAATAATAACAACGAAACTTCTTTGGCTTATCAACGAAGCAAGTACACAGAAGAATTTACGCTTTAGTAAAGATTTTAATGAGAATCGTCTTCCAGGATTCTGGTGATCTGAAATGGAAGTAGAGGTCCTTTGCGCCAATAACAAATATAATATCTATTGTGTATTTAGGTCTGCTAATAATTGAAATGTAATAGCTTACATTCACTCAAGCATTTCAATCCAGTGTGTAGCAAGAAAAAAGGAGCAGTTTACCTTAACGTTTTTTTCCGCTCCTTAGATCCATACAATGGCGCGGAAGGAAAGGAACAACCAATGAGACTACAACCGAAAACGACCAAAAGTGTTTACACTAGGTCGAAGTCAATAGGATCAAGTTCTTTAAAAAATAAAACACAAATCCGAATCATGGATGAGCTTCACGTAGCGAGAGCTGCAAATCTTAACCGTAGATTATGTTCATATAGCGAGCGATATTAATCGCAAGCATAGATGGTGTTCTCGTGACAAGAGATGGCAGTCATAATCATAGATAAGGTTCATGTGGCGAAGGATCCCGAACGCAATCGTAGATGATGTTCATGCGGCGAAACGCGCAACTCTTAGTTGTGGATGATATTCTCGTAGCAGAGGATACGGACCACAATCCTAGATGAGGTTGAAGTAAAGAGGGAATGGAATGAACTAAGATCGACGCTGGAAGAGAGTGAATAGTTCAGGTATCACGGGACCGTATAACATCGTTGATCTAAGTAGCAGCTTAGTACTGGAACAACGACACGTATGTGATTTTGATCGTCAAGGCTAAATCGGCTCGGTGAAAACATTCAAGTTACTGATGATGCCACTAAAATGTGCTTTTCAAACGACAAAAGCAGAAATATATAGGGAATTCTTAGCAGTTTTGTGACATACAAAGCACAGCAGCTGGCAACAATTTTGCTGTGAAATTAAAGAAAGGGGAGCAGTAAATGAAGCATTGACGAAAGCGATTATATCTTCTAATGTTGCAACTAGTCAATTGCAGCATTTGAGACTTAAAGTACTGTGTAAATTAACCTCTATCGTGAAATGAAATGTAAGAGTAAAGAAGGAGACCAGCAGACGTGAACTGATCTCAAGTCATTACGCTCGCTCGCTGAGAAAAATTAGGCTCGTGCCAGTTTCTGCCACACAAAAAGTGTTGAAATTATTGCGCCGATAACTATTCCTAGTGGCACTTAAAAAAAGCAAATAATTCTAATTATATGGGGACGGACAAATTCTTAGTCCTTAGAAAAGCAGCGAATAGGTGAGGAAGGTATCTCGATAAGCAACAGGTTTTTTAAAGCTTCACCGATCGGGTCTTAAGGGCACATAAAGCTTGAGAAGTGGAAGCTAAGCGGTAGAATTGATTGAATAGCGATTTATTTCATATGTGTTTCTCTAAGAAATTCCCACTAAGAGGAACGTGGGAAGCGCACTAGTTCAAGGTGCTGGTCATCACGCGCATAGTTTTTAGTTGAACACGGCACTGGGCCAACGAAGCCCTCTATCTCTCCGAAGCCGATAAATTGCTATCAGAACTATCCAGAAAGTGCTCTAAGCGATCTACAACAACCGGCGGCTTCTTGTGATGAAGACCTTAGAACACTCTAGTACAGCTATCCCAGGATTCTGAGAAAAAATCCAATCGAACACTATTGAGCCGAGATATTTGCGAAACAGTCTCAAACCATAGTCGAACCCGCGTTTACCTTTTCGAGGGATGTTATCCACTGTACTACTGAGGCTCTCGCTTTGCCTTTTTCTCAGCTAGTTTTTTTACCGTAACGATGCCATTAGCAACCACCCGTCAGCGAGAATTGTTTGCGAAGCCCAAACCGGCATTGAACCCAGTTAAGCTGAGGCTGTAATCGAAACCACAATGGATAACTTTTGTATAAAAAGTTATACATTGTGAAATCTAACACTATTCAGTGGTATTTGTGGGAAAGACAAAATCGTCTAGTAGCAGCCGAACAACAACAGAATTAAAAGACCTGCGTAGACGACACATTTAGAAACCAGCCGATTGGGACAAGTGCTGGGATCAGCACCACGACAGATGATGATGCATACGTTTAGAACAGAATAAATAAAAAAGCTCCTGGTCCAAACATTTCCACAACCTTGACCGATTTCTATGGAAGTTTTATAGCGGAAGTTCTTGCATATTTTCATGCGTGTATTGTTGAAGTCAGAGTTGTGTATATAAAAATGTTACCATCTCTTTCCATAGTATTCTTTCCCGTGTCTTCCATGTACTTTCCACCGTATAAAAACCACCTGATTACAGACCTGTTAACCTAAATGTGAATTATTATTGACGCTACGACCGTACGATGAATGGAGAGCAACGCAGGAAATGGGACGAAAAGCGTTTTCAATGGTGGTTTGTCGCAATCCAGAAGGACATTCACCATCCTTTGTATCGAAATACTGGCCAAGTATCCCATTGTACCACTGAGGCTCTCGCTTTTCCTTTCTCTCCGCCAGTTTTTTAACCCAAACGGTGCCATCAGCAACAACTCGTCAATGGGAATGATCTGTGAGACACAAATAGGCACTGAAAGCGGAGCAGTGGGAAGTAACACGTTTACCTACAAAAAAGGGTAGTTACGAGTTGGAATCTGGACTGACGTCTGAGTTTTGCAAATATCTCATCATCATTGTGATTGTATTTCACATAAGACCGTACCACGAGAAAATAATAGGTAATAAGTGAAAAAGTTGTACTAATTGTGTATCGAATACAAATACAGCATTCCACTTGTAGGATTCATGGCTAGTCAAAGTGTTTCTTTCCCAACATGTTCATATCTGTATTCCTTCTGTCGCATATAGCATGGTGGTTAGAGGCGCCTTGCAATACACATGGGATCAATCTCACTCCCCAAGCTCACAGAGCCCTCCATTTCTCCGGGGTCGGCAAATTGGTACCAGACCTTTCTGGTAGGGTAGCAGCACTGACTTGATGCACCGGTAGGCCACCGTGAGTCATTGTAAAGGCCAGATATGCACTAAGTCACGTCTAACGATGCTTCATGAAGTCGAATGCATAGCACATCACTCAGGAATTAATCAATGCCAAGAGCTGCATCTATCTAGCTATCTATCTATCTGCTCTTTTGCCCTTGTGAGTGACTTTGCATCAAAACGGATCTAAAGGCAGTTGATCGAGCTACAGTAACCACAGTTTAAATGTTGTGACTTGTAGGCTTTCACCAGAAACCACTAGAAAAACTGGTTCTCGAGAACGAAAAGTCTTCGTTTTGCTGCAAATCCTTCATAAAGTGGTTTCAAGATAACTCGAAAGATCGGCTTTCTATAAACCCCGGCATATTAATCGATATATTTGTTTATGTTCTTAAAACTCCCTTTTTTAGCCAACGTGAGGCTGGTATAGGTTTTCTCATTGTTGTTGTCTCTGTTCAATGGCTGATGCTTCAGCGACTTCGCTTTCCTCAGAGTCTTGTCGTTGGACCACTCGTGTGTTGTTCACGAGGGATGAATACGGGGACATCATATTGGTTTCAAGATAATGGTTCAATTTTTTTCAAGAACATCGAGCAATTGTCAAGTCGGCTGTGAGACCCTTTACTCGGTTTAATATATTTCTACGGACGAAACAACCATGCACTCTTTGCAAATAAAGAGGGAGCACCGCATGGTTCTAAATACAGCGTCATGTTCACAATTTGCAGTATTTAATTGATATTAGTCGCAATGATATTTCTTAAATGATTACAGAACCAACGATATTCTGTCTCGATTGACAGCTAAACAATGTTTCCCAAAGCCAACCAAACCTTCCATCTATCTGAGGTCGAGGAATTGTATAAGATTTATCTGGGAGGCACCTTCTAATCCAGAAAGACAAGCGATTGCCTGCGGTGGAAATCTGGCAGAGGTCTACTACGACTATCCCGAGATTTCAATGAGAATCGACTCCATCAGACAAAAAACCCTTTATCAGTTGTCAATCTACACATAAACATAAATTAGAAGAGTTTTCTGGACTGAGAAATCCACTGCTATCCGAATACATTTTGTTTCTATCCAAATTGATTAGAAGGTTGCGATGAATTATTCCACTAAATGCAGTTCTTTTTTTGGGCTCGAGGAATAGGAAGAAAATTCATGACTGTTGTAGTACTTCTAATAAAAAGTTAAACAATAATTATGTCAGATCACAGTTAAAAAATTAAGGCAAGGTTGGTCATAACCACCAGAATAGCTCTCGTTGACACATCAGTTCCACAGAAATCCGAATCAAAAAAATTTTTCTGACGGTCCACGAAGAGGTCTAGCGCTCTGAGTTTTTCGTAACAACAAAAGATAGTCTACCAGTTATCATTGCAAAATTGCAACCTAGTGATAGAAAACACAAAAAAAGAGAACTCAGTTACATGGAAGTTCTACAGAAACTTCCTGTCTTTCTCTAAGACGGCAACGCCCCTCGCACTAAGACAGTGGCTCTCGTGGCGTCTACAAATTGTACACTTTTTTCTTGGTTTAGTGGCTTACTTAATCTAGCCAGAAAGCTGAAAACTGCCTGTCCTTGTTTTGGTCGTAAAGAGTCTAAAAGCAAAGAGCAAAGAGTTTGTCTCAGAAAAAAGGTAAATAAAGAGCAACAGAGTTAAGGATAAGTGAATTCCTTAGAGATGCAAGTTGCATCGGACTTCATCAACGCACGTAGTGGTGATAAAATGCATATTTTTCTGTACTACTATGAATTTCTGGATCCTAATAATGTATAAAGTCAGTGTTTTAATTCTTACGGATAAGTCTGGCATCAATTTACTGAAACTTTTGGTGATGGGAATGCTTTTCCAGTGGTGCGGGGCAGACCAACGACCACTTATAGGGCACCTCTAACCACTGCGCCACACGCATCGCTATAAACGTTAAAAAGGTAACTAGTTGGATATACCAACGAACGAAAATAAAGTTTATAGTTTCGTTCACTCATAAAGAATTCTGTCCTTGCTTCTGCCAAGTTTTTTCCAGTATATCGGTTCTCATTGCCAGGACTCATGGTCACGAATAGATGAACGAGATTTGAGAACGGGAGGGAAATTCGTTCCTTTGAAGGTCCGTTAGTCATTTCAAAGTGCATCACACACTAAGCGCACTCGCTTACATCGTATTAAGCACTTAAGCAGAAAAAACAACACTCCTTACACAGAAAAGTGGAGCGAGTCGACAATACAAACATAACAATGAAGAAGTATGGCCGTAAGTTTAAATATACAGAATGTTTTGATTATGAGAACCGACTTCCATTTAAGCTCTGAATGAGTAGCCAGTATCTGTTATTATTGATAAACATACACAAAGGTGTGATGATTTTTTTATTATAGCTAACATTGCTGCGCCATTGTCGTCTCCAGAATAACAGCAGCAACACGAATCATGTTCGATTCGTGCGGTATTCCATTTCGTTCGATTCGACTCAACTCAGTTAAGTTACGGAAACCTACGCATCCGAAGAAAAAAGCTGCTGCGAGCGGATACTAAACTGCACAAACCATTGGAGTTCTAGAGAAAGAGAAGGCGGGAAACATTAGTCACAAAAATTTATTAACCTCGTATAACCTTACCACTAAAACCAGAATATGGAAGACTTCCATTAGTGTGGGATTTCCAAACCATTGTGTGTCATGTGAGTGAAGAGGCGCATTTCTCTTTTCCATTTCTACTGTATATGTTTATAGTGATAACAGTAATACCCTACTCCACACCTCTACTGTTAGATAGCCCTCTTGTGGAACTTCAGAAAACAAATATTCCATGTTTGTCACTTATAGGAGTTAACACGTATCACTGAAGAAATATGAAAAAAAAACTGTTCAGTCAAAGAGCAAGTTGTAGGGAAAAGCACAGTTCCTAGTCCCATCCTTATGAGCTTCTTCTCGTTTCCACATAAGTGGTTGACGGATAGGAAGTACAATCGACTTTTTGTCGAACCTTTCTTGAAAGTAATGCAACATTGTATGAATAAATTTTCTTTCTCTTCTTCTTAACATTCAGGTAAAGTGAAGAATTTTCCACTGCTCATTGAATGAGCAGTTCTGAAAATTTTGGCAAAAAATGGCTTACAAAGTTTCCATTAGTTAACGATAGCGACGGAGACCGAAGTGCTACTGAGAAATCGATTTGGACATAAAATTTCTTGTCTTCAATAGTGTCAATGATTCCGCCGTCATCTTTTGATACATAAATAACCTCTATGGAGACATCTACGCGAGGGGCCACATTGTTGAAAATTTTCTTTCAATTACCATTATGTTTAATGTCGAAAGAATGGCTTAGCTCAATATCCATAAATTTGCGACGCCATTAACCTACCACTTTTACTATAAGGCTTCGTACTTATGCACTACAACGGCCTCGGTTATATTCAGTACAAAGTAGTTTAAAGGTTTTACAAGAAAAGGCCAACCCAAAAAACCGTGGCATAATCTACCCGCTAACGTCGCAGCGCTCATCTTCAGCGCTTTCATTCCTCACGCTAGAATACGAAGCACTAGGAGGTGGTTAGGATTTATGAGCACCCATAATTTAAGACATAATGCTAGGCAGTAACTGTCGCCTGGATGAGGTGTACTGTGAATGGCAAGAGGAGTAGAAAAACCGGTTCCTGGATTCTTGACCTAATAACTGGAAATGAAGGAAGTTCTTCTAGTTGCCACAACCAATAGATTTTCACCGACCTTTATTAAATTTTTTCAGGCTTTTCATACAGTGAACAGTTCACGTTTTAGTTGTAGATGACTAGATCTTCACACAACGATGACGGTAGACGATGGAGAGTTCTAGACGTAGCGAAATATTTTAACTCTAGTGCAAATAGCATGGCATATATTTCTTCCCTTCATGAGAAGAAAACTGCACTGTCGAAATCCTCATACATTTCCATTATCACTTTAACTTTTATGAGAAATAGCACTTGCGGAGTGAAAATGGCGACGACATTAGCGAATTTAAATGAACTACCTTAAAGGGGGCTACAGTATGCGCTCAAGTATTCCTCGTCTCCTTTAACTAATTAGTTCAGAAGCTGTTCAACCCGTAGTAATCGCCTGAGCAGTTTTCTCTCACTGAAATGTTTAATTTGCCGACGCCTTTAGTTTTTAAATATTGTAATAACTTATTAAAACTTCACATCATTCACTTGAATAGTTTTACAGAATTGAAATCGTTAGCAAAACATCGGAAGTGATAGGATATAAGCAAAAATTCTACTCATCCTCTCTAGCTGTTATGAAAACCCAATTTTATGGAGTGCCTAACTGGATTGGTAAAGCTAATAGGGATAGAAATAGAAAAAGACGACTTCGGTTAAGCTTTACGCTAAAGGGAACGAAATTAGACTACTGACGAATTCCACTGCAGTTTCGAGGGAGAAACGTCACTGATGTGATGAACCGTACTTTAAGGAGAATAATAACAAAGACACTTGAAAATATTTGATGGAAGTATTCAACGTATGCACAATGCGATTGGTTTCAAAGGTGGAAATAAAAAGTAATGAAATTCGAAGATGAAATTATTAGAGGAAAGGTAGTAAATGCGGCCGTAGATTTACTATCTCACGAGCGAATATCACTGATGACAACTATACAAGTTTGACAATCACGGACGAGAAATCCTTCAAAGGGAATGAATTCGAGATAACCGACGACATGACGGACAGATGCACGGCGGGAGATCGGCTTGAAGAAAGGTGGCTCCTCAGCGAACAGTTGCAAAACTAGTGCCGAGGCTCTCGACCTCGTTCGGAGCATCTAATTGTAATGCATTCATCTACCACTCTCGTCAGCATCTATCAATCAGAACTAAAGACAGCCCGGTTAAGGGATGGCTAAACAACTCACTTTGCAGTGAAAGTATTCCAGCAATCGAACACATGTAATACACGAATCGTCACTTTCTCTTCGGTCTGATCTGAGCGACTCAGATAGAGTAGGAAATGACGACAACATGACAAATGAAGTTCCGTCAACTGAGATTGGTTTATCTATAGATGATTGAATCCGTTATCACTTTGATGACCTTGAGTTTGAAATTTAGAAGCCTTCCTAATATACATTCACTTTTCTTCTATCGGCCTTTGCTGCTAAGTACAAGACTTCCTGACTATGGAAGGTTTCGATCAACTTATGCTGTTATTTTTTTAACAGTATCTATATATCATACATAATTGTTTGTTAACTAGTTATCGGCCAAAAAATACAACCATCGATTCGATCCCAGCCCATAAAACATTGTCTTTATCTAGTCTTTTTGGAATGAAGGTATATTAATCCTTGACATGCAGTAGTGTGGACCTCTCTCGCTTAACATTACAATATGATTCTGCATTAACTAAGTCGAGTAAAAAGAAGAAGATCATAACTGTTTGTGGCATGTTTGTATTAGGCAAATAACCAAGAATGAGTGTTTTTCAATTCATAATCACAATGATCTCCCAACGGTCTACCGCCCTAGAGTGGCTAAGAGGTGTTCGTGGGTGTCGGATTGCGATGTACAGTGCGGAGATTCATAGACTCATCCTCCCCAAGATCCACTACGGTCCTGGTATCAAAGTAATCGCATGGTGGCAAATCTCCCTCTGATTCACAAGAGCGGCGACTGCTTGCGGTGGTGACGACCTAGGGCAGACATTGGCTAGGCTGACGTCGGGACTCTTAGGCAACCACAATGGCTACACCAGCAAAACTCTGAAAAAAATAGAAATTACCCTGGGGGGCCGCACAACCAGTGAAGACGGACCGTCGAACTACCCAAGTAGGTAAGCAAGTAACTAAATAAAAAGAGATGGAGGTAGCACATTGGCTGGTGATGCGATCAGGAAGCAAGGTACTGGTTCTGGTTCGACCCCTTCCTCTAACGCTCTCCTCCAGTCCACGTAAGAACGCCTTAGCTCGGCTATCTCCAAGATTTTGAATAGGATCGACACGACTAGAATTCTACAACATTCATAAAGAAAAAAGAAATCTCACGCAGCAGCCAAAACGTCACGTGAGACCATGGGATATGATAGATGCGAGGAAACAAACGGAATACAAGAAGTACTTGATCAGCTCAGTAGACGTGATAACGGGTAAATGGAATAAATATAGAAATTGTAGGATACAGAAATCCAACTTCCAGGGCAGAAAAAAAAAGAAAAAAAGAGACAAAGGTGGCTTAAGAGGTTCAAGAGCAGTTAGAATTGAATGGTGGAACTAGCAATGAACTGCAGAATGAGTTGAGAAGTTGTGCTCTCGAAAACCATTCAATTCCTCCAAATCGATTTGAGAATGGTAGGTGGAGACACACGGTAAGCTAATCGTTCGTTACTTGCATTCACCTGATTGCGATAAGAAAAAGTGGCCAGTCTCCAAATACATACTGGAAATTGATGAAGGTTATAGCACCTGCATGAGAAATGGTGGTTCTCTTCAACGATACACCTTATCAAATGTGCGCACAAGTGAAGAACAATTGTTTCAGGAACTGAGATGAAGAGTTACTTGTAGGGCAGTTCGATCATAGACAAATATGTTAGAAAATGGAAAAGAATCTGCAGTTATAAACTCAGAAAGGTGCGTTTTCTTGTCAGACCTTTCATTTTCACCAAGGATACTTCGCCTTTCCCGGTTCTGACTTTTTATTAAGCTCCGCAGTCATCACGGATTTGAATGAACTCGAAGTCGTTAGTTCACCACTTACGATATAAATGTTGAAGTTTCGAAGAATTTTGGCTTCTCCACAAGCAGAAAATGTCATACTAACGTACGACCTCTTCTATCTAACATTTTCACAACTTCAAGGAAAGGTGAAAACCAAGGCGTCAATCACATCCAGCAAACATATTCGTAAACATTTTTTCCGATTCATATGCTTTCACGTAGCGTTTTTTACCCATGTGCTAAATTTGTATATTTTTCGTCAAAATACTCACAGTTGTTTGGTTTTTATTTCTTACCTATTACTATTTTTTTCACGACAGGATAATAAACCATAAAGGATAAAGCTCTCGGCGTTGATCAACCCCTGAGGGATGCGCTATGCATTCGACTTCATCAGTATCGTTGGACGTGTTTGAATGCACATGTGGCCTTAACACTGACCCGCGGCGACCTACCAATGTATCGAGCCAGTGCTGCTATCTTCCCAGACAAGTCTGGTACTAATTTGCCGACCCCGGAGTGATGGAAGTCTTGATGGGCTATAGGCGCGGGGATCGATTCCAAGTGTGTGTCGCAGTGGCGCCTCCAACCACTGCGCCATACACGCTATAGCATGATAAAATGTGAAATACAACCCGTATGATGCCGAGATGCTTGCAAAACTTGGACCGCATGCCAGATTCGAACCCGCGATTAACCTTTCCGATAGCTTACGTGTTACCCATCACACTACTGAGGCACTTGCCTAACCTTTATCTCAACCATTTCATAGCCTAACAATGCTTTCGGCATTCATCCGTCAATCGGACTGTCTGGAGTGCATAAATCGGCATTCAATTCAGTTAGCTGAAGCAGAAGTCGAAATCACAATGTATAACTTTTATTTACTACCTATTCTTTTTTTCATGGCATTGTATAATGTGAAGTGCAACCACATGGGTGGTGAACTATGTGCGAAACTCGTCGGAATCTCACATAGCCTATGGAAAGTGTAATCGTAGGCTCTAATCTGGACTGAGGTCCAAATTTTGGAAATATCTGAGCATAATAGATGTTGTACTTCACATTCATAGTTATGCTTATCGTCCTAGTGTATTCATACCTATTAAGTAGTTTGTCGAACTCATCTACACTTCTATCTAAATAGATAACCTGTTGAATCAAAGACGCATTGCTTACACCCACCTTGATGTTCACTAAGCCAAGAATGCTGGAAAGATTCCCGTAATACTGACATACGCAGCTGTATGGCTTCACAACTAGAACTCCCTTCCCATTGAAAACATTAGGCACCTTACGAAATGTTGGAATACTAGTTGAAAATGCCTGGACATCCTTGCAGTACACCTGTACATCTGACGTTAACACTGAATGGTTCACGCATGACGATCGCTGTTGGATTTTAACTTTAAAATCTTCTACTCAAAAAAGCAGATATTTACAAAAATCACCTTTTGCTGAACACTTGTAGTAAAAAGAAAATTGTCTTGGCATTATGATGCCGTAAGACGTAGTCCACTAACTAAGACACTTTCATTTCTAAAGTATGTTTGTCGACAAGTCGACAAATAGACATTATCTAATTGAAAATAATGTTCTCTATTGCAACTTTATTCTTTATGTGTTCTGATGGTGCCGAGTGCCCTACATTCATATCCCATTTTAACCAACGGGCACGCCAGTAAATACGGCAACTATAACCATCAGATACACCACCGGGCATTATACCAGGTAAGACGCATTGCTTGGGGGCGAGTCCTTGCGACCCGTGGCGTGATCCCGCGACCCACGCCAATCGCTCGGATCTAGCCATGCCTCTTAGCACTGCCATTTGCCTTGTGACGACGCGTGGATATCGCCGTTGTTCTTCTTCGTCACCTTTGCTCCAACTTAATCTCCGTCTTTCGCAACTGATTTGGTTTGATTAGGTGGGGATATTGTTAGATAAAGACTCATCCTCTTGCCTCACCAATCTCGGCTTGCTGTAGTCGTGCATCTCTTGGCCAAGTATGACGTCATCAACGTGTACCCATGTCTCATCGTACTGGAACACCAATTACATAGTATTACACCTTCTGGAACCATGTTAAGCCTCAATAATGCCGCTACAAGCCATAATGTTTGCTCATCATCCAGTTGACTTAACTGTGATCTATTTTACAACTCACATCTAATGCTTGTATTTCCAATGCATCATTACTCGTGCTTGGCCACGGCAACTCTTCGAACAACTACAACTTATGTATTAGCCCCTTATTTTTATACTGTTAAAATGAACAATTGTATGCATTCATAAGTTTGTCATTGCACATCCTTGCAACATCAGCAGTATTAGATTACTCTCTCTTAAGCTTTATGAGGGCTTAATTTCCTAAGCGTTCACTTCAGCACCATATAATCTTCACACATCTTTCGTTCCTCTTATAGCATGTTAATTGTCTCGTTTAACCTTTTTATATCAACAGTCTTACTTGCAATTTATTGTACATACATTTCTAGTCTAATTGCGTTGTCGTGTAAATACTATGTATATAAACAGCTTAATTACCCAAGTTCGAGGTGTCCAGCATTGGGACTGCTAATCACGAAAAAGCCCCGCGTGGTACAGGCAAAGGCGAGCAACTAATCCGACCGAGTCTTCTTAACTACTTGGTGTTCATATATCAGCGGGCCGTCCCAACAGTGTTGTTAGATCGGTTGCAAAGATCGTGGTTTGGTCATTCTATGTAGAAGGGAATCAAAGTTGTTGTAATCTGAATCTGGCTTTAATACTTGTCAAAGCACATGATCGCAGATCGGGCTTCAAGAAGAAGAAAATCTTAATAATTTTCTGGATTTTTAGGACAAGAACCGCGTTGATCTGAATCGGCGGTGAACAACTGTGGTCGCGACCTTAATAATCTTGGTGGTTTTTGACCCCAATAGGAAGCTTCACTACAGTTTCAGGTTCGTGAAATCTGCCATTATATATATATATATATATATATATATATATATATATATATATATATATATATATATATATATATATATATATATATATATATATATATAGTAATGACTTATCCTCAATGCTTTCAAGAGAGCTGATTTTGAGCACCGCAGTCGTAACGATCCTGTCAATAGCATTTCACCACACACGCAAATGTTGAAAAGTTCTAACGGACTTCAACATCCAGTAAAAAATCAGGATTCAAATCCGACGTAAAATACTTGAGCATCTTCATTTTCACCAACAAAACAAATGTCTGCTCCTTCTAGTCTAAAAGAATCCCACATTGCCGTTCTTTGCAAACGCCCAGAAGTTAACTTCGACTTCACGTTGACTTCTGAATCTACTCCATAAAATTATTCTGAAAATAGAAAATAAAAGAGGATTCCCCTAAGTTCCAACATAGGGTATGAGCGTTGGTTTCTTTTCTCAACTTATTCAACTTCTAATTTATTCAAAAATCATAAAGGCGGTGCAGTTTTACCCCATGAATATCCCATCTTATTGATCACAACAGTGAACATAGAAACTTTTCCATTCGGTGGAGAGGAGTAAGTACGCCACCGTAGATCAGCACAATGATAATTATCCTGCCATAATAAAACCTAGATCTATGCCTATGATACAAGAAAACAGGCACAAGGAAAAAAATGCTAAAAAAATCTAGCATTAAGAGTGCTACCATTGAAAATATACATTTTGTAACGAACTCTCATAAAAGCACGCACGGACTTGTATGATTTTCTACGTATATAAATAAGAAAAGGTAGAAGAAAAGGCATGTTTCTTATCAGGTCAATTTACACAATCTAGCAAACGTTTGCTGCATTGAAACAACAAGAACATAGATATACTGGACCGAGCTTCATAAGTAGACCTACGTGGTTAAGGGTTCGCACTTAGCCCTAAGGGTTTCCACTTGACTCTTCCACGTAAAAAATTAAAATAACCAACCAAAAACATTTTAAGCAACAAGCAAAGAGTCCACTTAAATTCTTCTCTTCATTCTCCTCTATATATGGCGAATATTAAGGGTACTGTAAACGCTATTGCAGCGTATAGAGCAACTACTGATAGCAGAGTCTGGAGCTTCATCTTGGATTCGAGATTCTTTTCTGTTTGGTCCAGAAGTCGTTCCATGTCGCTGCCAACATAGACCTGAAGAAACCATAATAAAAACAATAAGAAAATAAAAATGGAGATAAAAGTCCTAATAATCGTAATAAAAAAGCAAACGAATTAATTTAAAACTAATGCGCAAGATCCCAAAATGTTAACACGGCTCTCGCTGGTTCCTCAACAGCTGACTGTAGTTTTTTAACCACTACAGAATTTGAGCAGTTGAAAACTCCAAAGGGCCAAACTACCTATCGATCCAACTGGATATACAACTTTTACGAAACAGCTTTTCAAGTTCAAATATACTGAGGACTAAAATTTAGACTTCAGAAATTTCCAAGGAAAGCTGGCAAAGATTAACGATACATAGTGGAATACCACGGTACTCAGCTCAATGAAGTCTCGCTTATTCAATTGCTTTCGTGTTCAAAATTGAAGGCTTCATGGAAAAAAGTGGAGACGCTACGCTTCGAAGGATCCAGAAAATAAGAGTACCATTTTGATGGAATAAAGACATTGCAAGCAAACCTTACCAGAAATGATTTGTACATTTTAATGGTTCTTGTTTCAATTAACAAAATTCAATATGAGCCGTCCTAAAGTTGGAAGAAGCCACTACCTTCGCACTAAATATACTGCATTCAATCAAACGTTAGGCATTGTGTTAAACAATTTTTTGGTATTAAAATGATTACAGACGAGCTGATATAGCAATCCATATAAAGCGCTAAAACTTTCAGCGTTGACCAATCCCCCGGGCGATGCGCCATACATTCGACTTCATTGTCAGCGTTGGACGTGAGTGAATGCATATCCAGCGTTTACAATGACTCGACGTGGCCTACCGATGCATCGAACCACTGCTGCTATCCTCCTAGACAAGTCTGGTACTAATTTGCTGACCCCTGATGGATTGAAGGCTTGGTGGGCCTTGGCTGCTGGTATCGATCCCATGTGTATTGGGCGCCTCCGATCACTGCGCTACACGCCCCCCTGCTCTAACCTACGCCAAACATGGAAATGTTGTCGAAAAATGCTTTCGCACCGACTCCATAAGCACGTGCACCTTTAGAAATAGCATCGTTTTGGATTTCAGTGAAAGTCAAAACTTAAAAAAATCAGAATTCATAGCCTTCACACTCCAAGTAAAAAGGATAAAAGGATAAAGCTCTCGGCGTTGATCAATCCTTGAGGGACGCGCCGTGCACTCGACTTCATTATGCATCGTTTGGAGGTGATCGAATGCACATCTGGCCTTTAAAATGACTCCCGGTGGCCTATCGATGTATCAAGCCAGTGCTGCTATCCTCCCAGACAAGTCTGGTACCAATTTGCCGACCCCGGATGTATGGAAGGCTTGGTGAGTCCGGGCTGCGGGGATCGATCCCATGTGTATTACGAGGCGCTTCCGACCACTGCCCTACACGTGCCCCTTCATAAAACTATATACCTCTAGAATATGCAAAAGAACAGATCATGCGTGCTCTTTGAGCACATACTTCTTACTGGTGACGAATTTTCAAAATAGCGTATGAACAGAAATTAATTTTCGCAGAGTTTCCAAATACATAGCACTTAGTGGAAGTGTAAACACTGTCGTACACAGCATTTTTAGAGCTACAATGATTAAGGACATGTCGCAATAATCCGAAGAAATCGGTCTGCAAGTGTACAGCAGTTAATAAATGAAAGAATAAGTAAATAAAGCCAGAAAATGTTAAAAAGAGATACTAACCACAGCATTCGGATCAACACTGAGGGTGGATTCCAGACGTGCTAACCTTGTCAGTTCATTCATGTGAGCAGAAAGTTTAGCGTTTTCTTCACGGATTGCAGCTACAGCCTGGACAATTTTAACACTGTAGTTAACGCAGGTAGCGGAACAGTTATAATTGAAAACGTTAGAACATCACTTTTATTGCAAATTCACCTTCTCAGCACTAACATTTTCAAAATGCAACTTATGTGAAGGCTCTTCAGAAATGGAGTGCAATCTCAGGATATCACGCATCTCTGCTATAAAACCTGTGACCTAAACATCAATTAAAATCGTCATTGTCTCCATTAACACAAAGACAGAAATATATGCAACTTTTCAGCAACACAAACACACAGTCACAATGATGTGGAGAAATTTGCGAAACAGACTGCAGGTGTCTAGACTGTTTTCGGTGGGGAACGAACACGCTATTGCTCTTTCCGAGGGCTAACGCGCTCACCATCACACCATGCGGGTCCTTCCTTTCGCTTTTCTCTCAGATAGTTTTCTATCTACCAGTGCCATCAGCGACCATCCGTCAGCGGGATTGATCTGGGGAGCAGAAGTCGGAACTGAACCCAGTTAAGCTGAAGGTGTACTATGAATCACAATGCAGTTACTTCTTATCTCAAAGGCTGAGAGAAAGGCGAAGCGAAGAACCCGCATGGTAAGGTCGTGAACGCGGCAGCCTCCGGAAAGGGATAATAGCGTGTTCGATTTCCACCCCAGATACCTGCGGTCCGGAGTTTTATAAATATCTCAGCATCATTATGGTTACACCTCTCGTGAAAATTGTAGTAGGAAGTAAATAAAAGGTTGGCAAGCACTGCACATAATTTTCTAAAACAAGGTTGAAACAAAGCAAATAACCGCAAAAAGCAAGAAGAAACCTTCGTGTTCTGTTCTCCAATAAGCCGAGCCAATTCATTCATTTGAGCACCACCTATAGGTAGCATTTCACGCAGTCGCCGCATACGCAATTCGTTTCCTGTATGGTATATGGTGAAGAGAGCGTTTTCATTTAAATCGTGGACAAATGAAAACAAATGTAGGGGTAAAAAATGTAAAGCTCGGGGAGCTTGATTTACCTATAGATGCTCCAGCAACACCTATTAACGCACCAATTAGCGAAGCACTGACTGACCACCACTTCGTTTTCTCCGCTTGTTCCCGTTCTCTTTCGTGTGATGCTCGTACTCTGAAATGACAGCTAAAGTGATAACAGGAACAAAGTAGCCGTAGCATCCAACTATTCCACAAAAAATAAAAACAACCTGTTCGACAGCTGGTAGAAAGCTTCCCGTTCAGCAGCTTCTAGGCCTTCAAAATCCTCTAATAAAATACGTTCTTTTTTGATTGCAGCGTGCTCTTCAGTTAATAAATGAAGATATCTAAACCAGTGCTTCAAAAATATAAGACACAGTCAGGACAATAGCACCGTATATTAAACGTAAATATAAAGCAACATGCACATATCGAAATAAAGACAAAGATCCCATAGCTCGTAAACTTTGATGGGCGACCGATAAATAATTGAACATTGGATAACTGTATAAAAAATGCTTACTTATCCTCGCTTCTACTTGTTCTGTCAAGCTCAGCATGGATTTCCTTTAAGCGAGATTGTAAACTCTTGATCTCTGCTTGTTTATTCCGTCTAGCTAGTTGTGCTTGACTTAGCTTTTCTTCCCACTGAAACAACTGCATCAAAGTAGTAGGAAAAGGGAAGAGAAATGCTGATTGACAGAAACAAACCATCATTACACCAGCATGAGCTTCTTTAACTGCTTTGACGCCAATGAAATCCTCGTAGGATGAGACCAAAGCATCAATTCTATGCCTAAAAAATGTCACCCCTTTTCATTCATTTGGGCGTTTTTCCCGTCAGAGACCGAACGTTCCTGTATTTTTATTACGATTAAATAAGCGATGGTCTTTTGTTGCCCACAGGCACAGAAACCAATCAGCAGTAGGACTGCTTATTGGTTACCAAGCGAATTGATTCCAACTCATTTCGTTCATCGATGTTTTTCTTGCTACATAAAATACGTTGCCCGGGGTTGTCCAAGGACACTAATTATCTTCAAATTAGAGTTCACATAAACAGTTATTTGAACAAATGTCTTCACGAGTTCCCTGGCGATTCTTATCTTAGTGAAAAGGTATAAAGAAGCTATAGGTGATAACGATACCAAGACTTCCCACAGTTTTTTCCGAGCCGTAAGAACAGATGCTTCATGAGTTATCTGGTGATCGCTTTCTTACCGTGAAAAAGGTGTAACGGAAACTATAGGTGATCAGGATATCAAAACATCCCTCCCACAGAAGTATTTCGGAACGTAAGCACTGGCTTCAATGCATATAGTGCAGAGCAGAAAAGTGGGTGCAATCCCATACCGCACCCATCCAGAAACGGGTTTTGTCGGAAATACTTTAAAGCTTCCGTATCTTTATCAATGTCAAGGTTTTCGTTATAAACCTTCGTCATTTAGAACGGAGATTCTGTCATTACAAAATCTGTTCCGGAAGCTCCTAACAGTTGAACACACCTGATACCAGACAAAGCTGTAGCCGAAGAAGCCATAGGTACAGAGGAAACAGCACGATATAATCTCGGAATGATCAGGAATTTACTCGAGCCTCGAAACATTGTTAGGTATGGACCTCGTTTTGTAGCACTTGTCAATCTGCTGCAAGCGATATCTTCAGATATAAGCTCAGTGCGATTGGATGCTAAGAAGATGACACTATATGTCCAAACTTCATTTACGAAATTGCAATATCACTGCTTAAGATTTCTATAAGCATTTTAAGCGCTCTATATCGGCAAACACAAGAGATTAGTTGAAGCCTAACTTCATTTCCGTTAGCATAAATCAGAAAAGGATAGAAGGCTAATCAAATTAAAAGGATAAAAAAAGCACAAAGCTCTCGGCGTTGATCAACCCCTGACAGATGCGCAATGCATTCGACTTCGTTAAGCATCGTTAGAGGTGAGTGAGTGCATAACTGGTCTTTACAATGATTCAAGGTGGCCTACCGGTGTATCCAGTCAGTGCTGCTATCCTAGCAGAGAAGTCTGGTACCAGTTTGCCTACCCCGGAGAGACAGAAGGCTTGGTGGGCCTTGGGTGTGTGGCTCGATCCCATATGTATCGCAGGACGCCTCCGACCACTGCACTACACGAGCCCGTACTGAACTAAGTAGTTCAGAATATGATAGTCACTAGTTGTATGTGATCTGATACATGGGAAGTTATATACACTAGTAATGTACAGTTTCTCCTGAGTGACCTACATATCTTCTTTCTGAGATTGTCCTGATCATTCCGTACTCTTGTCGTCTTCAAATAGATTCACGCCATTGAAAGATGACGGTCTGAGCTTCAGTAGAGAAAAAACACCTTCGCTAACACTTCAAACAATGAAAATTGACTTGTTCCATCATATTAAGTCACGCATAAAAGCAAAGGGTGATGCGTACCGTGTTTGTTTTCGAATAAAGCCATCTAACACCTGTGGAGTTGTACACCAGACATAGCACAACGTTTTAACTTTTTTAAACACGGCTGAGAGAAAGACGAGACTAAGGACTGGCATGGTTTAGTGGTGAACGCGCTACTCCCCGGAAAGGACAATAGCGCGTTCGATCCCACCGCAGACACCCACGTTTAAGAGTTTTGCAAATATCTCAGCATCATTGTAGTTTAACTTTTATTACTGCCTAATCTTTTCATGGCAGGGTATTATGTGAAATACAATCAAGAAAATGCTGATACGAACAAAACTCGGAACCTTAGGCGCGCTTTGATCTCGCGATTATGCTTTACGGTGGTTCACATGTTAACCACTACATCGCTGAGTACCATGCTTTGCTTTCCTCTCAGTTGTAGTAAACTATCGGTGAAAAGAACAGCCTGCAAATAAAAGTTATACATTGTGATTCCGACTAGAGCTTCAGCTTAACTGGGTTCGATGCCGATTTGATTGCTAATAGCAGCGCTAGGCTAAAAGACTGGCCGAGAGGAAGACAAAGCAAGGGTCATAATCGCTGAATGTTTAGAAAGCACAGGTAAAACAATGTCAGTAGGACTACAGTAAGACAGTAAGGTATACCCCTAGTTGCTACAATGTGTAGCCTTAGCTACTACCATCGAAAGGAACCTGTTTTCGACGAAGTTAACAAGTCTGGATAAGAAGTAATATTTTGTGAACAAAGTGCTGAACTGGAACTACAAGTGAGTCATGGATTCACATACCTTTCATAAATATCCACGCATTATACAACGGTTTTAATACTAGAATGTCGCTTATCTGAATAGTTGCAGTCGTTGTGGACACACTTCAAGTGTTTTTTTTACAGCGGTGGGTAGGATCTGCTCCTGGAACTTTCACCGGATTTCAACGGTCGACCAATTTTTCCAGGTCCGATGTTGTCCTTCAACGTCTGTAATAAATCGGATCCTAAGGATTAGTTGGCGTATAGATGAACTTACAAAGCACAGCACTCTATTTATGACGAAACTCTCCAAATGTCATTTATTGAGAGAAGTGTTTAAGGTACTACCGCTTCATCGTGGCTGGGAGGCACTCCTGGGCGTAGGGCTGCGATATACATCGGGGATCGATCTCCTACCACCCAGCAGGGTCTCCCAGCTAAAGAGGAGCCCGGCTTTTCTATCAAGGAGTTCGGATAAGAGTAAACGAATTCCAGGATCCACCACCATTCTGATATCAAATTAGTCGCAAGAAGTAAATCTCCCTCTGATCCACCAGGGCGGCGACCGCCTGTGGTGGGGACGACCTGAGGCAGACTTTGGCCAAGCTGACCTCGGCGCTCCAAGAAACGATAATGGTTAAAGCAGCAAAATTGCGAAAAAAATGGATATTATTCTGAGGGCCGCACAATAAGTGAGGAGAGGCCATCCAAGTATCCAAGTATTTACGGTACAGAAGCAGTTATCTTAGCGAGTTACACACCGAATCTCCAGCTATGAGTGTGGTCCTGAGAAGAAGACCCTGACGGGAACCCCGGCCGTCAACGGGCGGACATTGCTGACATTTTGTGTAACTCGTCAAGTATTAGAACCTGTCACCGTATAAACAAAGCTTCCAATGCTTTCAATAAATGAAATCCTTGCATTGTTAAAATTACATTAAGTGAAGTTTCCCGTTCAATTTATTGTCATGTCCGCGTTTTCAGAAACTCTCACTTCCTTTACTGACCAATTTTACACGAGTTTGCTTTAAACTTGTCTTTTCGATCTGCTTGTATATTGCATACTTATATTTCTATTCAACTGCAGCTGTAGGTAGACCAGACTAAGCCATCCTTGTCCCCTTCGGCCTCTGAATGGATTTCGGAGCGGGCATTTGGCGTCAATCAGGATTCAGTTTCTTCAGTTTTTTCCAGTTTTCAGTCTTTGTTTCATCAGGAATGTATTCCCTTTAAATCTACGAAAGAGTGTGTAAGATAGGATATGCAGGAGGTATTGACAAGACGCTGGAAAGGTCGTCCCATTTCCATGTGGCTTCAGAAATTTTGGTCGGTTAATCTCGATTGTGGGAAATGGGTAAACCTTCTTTGTCAACCAGCCATCTTTCTGCTGCAAAAACTCACAGCGATTCATTTACCCATTTTATGCATTCTTTTTGAAATTGTCACCTGATATCCATCATTGAGCTACTTTATTCTTTTTTCTAATCGATATCTACTTTCTTCTTTTAATGAGTAGTTGACCTAATGGCGGACGCTTGGAGCGTTCGTTACAGTGTTGTTAAGAAGTTTCTCAAATCCCAACATATCATGTAATTATCTGGGACCATTAGGACTGGGAAAAGTACTACTTATGAAAGCTTTTGGAGTTGAAGTGGTCTCAGGTATATTTTGTAATGTCTCATTCTTCTAATTCATGTTTTTTTCTTTCAGGAACGGTACCATGTTTCGTCTTTGTTCGGGTTCTGTTCGGCTTGTGGTCACAGCTATCGGAGAACAACAAAGAGGATTCGCTACTCTGAAGGTTTACAGTTTTTTCTCACTCTTCCTCTTTTTATCTTTTATGTTTGTTTGCAATGCAGTTCCTTTTTTGTCAGATTATTTATTACCGTATCTCATTTTAGGATATTTCTCTTCGCTTGAAGTCAGTTAAGAACATCCAAAAGATTACCAAATCGATGAAGATGGTAGCCGCTGCCAAGTATGCCAAGGCTGAACGGGACTTAAAGGTAAGGATACATAGACTGCAGGAATACCGGATCTGTATATGATTCCCAAGCAAAATTACGGATTCATCTCTTGTCCATTTATGTGAATAATTTGCTTATTTTCGTATAGAGATCTAGGGATCTAGATGGTAACGCTGATTGTGACTTTCTATTTGGTGTGTCCGTGCAGCGCAGTGGTCAGAGGCGCTCTGCAATGCACGTGGGATCGATCCCCGCACACATAGCCTACCAAGCCTTCCATCCGTCCGGGATCGGGAAATTGATACCAGACTCGTCAGGAAGGATAGCAGCACTGGCTTAATACATCGATAGGCCATCGGGAGTCATTTTAAAGGCCAGATATACATCCAATTACCTTCAAACGATGCTTAATGAAGTCGAGTGCACGGCGCATACCTCAAGGATTGATCAACGCCGAGGGCTTTATCCTTTTATCCTTTTTACTTGGAGTGTGAAAGCTATGATTTCTAACCTTTTTACTTACTGCCTACTCTTTTTGATGGCAGGGTATATTGCGAAATATAACTTCAACGAAGCTGAGATATTTGCAAAACTCTGGCCTGCAGGTGCCTATGGTGGCGAACAAACGCGCTATTGTCCTTTCCGGGGAGTAACGCGTTCACCACCACACCATGCGGGTCCTTCGTTTCGCCTGTCTCTCAGCTATGAATTCTGATTTTTTTTAGTTTTGACTTTCACTGAAATCCAAAACGATGCTATTTCTAAGGGTGCACGTGCTTATGGAGTCGGTGCGAAAGCATTTTTCGATAACATTGACCCAAAAGTCGATGAAGGAACGAAGGAAGAGAAACAGAAACAGTTATTGGTGCTCGTTACATCTGATAGGGGTCTTTGCGGATCTGTGCATTCGTCTATCGCGAAGGTACTGCGGTTCATTTTTTTAAACATGGTGTACTACTGTTGTTTTTTATTATTGTATTATTGCATAGCTTAAGCTTCAACAGAATCTCTTTTTTTTTACGATCCCCTTGTTTACAAGTGCTAATTGTTAATATATTTATTTGTACGATCTTATAAACTGATCTCGTCGAGCTGGTGCGAGGTTGGTATAGGTTTTCGTTGTCGTTGTCTTTGTTGTTGGTGTTGTTGGTCGATGGCTACGTTTCGGCGACTTCGCCTTCTTCAGAGCCCGCACGTTTTTATGTTACATTAGCCTTATATTTGGTGAAATATCTATAGTATTAATGAAGATCAAACTCTTAAATAAACGCCATATTGATCAGAAAGGCTACTCACCGTGATGTTACGAGTCGGGCTGGCCCGCGCGTTGTTCACGTGGGATCGCGTGCAAGACACACCCAGGGGTCAAAATATCATGTTGAAACGGGGCGCCAGGTCACGTGTGAGAGTGAGGCATTCGTCTTTCTGGTTTATCTTTGCATTTTTGAAATTTAAAGTCTTTCGCGTTGACGTTTTTGATTCCTGCGCTTCGATCCGGACAGTCACTTCAAAATCATCGCCGTTGTGCTTTTGTGCCCTATGTGTACCTAGAGGAGTGCCTTGACGGATTTTAACTTTCCCATCTAGATGTTCTTTTATGCGGACACAAAGTAGTCTGCCCGTTTCCCCAATATATTCCTCACCGCATGCGTTACATGAGATCAAGTATATTATACCAGAACTCATGCAATCCTTGTCTCTTCGGGACAGATCATACAGTTTTCCGAGCTGCACAAGAGATCATAAAGGTGATTGCGGACTAATTGACGGCGTATGGTATTGGGTGGGATGTCAATAATCATTATATAATTTTCAAAACCACTTTTCCTAAGGCTTCTCTTAGCCTTAAAATGCTGTCGTGAGCCAAGTAGTAAAAATATACTAGTTCACTACCACTTCTCTCATCCTTCACACATGAAAAAAGCACTCATCAAAAACATCTATCGAACGACTATAAATGTTTGCACAGGAGAAGAATGGCTATGAAGCAGAAGCCACTTGGATCAGACAAAAAGATAGGATTGCTCCCCAAAATATTGTTTCGGACCTAACTAAGATCCCTTTTAAGCTGCCTTTCATTTCAAATGAAATAAATTACACTATTAAGAGATGCTTAAGGAAAGTATACTACCGCAGGAATCGAAATCATCGACGCGCAAAACTCTCGAAGCGTTTTGGATAACTTTCAAAAATCCAAGGTGAACCGAAACGACGAATGCCTCACTATCACACGTGACCTGGCGCCCTATTTCAAAATGATATTTTGACCCTGGGGTATGTCTCGCTCGCGACCCCACGTGAACAACGCGTGGTCCAGTCCCACTCGTAACATCACGATGAGTAGCCTTTCTGTTCAATGTGGCGTTTATTAAAAGTTTGATCTTCATTAATACTATAGATATTTCACTGAATATGGGGCTAATGTTACATAAAATACGTTCGGACTCGGAAGCAGCCGAAATCGCCGAAACGTCAGCCATCGACCAACAATACCACCAACCTCGCATCAGCTCAGCTAGGTCAGTTTATAGGATCGTATAAATAAATGTGGCAACTACTTGTGCCGTGGTTTATAGAACGTGGGTCTCTTGAATTTTTTAATTGCTTCTCACTTGTTTGGTTAGTCCTTGGCTTTTTCGTTAACAAATGTTTTGTAGCCGTGAAAATGGGAATTGTGAATGGTGAAAATCCCTTTTTTTCTCGTTCATTTTTCCCACTTTTTCCCGTTTTTTATTCTTCATTTAGGAAGCGAAACATATCATGCAAAACGCTGGCCAGAAGGATATTCGCATTGTCTGTATTGGGGATAAAGCTAGAAATGCCTTACAACGGATCTACGGCAAAAAATTCTTGCTTACTGGCAACGATATTGGCCGTACTCCACCTACATTTGCCGATGCGTCAATCGCTGCAAAAGCAATTCTCGAATCTGGATTTGACTTCGAAGAGGTGGTTTCTAGACCTGGAATTTAGTGGTTGCGCTAAGTGCATTATGTTGAGTTAGTTGTGGACCCAATTATCATTAGGTGAGTTTTTCCTCTTCATTGAAGGCGTAGAGCATCGTAATACTTGTTTTTCAAAACATTTACGGAGTCATGAGATTAGTACCACAGTCGTACTTACTGGCTTCGTTTGCTTCTGGTATTCTTTTTGACCGATAGGTTATTCTAAATGGCGCTATTTTAATTATATTTTCAGGGTTCGATCATCTTCAATAAATTCAAAACCGTTGTTTCGTTCGAAACCTCCAAAATGCCAATTATGCCCCTCGAGGTGTCAATTTTTCAACATTTTTCTTTAGTATTTCACAGAGTTCATTTCAATACCTCTATTAATTGCTTTATACCTGTGTATTTCCCTATAGTTTGGAAGGAGATTTTCGTGGTCTTCTATTTTATAAAGAGCAATCTAATGAATCAGTGCCACTCTTGTTTCAACATGATCCTCTCTCTGCATTTTTGTACTGAAATTGGTCCTTGTATCTGCTATTTATTCATTTATTTTGAACGACAGCTATTCACAATTACTGTGTAGGTCACAACACTTCTTAGGTTCGATTTGTTTCCGCGTCTCCAGTATCCACGAGGGTCTTCGAACTTCTCATGTGTGGGTTCGACTGCTGCCTGAGGATTTTTTTTTCGTCGTGAATGTTGTTAAATGGTAGTCGATTCGATTCTTGCTGGAGTCCTGAGATAGTCGGGCTGGAGGGTTCCCTGGTGGTTTGTAGAGAGTGAGGTTTTTCCCAAACAAATTTACTACTAATCTGGCAACCCCGGCGGGACGAGAGGCTTGGTGAGGTGAAGATGGGGTAGAATCAGCGCGGTGCTCGTGGTTGTTGGCACCACTGCCACTGTGCTAATCGTAGTTTTCTTGTGTTTATTGCTTGTAAAAAATCCGTACTTGAGAACTTCTATGGAATAAGGCATTGTGTCGTTTACGATTTACCTGTTTGACCGATGATATTTAGATCGATTTTCTTCCCGTTGGATTTTTGGTCCATGGTATGGTTGATATTCTAGGACATCGGTGAATTCGAACAATGTTGCGCTTAACCTCCATCACGACGAAATGAATAGTTGGTTGCCAGATAACCGTTATCGAGATTAGTATCCATTGTTCACAAAATCACAACTTGCATCACCTCTGCGATTCGCCCTGCTAGTCATCGAATGAGCAGAACGTGCGATATTTCCACTGGTCTTGTTTGGAAAAATGTCATATTTGTTCGTGGAACAGGAGAAAATTTAGGCGTTTTTTTTCTTCAGAGCGCCCATGGAGGAGTCTATGTGGTCTTAATAGTGCGTGCTTAACGATCTTTGTAACCCCTTCGTTTACAACCCATGTAAAGCGATTATCTTCCTGACACATGACGTGCGCGGTGCGTCTGATTTTCTAAAGCTCGGCCTTGTAGCAGCATTCGTGACTATCGATTGGCGATATACGTTAGAAACCATTATTTGCCTCTTATAAGAGTCTTATTTGAGTTAAACGAGACTTTTTAAGCGTCATTTTCCCATACACGTTTTTGGAAGCATTGATCACACCTCGTTTTTGTTTACCTAGAAGGAAACGGGTTGTGGAAGGATGCGAAGGTTTGCGTTTTTGTTTTATTTGCTACGCCGTAGATGGTCTTTTAACCTTGGCAGTTTGCTCGTTTATGGCTTGGAAGCCACGTAATGCACTCGGAGATTTCAAGCATCACCGGGGAGTAGGAACGATTACTTTTGAGACCTATGGGTTTATTTAGCCTTGCAAAAGTGGGGTTTGGAATTCTCGTTAGTTGCAAACTACGAGTGGGTTTTTCTGTGAAAATCGGTTTATTTTAATAATGGACAATGACATCACGTGGTCAGAATGTTTTTTTTAATTCAAAGGTGACAAAAAACAGTTTGAAAATTGAGAAGGGGAAGAGGAAAGAAGAGAAAATTCAAGATTTTTGATTCGTTTGTTCATGTCTTGTTTGAATCATCTATGAGATCGATTTAGAAAATAACATTTTTTAAATTCCGTTCATTGCCTACTATTTTCATAGCAGAGTATTATGAGAAATACAACTGCAACGATGCTGAGATATTTGCAGATGTAGGACCCTAATCCAGATTCGAACCCACGACCACTCTTTCCGGGGCTCACGTTTTATCCACTTCACCACCGACGCCCTTGCTTTTTCTCCGTCTGTACCAGTTTTTTCTCACCCTAACAGTGCTATCAGCAATCATCCATCAGCGGGGATGTTTGGTGAGCACAAGTCAGCATTGCAACCGGTTAAGCTAGAGCTGCAATTAGAGAATGGCTTTACTTGCTGTCGAAAATGTGTGGTTGGAAGCCATTACTGGTAAACTACTCTTTCTAATATATATGCCGAGGAATAGTCATTCTCTAGCATGTTCGGGAGATGTTCATAATGTTGCAGAGGAACTGGAAAAGCGCGGGGTCAAATATAACATCACTGTTTTATTCAATAGGGTATAGTTTATGTCTTGATACAAGTTCTACATAATTGAAAACATTTTAGTCTTCAGATTTTTTAAAAAATGAAATGTAAAATTTATTTTTTTGGTCAGTAGGCTGTCATTTTTTTGACATTCAGGAACGCAAATCGCTTTCTATTAAACTTGAAGAGTAAAACCAACGCGGTCAGAAGTTCTCAAGATATTCCTTTTTGAAACTCTTAAGTTTTAAGAGTATATTTCAATACTCATTCGGACACTGATCAGCGCGTTTCATTTGTAATTGCTAGCATCAACAGGTCTTTTTTTCAAAATGAGTGCTGATTTATGTGGAGGTTTTGCTTTGCAGAAAACGTTGGTAATTTTGTCAAGTACCGTAATATATCTTGAGGTAGGACGAACTCGTGCGAAAGAAACCCTGGTGAAGTGCTTTAACCAAATTCTATCCCATTCATCAGTTTACAGCGAAGAAATGATATTTTGTTTGGAAAGAATATTGTCGAAGCATATGAATATCTGGAAATTTGAGTCGGTGTTGAACAAAGTATTCGGTAGAGAAATCAAGGTCACTAACCAGTTTACACTCAAAGTTGATGGAAACTACAGTTTATACAACCGCAATGATGCTGAGATGTTTGCAAAACTCCGTACCGCAGGTGTCTAAGGTGAGGAACGAACGCGCTATTGTTCTTTCCGCGGAGTAACGCGTTCACCACCACACCATGCGGGTCCTTCGTTTGGCCTGTCTCTCGTTTGGCTAGTTCTATCGATCATTGCCATCAGCAGTCACCCGTCAGCGGGACTGGTCTGGGGAGCCCACATCGGCATTGAACCCAGTTAAGCTGAGGCTGTAGTTGAATTCACTCCCCGGAAAGAACAATAACGCGTTCGTTCCCCCACCGCAGACTTGCGGTCGGAGTTTTGCAGATATCTCAGCAATCTTGTGGTTGTATTTCGTTTGATACCCTGCCATAAAAATTATAGACAATGCAGAAAAACAAAAAATAAACATTGTGAATTCAACTGCAGTTTATCACTTTTATCACTTTTTTGTTTGGTACCCATTCTTTTTTCATGGCAGGGTACGATGTGAGATACAGTCACTATGAGGCTGAGATATTTGCAAACTCTGGAACGCAGGCGTCTGTCGCGGGGATCAAACCACGTTATCCTTTCCCGTGGTTAATGTGTTCACCGCCACGCCATGCGTGTCCTTCGTTTCGCCTTTCTCAGCATCATTGTAGCTGTATTTCACTACAATTTATATTCCGTTTTCATTGTTCGAAAACTTTTTTCTAAAGTAATGAACGTTATAGATTTATGAAGTTATTTTTGTTGGAATTTTTTTAAAGTCTTCTTTAGACTATCAAGGCTAAGGAGGCCTTGGCCACTTATGATTCGGTGGATGACGACGTCCTTCAGTCCTACAGCGAATATTCGCTTGCTCAATTGATCTACTATGCAATGAAGGAATCTGCCACATCAGAACAGGCTTCTCGTATGACCGCTATGGATGGAGCATCGAAGAATGCCGGTAAGTGTTTAGTGCAAGATCCTAGTCGTTCAAGCTAATAAAGGATACGCCATGATGTCTTACATTATCTCTTCAGAAGTTGGAGATTTTGTTCAGCAATCCTTATAAACGTTTTTCACTGAACCATGGCTATTTTTTATTTATAGGAGAGATGATCGATAAACTGACACTGGCCTTCAATCGTACACGACAAGCCGTCATTACGCGTGAATTGATTGAGATAATCTCTGGAGCCGCTTGTGTTTGAAAATTCGATCGCATCAGGACCGCCCAGCGTCGTATTAAGAAGATTCTTAGACCTCTATTTCAGTTGTTTAGTTATTTAATGAATAGTAAAATTGGAAGTGTAAATGTTATACCGCACATTCCAAGCATTGGTTGCTGCCTTACTGTTATTTTGAATGAGTGTTTGAAATGGTTTTGAGATCTGGAAAGTGGAAGGTGTTGCACCTGTATCTCTATCTTTTCTCGCACTCCTTTAAACCATAGTCTTTTAAAGTGGAGCTTAAATCCGTGGAACTTTTAGATATCGATAGTGTTCCCAGAGGGGAATGAATCTGTGATCACGTGAACATATTAACTATACTGTAACGAACAGTTACGATGAACATTTGTGTTCTTGAAAGAGCAGCAGAAACACTTCTGGTGGGTAGATTTCTTGGTAGAAGAACTTTGATTTTCGGTACTTATAACTTTGCTCCTTTCAATCTGGTGAGTGAGAAGGGAATCATTTGTCTGATCTCCACATTGTTTCTTCCCCCTTAACTCTGAGCGATCTTAATAGAGCAAGGTTCCCCTGTTTTGTTGTTTTAAGAACAAGGAAAACGAAAAAAGACCACGCAACTGTGTGGTCAGTGCGTTCTTATTTTTTTCTCGTGGCATACGTCAAGCATTGCTGTTTCAGAATCATGGATGACAACGTTGGGAAATGTATTGGCACACTTATCGTGACTTTGTGCATATTACTACAGCATTTAATTTATTTCTACTCCTAATGGTGATTTTAGTTGCGCTTATGGCGCGGTGGTGGAAGGCACGCTGAAATAGACATGGGATCGATCCCGGCGCCCTAGGTTTACCAAGCCTTCCATCCTTCCGGGGTTGGCAAATTGATGCCAGACTTGCTTGGAAAGATATCAGCACAGACTCGATACATCGGTAGGCCAACGCGAGTCTTTGTAAAGGTCAGGTATGCGTTCAATCACCCCCCAACGATGCTTGAAAGAATGCGTGGCGCATGCCTGAGAGGTTCATCAACACCGAGAGCTTTATCCTTTATCCTTTTATCCAGATGATGATTTTATGCTACTTTTTTAAACCTAACATATGACGTTAACTTGTAAAGGGAAATAATCGTTCACGTTGGGCAAGACGTGCTACTTATTTGAAGCCAATGCATGTTTGTTAGGGTCCACCAAACTTAGTCTCCGCTGAGAGTCGACGTGAAGCAGAACAACTATTCCACAACATTAAACAAGAACTTACCATCGAGGCTGCCACTCAAGTTATACGTGGGTGCCTAAAGACTTTGTTATACACTTGATATCTTTCTAATTTTTTCGCTCGTCGATGATACCCATGGTGGGAAGTCATTTATAGGAGTTATGATCAGTCTGCTTGTTTTAGGGAAACACGAGAAATCAGTGCGTCCTATTTCAAATCGCGCAGATGACGGGCGAAATTGTTTTACGGGATTGGGTACTTTTATCGAAGGAACAGATTATTCACACCTACAAAATGTTGTTGGAGTTTGTCGCCGAGACAGAAGAGTGAGTGATCTGTGGGCTTTCGTATGTTCCAGGTTTTCGCAGAAAATTTCTATAGTTTTCTTGTGGCCTTCTTTCGTTTTGCCCTTTGAGGAGCTGGAACTTTGTTTCATGCTCCAATTTTTTTGCAGAGAAGCGCAGTGTTATTTGGACAAGTCTCTATCTTATTATGTTCCTATCAAACGCATACTTTCATCCAATGCATCTAGCGGAGAGATAAAGTCACCGATCTGCGTTTGGCCGAGAAATTTCTCATTTTAGCTTGTCAAATTATGCACGGACTGAATTCTTACGTTCTGTTGCAATGATATTGAAACGTGGTATCATTGATGGAAAAACCGGAGACGAAGAGGATTTATTTGGTATCATACATAATCTATTGATTAGTCAACATGCTCGTCTGGTAAGCTTTCTTGAAGTCATCATTGTTTCGTGCTTTTCTGTTTAATATGTGAACTTTTACTTTTTTTTCTTTAGCAAGCTATCGGCGGAGAGCTGATTTCTGCAGTAACTCATCAGTTCTCATCTTCGTGGAGGAATGCCAAGTTTAGTATTACGTGGGATTTTCATTTGCGAGCAAAATCGAAGTTTGAGGTATGCCATCATGGCGTCTCAGATGCTCGGCTTTTTTTTCCTTCTTTTTTTTCCCTACATTTGTCACTAGGCTGTTCAGTTTCTGACGAATATCAAAAAATTAGTTCTAGCCGTGAAAACGCCATAATGCAACTCCTATCTTTCATATTTTTGTCCCGCTTTGTAGTCCCTGATTGCTACTACACTCTCGTGAATTCAGAAAATTACGGTAGGTTGGGATAATAACGATATGTGTTTTTTTCTTTGCAGAATACCGCCCTTAGACGTTTGTTAGAAATGTCTTTGAAGACACTACACACCTTGGTATTGCAGTCCAGTATTTTGCCTGATGAATTCGCTCGACGTATATGTGATAAGTTTTTAGAGGTATATTGATTGATTTCCGTTGGTTTATTTCATTATAGAATGCTATACTAAATTTTTAAGAAGTATATGTCGTCTAAGAAATCCCTTTGTTTCTTGAATTTCTTTAAGGTAGCCGAAACCGCGTTGTCCTGGAATTTTGCTTCCAAAACGTTTAGTCGACTGTTCTATTTTTGTCAAGTTAGTGTACAGTTAGTGTATTCTGTCTCTAAAGTGATATGGCTATCTATTTTTTTCGTTGTTGGAAATCTCGTTGAAATTAAGGTAACAAACTCGTTTCGACCACCAGCATCTTGGAAAGATCTTCTTGAAAATGACGAGTTTTTCGTTCTTTTTTTTCAGGTATTTGTTTCGATATATTTTTTAAGGCCAACTTTCATTTAACATCGGCATGATTAATCTTTTTTTTTGTATCCGTGAGATTTTTTATCCTCTTGAATTCGACTAAATATCGTTTCTATAGGGGTGAGTGTGGTGCAATGGTCCGAAGAGTCTTGCAACCTACAAGGGATCGATCCCCGCGCTCCTGACCCACCAAGCCTTCCATCTTTCCATCCTTCCGAGGTTGCCTAATTGGCACCAGACTTTTTCTGCGACGATAGCAGCACTGGCTCGCTATATCGGTAGGCCACCGCGAGTCAGTGTAAAGGCCAGATATGCATTCAATCACCTCCAACGATGGTTAATGAAGTCGAATGCATGGCGCATTCGTCAGGGATTGATCAACGCCGAGAGCTTTTTATCGTTCCACTATAGTTTTATTATCAGATTTTCGTCGCTTTGTAAGTACCCAATGTTGATAATTACAACTATCTCGAATGATACAGCCTAGTTTTCAGCTCCATGCAAAAATCCGTACAGATGAAGCGCTTTCGCTTCGTTCCCTTTCGTGCCTTGTGCAGCTAGCTGGTCTGTCTGGCGACGTGCTCTCTTCTTCGGATTTCACAAAACACTATATGAAGCTTTATATTGATTCGCTATTGGATCTTTTTGCTGAAGGTTCCTTTACACACTTGTTAGTCTTCGCTTTTGCACTGTGGAATTTGAGAAGAAAATTGTCTAAGTTTCTTTCTCACCATTTCACCTCCATAGTGTTAAAAAAGTTAAACTGTTGACTATCATCGGCGTTTTTTTATGGCTAACGTTTAGGTCCACTCCCCCATGAAGTCAGTCATTTCTGTACGATAGTGACTCGTCTGTTCCAGTACCGCCCAATTCAGATGATCATGCAAATTGGGCCCGATCTCAGAGATCGATTCTTGACTTATCTCTCACGATATATTCAACATCTTACGAAGCAAGCGATGTACAAGGCAATTGGCGCAGGTGAGCACGATGATCATCACTCGGTGGCACTACTATATGATTCATGGACTTTGCTATTAAGAGGTCGATGGAGGTTGGAACTGTCTCAAGAGGAAGAAACAGTAATAGGTGAGCTGGAAGCTGACAACTTTCTTTTTAGTAGGATATTGCAGACATATTTGCAAAACTCCGAACTGCAGGTGTCTGCTGAGGGGATCGAACCTCGTTATTACCCATTCCGAGGGCTAACGTGTTTACCATCACATCATGCGTGTCCTTCGTTTAGCCTTTCTCTCAGCCGTCTTTAGGTTTTCTTTTCGGCAGGAAATCGGCGTATATTTCAAAGCCTTCGAAGAATCCTTTTGTTCCCCCCCTTTCTTAATCGGTTAAGCGGTAAATACTGAAGTAGAGAAGTAGTTGGTGAGAGAGTTTCCACTGGCATTCTAGGTCTTTTCTTCCATTATGTAGTATCAACTTTTCGAAAGACCCTGTCGAAACTGCGGTTTATTTTTTCTCAGCGTAACGTTAAACTACATGGCCTGCAACATTTTACTGTCATCTGTCATTTTCATTATCAATATTTTCACTTCTGCCACAAACACGGATCTTCGTCATATGAGGGATCTCGAGCCGGTAGTCGCCAGGCGACGTGGCGCGTCCCCAGCTGGAGGATAGGGGGTTAATCGCGGGCCAAAAGCGACGTTTAATTCGCTGAGACGCAGGTGGATCCAGGGGATGGATTCCCTGTTTCAAGAAGAAGGATGACCTCCACGATATCGGCAACTATCGCCCAAGCTGCGTGCTCTCTGTCTGTCTACAAACTTTTCATTCGAGTCATCCTGAACAAGTTTGGCAGAACACTGGACGAAGGGCAGCAATGTGAGCAAGCAGGGATTTCGAGAAGGATTTAGTACGATGGACCACATTATACGATAACAAAAACTTATTGAAGTATCCCGAGTGTACAAAAGACCGCTCTGTCTCATTTTCAACTATTTAAAGAAGGCCTTTGACCCAATTGAGATAGAAGCAGTCATGGAAGCCCTTGATGGTCAAGAAGTTGTTACTCAGTATATAATTCTTCGTGAACTTTAGAAGAACTTCACAACCATGATATCACCATTCTACAACGATATTAATATCGACGTCAAAAGAGGAGTTAGGCAAGGCTATACTATCTCGCCGAAATTATTACTGCTTTCCTCGAGAACGTCATGCGAACATTGGAATGGGACAACAGGGGGAGTGAAAATCGATGGTCGGCAATTACACCATCTTCGCTTTGCTGAAGATATACTAGTGATATAACACCATATATTAGACAAGCGGAACGAATGCTTGCCGGTTTTAATAAAGCCTGTGAAAAGTATTGCTGTTCAACTAGATCTCACAAAAAACGATGTTCATGAGGAATGGATTGGTTTCATATGCCCCGTTCACGCTCAACGGAACGAATATCATCGAATGTCCAGTTAGGTCTATCGAGCTCGGGAAATCAACACGATGAACGACTTAGCTCCAGAGCTGAGCAGAAGGAAACGAGCGGCTTGAGGAGCTTTCAAGAGCATCGAGGGTGTAGTGAAGAGGACAAAAACACCCGATCCCATGCCCACCTATTTCGACGCAACGGTACTTCCTGCCTTAACGTATGCGTCAGAAACCTGGTCGCTGCCTAAGCAGGATGAATCTCAGATCATCAGACCACTCAGCGTAATTGAACACGCAGTCGAAAGGACGATGATAGGAGTATCTCGTGTCACACAAGTAACGGAAGGGATCCGTAGGTCCGACATGCGTCAAGGAAATCAAGGATGCGGTTCTTTTCGCCGAAACAGTCGAACATAAAATGGGCGGGACAGGTAATGCGTATGAATGACAACCGATGGACAAGAGCCGGTAGTGACTGGATTCCTCGGCATGTCAAACGCACTCGAGGTAGACCACCGCCCCGATGATCAGAGTTTTTCACGAAAAGTCTAGAAGAAAGAAATAATGCTCAGCGAGTTCTAAGAGCTAGCAGAACCCTACTAGATAAGTCACTGGACGATCAACAAGACTACAGGTGATGCAGGTGATACCACAGCGATGGTGAGATATTCGAAAAACTTGGACCCCGGGCCAGATCGAACCACGGTTACCCTTTCTGGGGGCTCGCGTACTGCACACTGCGCCACGGAGGGCCTTGCTCTGCGTTTCTCTCAGCTAGCTTTCATTTCATTTCTGTTTATCTAGCTCTTCCATCTATTTACTTTCTCGTGTTCTCCATGTTCGTGGAATAAAGAGGTTTTTTAATATTAAGATAACGAACTCATCAATGGGCCGAATCTACAGATTGTCAAAAACTTTGTGGAATGCGTTCTTGCACCGCCTCTTGGTTGCAGGCCACCTGTTTACACCGTGGACGACGATGGAGAAGATGATAGAGTGGTATCGTTATTGAATGTCACAAGAATTTAGATTCTTATCACGAATTCCGTCCCCATTTAGCTTTTCAATGATCTGTTGACTCCTCTAGGAACAATGACATGCTACAGTGTTCGCGACTTTATGGATATAATGATTCATTTGGTCCGAGAGCGCGTAGCGGAATTCAGAACAATGGCGTTTGATTCCACAGATCTAACCCGTCTACCATTTTGGCAGGAAGACTTGCACTGGATTTTGCTCATCATTAGTAAGGCTGTTCTTTATATCCTATGTCTCTGTCACATCTTTTCTTCTTTACATGATCCGTCATAACATCTGCTGTGCGGATCTCAGCACTTCTTGAATTTAATCCATTTTTTTCTGACTGATAATCTACAAAGCTCTTCGAACGTTTTGCGTGTCATTGTGGATGCTGCTTGATGATTTTATCTCCTTGATGTCGTAGAATGCTGATCGAGCAGCCTTGAAGATAGCCAGCCTAAGGCGTTCCCACATGGTTTGTGACAAGGCGTTGGAGAGGTGCTGGAACTAGAACCTTGCTTCCTGGTGGACTTCTTCGTCGGGGTCACCTTTTGGGAGTAAATTCTTATTCACTTCTGTCGTCACGCGCACTTAGGAAAACCCTAGTATAACAATAATGGTTACGCACACTCGGGAAAATCCTAATGTAACAATAACTCAAGAGATCGACTTTGTAAAAACCTCGGCATAATAATCGATATATGTGTGTATATCCCACGACCGACTTTCTGTTAACCTCAGCATTGACGAAGTAGTTCTTTATATTCTTGTTGAGAAAACAAGAGGTGTTATTTTATTCTTTATTCAGGAACAAGCTGATGTTTCGGCGGATTTCGCCTTCCTCAGAGCCTGGAAAGGTCAAGTTGACAGCAATCTATCTAGGCCGCATAGATTGCTGTCAACTTAACCTTTCCAGGCCCTGAAGGCGAAATCCGCCGAAACGTCAGCTTGTTCCCCTGAAGGAAGTATGTGTGTATATGTTCTTAGGAACTGCCCGTTTTTAGCGGACGCGAGGTTGGTACAGGTGTTCTTATCGTTGTTGTTTTTGTTCAGTGGCTGACTTTTCGACAATTTAGCCTTCTCAGAGTCTTCCCGTTGGACCATCTCGTGTTTTGCACGTGAACATGACCCCTCGTGAACAACGCACAGGTGGTCCAACGTCCAGGCTCTGAGGAAGGCGAAGTCGCTGAAGAGTGAGCCACTGAACAAAGATAACAAGAAGAACATCTATACCAACCTCATGTCTGCCAAAAAAAGGGAGTTCGTAAATGTGGCAGTATTTTCCCTTGGTATTTAGCTAACACTTTGTTAGTGGATATCAAACTATAACTAGCAAGTTGGTACAGAACTTTACCAGGTTGTGCTTCGGCGCCTTCGCTTTCGCCTTCTTCAGAGTCGCAGTGACTGGAATCGATAATACACAACCATTCGTTATCATGTTCTGAGTATTTGTTGTTGCATAGTATAGATTCCATTGGAATGGAGCGCAGCTCGAATGAAGTACTTCTATTTGACACTGCTCAAATGTATACGATGGTTGTTGATGTATTGCGATCCAATGTGAACTACTTTCATGGTGGCAGAAATATTGGTGTAACAGTTTGGTTAAAAAATCTAAAGGCTGCAGCTGGTGCTGACCTGGAAGCTCGTTAAATCGGCTGCAAACGAACTTGCAAACGATATTTTATCTTTTGAATCACATTGGAAAAATGAAAAAGTTCGGTAAATGGTGTAATTCAACAACGACCGGAAACTGACGTCATTATGAAGTATGTTGTATGTTTCCTTTGCACACCAAAAACGATCTATTTCTCGATTGCATTGTGACATGATGTTGAAATGTGGATCTTACACGGTCACTTCAGACCTAGTTAGTGGACAGACGAAAAGCTCTTAATCACCTCATAAAGCGGAGTCTACCATAGGGGGAGGTTATGGTGACGCCTTCGTATTAGTGCACGTCAAGCTTCTGCAATCTGGATAAATGATCACAGCGGGGAATTGCTGTTACAAATTTTATGGAAAGCATCAAAATTGCGTCATATATATATATATATATATATATATATATATATATATATATATATATATATATATATATATCCTGCAAGAGTCATCCTTCGGAGGTTGAAGTGGTTATACTACAAATCCCGGGGCAGTCAGCTGATCTCACTGAAAATACTATCTGCTACTTTTTCATGAACCTTAACAACTAATTCCAAGGAGTTTTTAAAAAAATCGGCGTTGTCGGAAATATTCCGAAGGATTTCATAGCATCCACTACTTCAGGTTTTCATGTCACTGGAGATAAGTTTCTAGTTTTTTTGGCACAGTATCTAGTTTTTAACAATGTTTCGTTGTTATGAATAAACCAAGGGCGCGTGGCGCAGTGGTCGGAAGCGTCCTGCAGTACACACGTGAAATCGATCCCCGCGCGCATGCCCACCAAGCCTTCCATCTCTCAGGGTTCGGCAAATTGGTGCCAGACTTGTCTGGGAGAATGGCAGCACTGGTTCGATACATCGGTAGTTCACCGCGAGTCATTGTAAAGGCCAGATATGCATTCAGTCACCTCCAAACGATGCTTAATGAAGTCGAATGCATGGCGCATGCCTCAGGGGGTTGATCAACGCAGAGTTTTATCCTTTATCCTTTATGAATAAACCAAACTTGCTGTTTATAATTCGCTCATTTGATTATCTTCCGAATAGTTACTGAAGCTTAGTTCGAATCTTGTGGCTCATCCTTATTTTTCAGGTAATTCTATAGTAAGCGAAGACATTGATGGAACTTGTCGTACAGAGCCAGAAGTGTTTGATAATTCCATTGCGCTTGTAAAAGATAGAGGTCAAGTGTTCAGGTTAGAAGATACTGACGCCTTCCTTGCACGATGTATTGAAGATCCTGGTGCTGATCGTTCAGAAGCTGATACTTTGGTAGATCCATATTTACGGTATTGTTCAATTTTTTCAGCTTGAGCAATATTTTCATTTTAATATGGAGTTTACAAATGGGAAACTTTTTTCAGTTTAATCGGTGAAGTGCTTGCATGGGCAGCTCTTGAACACCAGCTGTTATCCGAAGGTGCTCCGGAATTCGTTAGTCCTGAATTAACAAGGTTCGCACTGCTTAAAAAACCCTCCTGTTGCTACTTTTGGACACGAAAGTTCGATCATCTAGTTTAGATCATCGCTTCTGTGCATGAAAAGACTGCTGAGCGCTGCGAGCTGTTCTGTTGAGCATGCGGTAGATTTCATATTGGATCGTTATTTTGCTAGTAACGTTCGCGATCTTTCGACTTCTCCCACAAGAGAACTTCTTTCGAAGCTGTTGTTATTGTGTAAACTGCATTGTACTACAGGATGCAGATGCATTGATGCTACCTGTTCTTCCACATACAGGAACGTTTGCTCTACTTGTTGTAAAACTTGTTGTACATAAAGTATTCACAATTCTGAAGAATTTTGGTGGGGAGGAGAAGTGAGTTTCCACTTCAGTCCTGGTTTATTGTGATTGTTGTGTATACCCTTCCGTCCTATGTAGTTACTTACGTATTAATAATATTTTACTACCTCAGATTATGCTTGGACGCTGTAAATTTGCTAATTGGAATGATTGATCCGTATGCGACGTCACTTGCATCAGCACCGGAGCTTTTTGATCATCTTGTTCAGCTAGATATTGCGGCATTGCCGAGTAGGTAAGTGGAGATGTTCATGTGTTTTCTATCGTTTTTATTTAACCACAAGGACCAGCTCTTGGTTTTTTGGCAACCTGTGTACATGGAGAGTTCAGAATATAAAACTGAACCCGTAAAAGGGGTCCTACCCATTTTCCTAAGGGTGTAAATGTTCCCTCTGAAATGTTTTTTTCAGTCTGGATTTGTAAATTAAAAATTTCGTGAAGGGAACATTGTAAACGTTGTTTAAGCCTTTAAAATTTCCAATGCTGGCGTCACAATCACTAGCGTCAGCGGTAAATTAGAGGAACTATCTTGTTATGTTCTACGAAATTCTGACTGTTCAATCGTTCAGCTGTTCATTGCACGAACTTCTACGGAAAAAATGGTGAAAAGAGTTTTTTAGGCTCCAGAGTCAGGTTTTTATCTTTGTTGAATACGAAAGGTTGAATTTTTTTTTGTCGAAAACCCTTAGATTTTGCTTTTTTTAATTCGAGCTGGCGAAGTTCATCCTCAACTGAATCATAATTCTTTAACGCTTAGCGCCCAAGCCCAATTTTAGATCTTTATTTTAGATCTTGGCATACTCCTCCATTTAAACGCGATTGTAAGCTGATAGTGGTTTTTTTTTCATGAACTCTATAGTTTGACCAGTTTGAAATTTGAAAGCTTGATAGAGAAGTTCCTTGTGCTATGGGGGGAATGTGTGTTCTTACTTACTACATGTTATTATGTTGGACCATATATCCGGCTGTGAGGTGGTCGCAGGCGGCTTGCGATACACATGTGAGCTCTGGTACGATCCAGCACCCAGACCTTACCAAACATTTCATACCAACAGGGTCGGTAAATTGCTATCAGACTTGGGATGATAGCAGCACTGATTTGATGCATGGGAAGACCACGTCAATTCATTGTATAAGCTAAATATATATTCTATCACCTCAAACGATGCTCGCCGAAGACAAATGCGTGGCTTATTTCTCAAGGATTGACGGCGAACGCTTTATTCTTTATTCTTTTACCTCGATACTCTAAACACATTGCTGTCTTTTTTTGTTTTTTGGTAATAAATGACCGCTCTTCACGTTTACTGTGCCGATCCCAGCAGTTCCCACATTCGATTCGTTTCCTCGCATCCATTATCCACGAAGATCTTCCAACTTTTACGTGTGGCTTCGGATACTGGCTGACGATTTTCTTTTCATCTTGAATGTCATAGAATGCTGATCGAGTCGATTCTCTCCGGAGTTCTGGGATAGCCGGGCTGGAGCGTTCCCAATTGAATTGCAGAAAATGTTTTTTTTTTCGCACAAATGCGATACTAATTTACTAACCCCGGAGGGATGAAAAGCTTGATTAGCCCAGAGCAGAATCGAACTAGTACCATGCTCGTGATCACCGACATCACTACCACTGTGCTATCCGCCCCTTGACACACTGGTATCAGTAATCATAATGTTAACTTTATATTTACTGCCTGTTATATTTTTTCATGACAAGGAATTATGTGTGACACAACCATAATGATGCTGAGATATTTGCAAAACTACGGACCGCAGGTGTCTGCGGTAGGGAACGAATGCGCTATTATTACCTTTATTATAAAAAAGTTAACATTGTGATTCTCACTACAACCTCAGCTAAATTGGGTTCGTTGCCGATTTGGGTTCCCCAGATCCATCCCGTTGACGGTTGATTGCTGATGGCACTGATCGATAAAACTACCTTAGAGACAGGCGAAATGAAGGACCCCCACGCTGTGGTGTTGAACGCGTTATGCCATGGGAGAGGTAATAGCGCGTTCGTTCCCCACCGCAGACACCTGTGATCCAGAGTTTTGGCAATTATCTCTGCATCATTGTGATTGCCATCAGTTTTTGAAATTCTGTTTTGCAACTTTTGTTAGATTTACGTATGTATTTCCGTATTGCTCATTCCCTCAATCCGATCACTAGTGAAATAACAGTCAGTTAAGAGCTTAACGTGGTGAAATGTCCTGAGCCGGTCAATTTCAGTGCTCAAAGTACAGTAGCCCTAGCGGAACGAACTGCTACCAGAGACAGTTTTTTTTTGCAAATTCTCGTGCCTATAGAATAGTTTGTCTTTCCTTGCACAATATCTTTGTTTCATTGGCTATTGTGTTAGTTGGCCAGTGAATTAGGGAGTTGGTCGGATTTGTCTTTTGTCCGCCATCTGTACGTGGAATGCTCGACTTTGTATTAATTCGCCACGCGGGACTTTTTTCCTTAACTGCCGTGAAAAACCTCGTGTCTGGGTTATAACATTTTATAGCAATAACAACTGTACAATAATAATATGTAATATGTGACGATATGTGGTTAAGTGGATGGATATGAGCAAGATTGAAATGAGAACAAGTGATACAATTGAAGGAAGTTAGGCGGACACTGGAGTTGGAGCACTAAGGAACTGAGGGACTGGATGAAGACCGAACGAACGCTGCGAGCACTTGAAGGCGAATGCCGATGAGCTCCCGGTATTACTTCTGTAGTGGGTGGAGCTTTGCCAGAGGGAACTAAAGACAGTGCTGACCCAGGGCATGACACGGTACATTGGGAGAAGTACATCACAAGAGGCGGTATGCCAGAGACTTTTATCGAAACTACATGTCGAAACGGTATAAAGATTTATACATTATGAATGGATAGGTTTAAGTTAGTTATAAGTAAATAATTAGTATAGGACACATGTGATATTGTAGAGAATAGGAACTGTTTAGGGAATAGTTACTATAGCTATCGAGATATTGCAGAAAGTGTAGCAGAAAAAAAGAATGCTCAGAAGTGCATATTTTCTGCCCAACACATTGAAATCAATGCATTTCGATCACTATGCGTTGTGCTTTGATCATAATCCATGAAATTACAGAACTCTTCTCATGAAAGCACTAGTGCTTATCGGAGCTGCAACGCATGATCAGCAATTACAAGAGGATATGTCGGCAAGGGTTGGCTGATTATTATTGAAATAGACTCTGATTCTCAGAGTTAAATGTTTCTACAACCCTATGGCAGAAAAAAAATTGTGATAATTGTATGTTTTTTTAGATATTAGATCCCTTAGGCCAGCGGTTTGCAACAGTTTGTCAGCAGTCGCCGAGTTCAGAAGTAGATAGTCAACTAGTAGATCTCATTCAATGCATGGATGGTGTAGCAAGGGCTAGTCAACCACACTCAGCTGCAATACTTTTCAGTAAGTTAAAGCTTTATATCTATTTTTAAGTAAGATTTTCACCTTTTCTAATCGGAATGGGACATCTATTTCTTGAGATTGCAGAATTTCTCATCCCAGTGCTCGAAAGTTGCGTTTCATTAATGAAGTCACGTTCGTATTCCCAACCAATTGTCTCAGCCATTTTATTGCTTATCCACAACGTAACAACCAAAGTTTCAGTATACGTTGATGACAAGGTTAATTTTTTTCATTTCTCAAGTATTGCAAATTTTAATACTAAATTTGATGTAATCTCCCAACAATTTACCACCTCATCGTGCCCGGGAGATGTTTCTGGGTGTCGGGCTGCGATGTACAGCGAAGGGATTTGCACCCTTGGCAGGGTCTCCCAAGCTGAGAAGTAGTCTGGCTTTCCATCAGGAAGCCCAGCTTAGAGTAAACCAATACGAGGATCCACCACCGTCCTGGTGTCAAACTAGTCGCATGTCGCCAACTCTCCTTGTGAGCCACAAGAGCGGTAAATGCCAGTGGAGGTGACGACCTGCAACCTTGGGATGCCAGGGAACCACAATGGCTAAACCACCAAATCTCTGAAAAAGTGGAGGTAATGTAGGGACCCGCACAACCATTGAGGGGGGGAGTGGCATCCAGGTATCCAAATAAGTAAGTAAATTTGTTGTGAAGTTTTATTGTAGCCAGAGGTCCTAGAATTTAAAATTAAGGGAAGTATGCTGGATTAACTTCGTAAAATAGATATTTTATTCTGTACGATGACTTTCAAAATTTGTGACAAAATCGTTTGTTTGCGAAGAGATTTAAGTTACGTACGAGAAAACGTTTAGTTTCTTTACTTGCAAAGCGTTTTCATTTATTTTTTTAGTGTTTTTGTTTCGCATATATGTTTATAACGTAGTTTTACGTGTAGTATATAAAATGCTTTAGGAAGACTCTGCCACGTTATATCGTACTATTATAATGATTGTTGATGTTTATCGTTCGGAACAAGCAGCACGATTTGTTGATATGACGGAAAACGACGAAGATAAGGGGAATGATTTGGTAATATTTTCTGAAATCCATGAAAATGATCCTGGTCGAGTGTCTATAGGTCTTTCATTTATTACCGTTTAGATCATATTCTTAGATATTCTTTCTAATGTTCTGTCGAAAGATATTCTTGAAGGTGGTGAAGATAATGTGGCTACTGGAGCACAGGTATGGCTCTTGGTTCAGGTTTCCCTTAAATAAGTTAGGAAGTATTGTGCTTGAAAAAATTGTTTGTTGACCCAAAAATTTGGAAGTGCTTGCTTGTATTTTGTCAGTTGTGCTCTTAACAAGGTTGATATCGGATAGCACTTGTTTTTTCTCGAATTTCTTTTTGTTTCTAAGCTGTTCTGGAACGTAAAAGTACTCTGTTTCTCAGGTTGCGTTGAGATCACTGGAGATGTTGCTAAGTGTTATGAATGAGGCTGTATTAAAGCTACCTGACCTGGCTATGAAATTCTTCCGTCTAGTGCTCTATCTGGTTGAGTTTTCCAGAGAGGCGTTGTCGATCATGTCAGCCGACCTCCTAGTTGCACTTTGTCGGTGCCTTCAGGTTGTGTTTAAACCCATTCCATTCCTTCATTAATAGATAAGGCACTTTTTTAGTACAACCATGAGGATGTTGAGATGTGAGCAAGCGGTTAATTGCTGATATAGCCGTTAGAGTAAAAAAGAACTAGCTGAGAAAATGGCAAAGCAAAGGTCTCAGTTGGGGTGGTGGATAGCGCGTGAGCCCCGGAAAGGGTAATCACGCGTTCGAAGTTGGCGTGGACTCCGGGTTTTGCAAATATGTCAGCCTCATTGTGATGATTGTACTTCACTTAAGACTGCCGTGGCCAAGTAATGGGCGGCATACATAAGTTGGAACACTTCTTTGTTTTTATAATTGTTTTATATGTAATAATACATTGGGAGTTGGTTTTGATCGGCGAATGATCAGCGATAATATAACAGCTCGCAAAAATCGATGTCTCTGTCGCCCTTGATGAAACTCATAAGTCGTAATGGATGCCATTAGTCGCTTTCCGATCAACAAAAAAGTCAGCTGCTACATTAGTAAAGGCCTGAGAACACTGTGTCACGGCTATATTGGGTTCTCAGGAAAGACCACGTCTAACCCGCATCCTACATGTCAATAAAGGAAAAAAGAACGTTCCCGAAACAGTAGCCGAGCACAAACCCAGCAATCTGTTTAAATGACGTTTGCGAAAGGAAAAAACAGTCAGAGTTGGTTTTCGCCTTCCACGTGAAGTCGGTAGATCTTATTATGTGGTGTTTATTATAAAATATTTTTTCGACAAGTAGTGGACAAATACTAGTTTTTACTGGGTTGTCACTTATTGCACTGCTTTATTTCAGTATTTGAGATTATGACAGTATTGCCGTTATCTGAAAAAATTGAGCAGCCTGAGTTATACGCCCAAACCTCATTCTCATATAACTGGTGTTTGTTGCTAATTTTGAAAGCATTTCGATTTGAAACCCACCAAAAACTGCTAAAATGTTCCCAGGTTGTCGACACAAGCGGTCGCCGTAGTTTGTGGATTTGGGAGAGGTTGAAAAAATCTAGGTTCACTCTAAGTCATCGCCTATGATATTGTATTGTTGAGCAGCTCCACTCCTTACGTGATATGCCATGTCTTCGTGTCAGTCTGATACATTTTGGTCGTAGAAGTTGGTGTGTCGAAGAAAAGGATTTGACTAGAAAGTCCCTGTTATCTATTCTTTACTAGTTTTTTTTTCCAATTCATTAACAATCCTTGCAATCTGCTTCGTTGCGAGGTCCTACACGATCATTTTATAGGTAGAATTGATTACCAACCGTTTGAGGTGTGTTGCATTCGGATCTAGCTTGTTTTCTTACATTCTAGAGCGGCACCCTTATGATGTTGAAGTTGCTAAACGAACTTCCTGACTAAAGAACTGAAACATATTTTTATAAAGCTTTGGAATCGTCGTTTCTATGAACAGCTCGTAGTCTCAGATCGGATCTTAGTTGATTAGCCACTCATCTACAAAAAGATGTCTGTCTAGGATGTTGTGGCCATAGACGGCATGTATTACAAATCATTTTAAGATATTAATCATTTTTTTCTTGGAAGTGATCCGAATCTTCATATGGAAGTGGAAAAGCTTCTCGAATTCAGCACAGAATAATGCCGTTATGGAGGTTTCAAAGAGAAACTATCTTATGTTTGTGGTCGATATCCGCATAAGTCCTACACGATTCGAATGCTTTTATTCCTTGAGCTGACTATAGTTTGCATAGAATCCTATCTGTATGTACAGGCTGGTGAGTAACAAGTTCTGGTGCTCTTTTCTTGGTGCTGAGACTGGAGACAGAGGTTAAACAGGCGACTTTCAAGAATCTTCGTAGAAGTCAATGTGATGTGTAGCACTAATAGCATGTACGAGAAAACCTAATTCACCATTACCTCATGACAGTACCACGGCTAATAATAGTCCCATGATTTTTTCTATTTCTTTTTACTTGACCCGTCTTCACATTTACTGTGCGGATACCAGCACTTCTCACATTCAATTCGTTTCCTTGCATCGACTGTACACGAAGACCTTCCAACGTTACGTGTGGTTTCGGTTGTTGCTTGAAGATTTTTCATTTTATCGTGATTGTCGTAGAATGCTGGTTGAGTTGATTCCGCTTGAGTTCTGAGATAACCAGTCTAGAGTTTTCTAGCAGATTTAGAGCGTTCCCGCTTGGATTGCAGAGAGTGATGCTTTCCCAGACAAGTCGGGTACCAATTTCCCGACCCAGGAGGGATAAGAGGCTTGATTGGCACAGAGAGAAGTCGAACTAGTACCATGTTCGTGATGACAGACACCACTACCACTATGCGGTCCCATGATTTACTTGTTTAATTTAATTGCTTGGATTTGGGCTCTGTCCATCATCATCGAGTAACCAGTCGGCAAATCACAGGACTTTGTTATCATCACAGGAATTGCTGTTGTACTGAAAAAATAAATCGTAACTCACCAAATCTCCCTCATATCCACAATAGCTAACACTTCCAGTGATGACGACTTGAGACAGCCCATGCACGGTGTATAGAGGAAAAATCACGCTCCAGGACCAGCACTCATTCCAAATCACCAGCATTTAGCACGTCAATGGGAGTAAAGATCCAGAGACTAGTTGTAATCGATTCAAAGCGGATCCAGTCACCGCTTTGAATTATAGTTCCAGGAAGACCAAACAAACGTAGAAACCGCTAGGATACGTGACGACGAGATATACTTCTATGACATCAACGGAGAAACCTGGAATTTAAATAAATTTCAATCGCTATAGAAACAACTTGTTAAGGGCGCGTGTGGCGCAGTGAACGGAGGCGCCCTGCAACACACACGTGAAATCGATCATATCACCCACGGCCCACCAAGCCTTCCATCCCTCCGGGGTCGGCAAATTGGTACCAGGCTTGTATGGGAGGATAGCAGCACTGGCTCGATACATCGATAGGCCAACCGCGAGTCATTGTAAATGCCAGATGTACATTCAGTCACCTCCAAACGATGCTTAAAGAAGTTTGATCAGTGGCGAGAGCTTTGTCCTTTTTTTTTATGGAAATAACTTGTTAAGACATTTGCCTGTTTTATCACACAGGCCTCACATGGATTGATAATGTGCCTCCTTTTCACGTTAAAATATCCCAAATGTATCCCGAAGATATCCCAAATGCGTTACACACAATGTTCATGAGTATATAAATAGGTATGGTTGCGTATATGTAGATGGTCCCATACCCATCGGTTCAAATAAAATTCTGCTACCAAATAACCTGAAAGGACATCGAAGACAATATGGTGTCATCTGTTGCATAAAAGGGGTACGTTGATTGCAGGTGAGGTCAGCAAGGTGTTCGAGTGCTGGTGTGTTTAGCGAGCTCCAACGATCGTAACGCCTAACGTGCTATCCATGTTTGTCCTGTGTAAATTATTGAAAATAACGTACCATAGGGAATCGTATAGGATGTGTGGTGTTGTTCGTACCATTCGCTCTATAGCGGGGTAGGTACAGCACTGGTGACTCACTCGCAATCACAACTGCTACAAATAGTGCGAGAGGTTGACTGTTAGCTAAATTGGTACTTTTTTAATAAGGAACTTTAAGGGAGGAATGACATCACAGTATGGCTCAGAGATTGCGTGTACATCAATGGAAGCGCTTACCGAAATAGTCAATTACTTCACAATGATGAAACATCCGATTCCTCCGTTACTCGCCCAGCATTTCACGGAGACAATCCCAGTCAGTTAACTCGAAACACTTATTTTCAGTTAAAATCGGCATTAATAAATAAGTTGTTTTGTATCTTACGAACTCTGGTTGATGACTTAATACGAAGTTGGGTTTTTAGTTTCGAATAGCTAATGCTTCGAGTACTTCTTTTCCTCATAGCCTTTTTTCTACGTTGTGATTTTCACAGTCGAATTTTTTCTTTTGTTATTTTTGATTTGTGGTGAACTTCTTTCAGTTAGCGTTCGAAACTTGTTTGGAGAATAGCTGTGAGAATGCAGTGTTTAACGACGCAGTTTCGTGTCTCTATAGTTTAATCTGCTTCGATAAGGTATTTATTTTTCACAAATATATATCTTATGTACCTCGGATACTGTTCAGTTTGCTATTCATTTATCTGAAACTTAATACACAACGGCAGCGATTTGGTTATATCTGTAAATAGGTTCTTACGAACTGCCTTCTTTAGCTAACGCGGGGTTGGTATAGATGTTCCTACTGTTGTTGTTGTAACCTCGCGTCGCTTAAAAAGGTCAATTTGTAAGAACATATTTACAGGTGTATCGATTATTATGCCGGGGTTTATAGAAAGTCGAACTTTTGAGCTGCTAAATGATTAGATTAATCGTGATATGGATGGTTATAGTTATAACCAGGTATCAAAAGTGATACAGCACCCATATATCGCTTGCTCTGAAGAATTTCTTCAAGGAACTCATATATGCCGGCGTAAAAACAAATGCTATGGGTCAGTGAAGGCTTAGTCATCTACACGCCAGTACGACCTGAAGCAGTTAATGAATTGAGTTCTAATGAGCATATCATGCCTTTATATGAGTTTAGAAGACAGTTATTTTCCTAAATGTTTGTTTCCTATTTTCTGCCTACTACAATTTTTACGGGTAGGGTGTTATGCGAAACACAACCACAACGATGCTGAGATGTTTGCAAAACTCCGTACCGCAGGTGTCTAAGGTGAGGAACGAATGCGCTATTGTCTTTTCCGGGGAGTGGCGCGTTCACCACCACACCATGCGGGTCCTTCGTTTCGCCTGTGTCTCAGCTGGTTCTATCGATCAGTGCCATCATCAATCACCCGTCAACGAGATTCATTAGAGGAGCCCACATCGGCATTGAATCCAATTAAGCTGAGGCTTCAGTTGGAATCACAATTTTACCTTTTTATTTTCTGTCTACTACAATTTTTACGGCAGGGTATTATGCGAAATAGAACCACAACGATGCTGAGATATTTACAAAGTGGGTTGAATGTTGATGTGGGCTCCCCCAGATCAACCCCGTTGATAGATGATTGCTGATGGCACTGATCGATAGAACTAGCTGAGATACAGGCGAAACGAAGGACCCGCATGGTGTGGTGGTGAACGCGTTACTCCCCGGAAACGACAATAGCGCGTTCGTTCCCCACCGCAGACACCTGCGGTCCAGAGTTTTGCAAATATCTCAGCATCATTGTAGTTATTTTTTGTGCTAAAAGTTCCAGTGAAACTATTCAGCTGGCATTTGATCGTTTCGTTAATCAAATGGTGTCAAGTAAAAGCAATGAAGGAGTGTCGAACAAACTAAGAGAAGAGTTTGCGAAGTTGCTACCAGACGATCTGAAACCTGGGAGAAGAGAAAGGTGGGCAGTGTTTTTGATACTTTGAAATAAGCAAGTGCTACTGGTTAATTCTGTAGTCCAAAAATTCAATAAGTGGTTTATACTGTTTAAATTAGGTCTCAGGCAATTCCTGTAGGTATATAGGTGTTGTTTTATCATGTGCTGCACAAGTCAAAATGGGAAATGTTTTGGGTTGAGTGAGCAGTCAGAGTACATTAAATTCACGCAGAGGAAGGGAAAACTATAAGAAAACTGGCTTCCGTTCCTAAACGTTCAAATTAACCCATCCGAAAAACGGCCACCTTACAAAATGGTAGCGAAGGTCAAGTAACAAAAAAATGCGGGCTTATTACCTCCCCCTCTCGCCTCTCATACACAAGAAGGGCGCTTCTGTGAAAAATGTCTCGGCTGGCCACCAGCGTGTGCAAAGGGAGAGATCGGAAGGAAGAATCCTTGGATTTGGTGCAGCAAATGGCATCTCCAATGTTTACGAAACGGTATGGTTTTGTGATTGGCGAAACTTCGGTGGGCTTTGCGAAAGCTTTTTCCAGCCTTTGCGTCTTCGACCATAACTACTGCTGATCTCTTTTTAAGATCTTTTATCGCCTTTCTACATTGTTTTGCAAGTTCGGAAGTGAATTATCGGTTGCCAAAAGCTGGTGTGGTTCCCGTTGACTTATTATCTCGAGTATTTCTGGAGAAGGCATCGCTTGGAGCCTTTTGACCTGCCAGCTTCCATAGCGCGCTAACGTGATGTTGGATAAGCCGGTCGTATTCCTTTTCGATATTATCAGTAGCGCAATCTTCATAGGAGTCGACTACGGACTGAATAAATTACAATTTGTGAAGATTTTGGGACTTCTTTTTTTTGAATTTAGAAGCTTTTTCTCCTTTCCGCGAGAAATGAAATTTTGGATGAGGGAGGCGATGGTCTGATTCCGTGTAGAATCATGGGACAACACTGACATCGGTTAGGCAAAACCTTCTATTTACTATGATCTGGTGTATTTCGTTATGGTACCCTCGATTGGGAGACTCCCACGTCCAGCGTTGGTGGTGGGGTTTCTGGAATTGCAGGTTACCATGAACGGTCGTGGTCGTCACGATAAACTTAAACAGCGGCTCACCCTCTTCGTTTCTTTCTAATCCGTGGGTCCCAATGTGACGTTCTTCAGACGTACTTCTTGGTCCAGTTTTAGCGTTAAAATCTCCAGTAATGGCCTTTAAGAATGCATAGTCTTCTCTGTACAACTTCTCCAGTACCTATTGAACGGTTCATCTTCGTCTTCATCAGAGCTTGATGTTGTAGGTATGTAGTGGAGGAAGATTGTCGAAGCCGTTATTGATCCACATTGCCGAGTCGATTGCTCATTGCCTAACTTGTCTTGACGAGAACTCCGACGCCACCGACTTCTGCACTGTAGTATGCTCCGAGGGAACAGTTCTCGAGTGTTGTAGACGGCGTTTGTGGACGGCGGCTTGTCGTCTAGGCCAGTCCGATGACATCTTACCTTGTCCATTTTGCTTGCGTGAGCAGGTCCTCTTTCGAGATCTCAGTTGCAAGTTAGCGTGCACTGTAGGTGCAAATCTTCACCTTAATTCTTCGATATCTAGACAGCCTAGAATAGCCCTGAGATTTTAGCAGCATCTCCCGTACTGGTCCTACCTAACACTGCCCGGTTTGGAGCTCGTTTGGCATCAGAGTATGAGGGCCATTTGTTTTGGTTACTGTGTTTGGCATTTGATACCCACGTATTGCTTGCTGAGGTCTAAACGTGGTGGGTGGGTATGCTCACAGTTAGCTTTCCAGTCTCTCCCACAGTAGACGAGGAGCTTATTTATTGGAGGCGACTCCTAACCACCTCCCATATAGTTCCCACTTAATTGTTTGCAGGCTTTTGTTCAATTTGACTTGTAGAATACAATGTGCGTAGACCTTTTTGGGGTTCGTTATTTACTTATTTATTTATTTATGGTTTATTGTACACAATCTCATTTTTAGGATTGCTTTTGTTCAAAGAATGGAATATTTTTTGAGCGAAATTCAAGGTTTGTTATCTTACAACTGAAGACGAGCAGATTCTAGGAAAAATAAAGTGGTAAGTGGACCACATTAATTTGCCTTACTCAGCGGAGTATTTAATGATGGGTTCCATCGGCCGAATACACAAGTTTGTGCGATCAAAATCTCTTGTTTGATGAAATTGCTATCAGTTGTTTTTCTCATTCCCTTTGGTTTTTCAAATGTACCTGTCTTCATTTTTAACACTGCTGTCTTAATTTTTCAAATACGCTGTAGAACAGGTAACAATAGACGACCTTTCCCTTTTTTGCTTGTATTATGCTGAATTCGTTAGTATATATTTTTGTTTTCAATATCCTCTATTGATGACGTTGACATGTAGACCTACAATCTCGCTCTTTTCTTTAATTTAGGAATGTATTGTATTGCATAAAAATTTTTCCTTGATCATCTTACACGTTTAAGTTTTTTCAGTAACGGACGAGTTACTGTAAATGCTACAGTGGTGCCTATTGATTAGTGTTAAGATTAGTTCCATTCCTGAAAGATGTGTATTTCTTTATATATATCGGAAATAACTGCAGTTTACTTGTTTTTGAGGGGATCGTTGTTTGCCTTTTTTTCCTACTAGGATCGGTAGAACTAATGGCTAGTACGAACTAGAACTAGTACGATAATGATGTTGATAGAGCGAAATCAACCATGGCTGTTTAGATTGACCATAATCCCTGAATGTTTGAAGTGAACTCGATGAAAAAAGAAATATATGCTTAATAACATGACTTTCTAATATTTCTTAACCGTCAGTTGTGAAACGAGGGTTTATAGCAGGCGTTCTCATCAAACTTCGTAGCACACGTCACCAGTGCAACTCATTTTGTCAGCCATAGGCGTTTTAATCAATCATCGAGGGAGTCTTTGAAGTATGTTTTTTTCTGGGCAAGTTGCATAAATAATGGACGCTATCATGATGGGAAATTTAGCAAACGTTAACGTTATTACCACAAGGTTCAGTAGTGGTGGCTGAGCATCAAAGCAGAGAAGCACAATGATGTCAGAGCGCAAGAGCTTACGGAGAACCAAAATATGATCATCTTAAGAAGCTGGCTTGCATTCATTTTCACCCATCGAACGAGTTCTTCGTTATGCGATGTGTCAAGATGTTATCAAGCTTTTTTCCTATAATATCGTTAACAATGGTACGCGCAACCATTGAGACTCGTCAAATGGTTCGTTGGGTTCTTCACAGGAGAAGTAGTTTACTGTGGCAACTTTCTGTCGTGATTTTTTTGATATGGGTATGAACAAATGTTAGATTGTGTTGAAGTGTTTATGTGGAAGATCTTTAACTCATAAGTAGATGCCTAATTCGAATACATATTTTACTTATTGGGATGTACGCTTTTATACATGACGGGCCACCACGTATCATGCGGGTCTCACTCCATAATTCCGGTCGTTTTCCCCATATCCACAATCCACGAAGGTCTTCAACTTTGAATTTGGCTTATGCTTGGGAAATTTTTCGTTTTGAGTGCCACTGGTAGGTGATCAAGCGCATTATCCTTGGAATCCTTTGATAGCATTGGTAGGGATTCTCAGATCTTCACTACTCTTTATGGATCAGAGGGAGTAAACTGGTCGACAATTTTGAAAACAATTTACCGATCTCGCAAAGATGGACGCTCGGTTGGTTTGGACCATGGTCGAACCAGAGCTTCGTGCGTGTTATTGACCGCTACTGCGCTATGCGCGCTATTCTAATTATATAACTTCAACGAAGCTGGGATATTTGCAAAACTCTGGACCGCAGGTGCCTATGAGTGGGGGAACGAACGCGCTATTGTCCTTTCCGGGGAGTAACGCGTTCACCACCACACCATGCAGGGTCCTTCGTTTCGCCTGTCTCTCAGCTAGTTCTATCGATCTTTTTGCCATATCGATCTAATTATATATTTTAGTTGAAACTTGCTGCTCTTCCGAAGCATTTGGTGCTTTCTTAGAAATGCTAGAATGCGTTATGTCTCTAAGATCTGGAATATCTGTGCAAACGAGTTTCACAAGCAACGTCCATTTTTGGGATATCTTAGTAAACTCCATGACTTACAGAATGTGCAAGACAATTACTATGATCTGCCTCACCGCAAAACGCTTTTTTAAATTAGACTTAAAAGCTAACAGAAAGTTTATGCACTTATATTGGTGCTTCTTCCCTTGTTATTCATTGTGGAGAGTGATGCCTTCTTTTCGACCCATTACGTAGACAAGTTTTTATACCACATTTGGAAACGAAACGACAAAGAATCATCTTCACTTTGTTCGTCTTTAGCATGTTCGCCTATCGACGCCTTGATTTCCATGCATATATGCCTAAGAGTGATTTAGTCTTTGAGTCGAAAACACACAGATGCGTCCATTGTGATAGTAATCAAGCCTTCATGTTCTCTAGCTAATTGGAATAACTTTAAGACCTACGGAGCTTATGACATTGGAGATCTTGCTCGACAGACGTTGCTACATCACCTAGTGTGTCGTAGTAAACATGGTAGGGGTGTCATGATAGTTCTAATAAATTTTTTTATAAAGTGGATACTTCAACAGTATATTCAGAAAAACTTAGAAAAAATAAGAGAGGTATAAAAGGATGAAATAAAAATAACATTTTTATGTATCATTATAGTGGTAAATGAAAACTTCTCGTATAAGTCTGTAGTTTACACCGCACCAACTAGCTAAGAGAAACTCTTGAGGTTCTGAAATTTCCTAGCTAGTTTGGCAAATTGTCGAATATTTTCGAAAAAAATCAATATTATAGCAGAAGCATCTAGACAGTATCACAAATGTGATTACTTTAACACAGAGGCCGAAATCCACCAAGTAAACTTGTTTTTGATGCTAGTGGAATTTTAGTCATTAAACTCTTAATACACCACTAATCCGTGTTTAGAATCCTAAATACACTACAATTACAAGAACTGGATGTTTTTCTAAAAAGTGGACCTACGGTTCCACTGTTTAGAAAACCACTCGGTGTAATGCAGTGGTTAGAAGTGTCCTACAAAGAAAAGGTGGTCTTTTGTTCGATCCTACGACCTGTTGTAACCAAGCTCATATCTCTCCAGAATCGATCAGATGACACTAGACTTCTGTGTGCAACAGTGATTTCATGCTTCAATAAGACCTACAAGCCGTTGTAGGCAAAAATATGCATTCAATAACCTCAACCATACATGCCAGAGCCGAATGCACAGTACATCCGTAAGGGATTGGTAAATGGCGAAAGCTGTATTGCTGCTATTATGATTATTACTATTATTACTAATATTATTTTTGTAAGCAGCTTTGACAAGACAGTGTCGCGTTGGTAACTATTGTTATTATTTGTGGTTCGAATAGTAACTGAGCTGGCGCGTTTGCTGAATCAATTGATATTCCTTCTAAATTCCTTCTAAATATCGTAGAGATGTAACACGTTATTAATTGCAACTAGCAATAATCGACGCCAGCACTAGTCGACCGAGAACTTAACCCGTTCTCCTTCTAGCTATTTTATAGCACTGCATGTTTTTGTCCATCTGATATGAATTTTGTATTTTAAGGATGCAATATCGTCCTTGCTCTTTGGTTTCGAGAGAATTGAAATTATTCACATTTAGGGGACGAGTATTCAACTGTTTACTTCCTGATTAGTGTGCTGTTACATTCGGCTCAGAGGACACAGTTCACCGTCGTAGTTATTCTGAAATGCTGTCATGCTCTCCGTCACATATTGTTGTCGTTAATTGCGGGGCTCTCTTCAACGCCTTTCTCAGGAATCCGTGGATTAAAACGAAGCGTTTAGATTCTCATGAAACGAAAGTCCTTTTCAATGTTGAGTAGAGTTCTCAGCTCGTGTACGCCTATTTCGGTCATTATTTTTCGGGAATATGATGGTAAAATTCCACAACGTTTTTTAAATAATTCTTTATAAAGATAAAGATAATATCGAGCTTTTGGCGCTGATCAATTCGTAAACAATGGCTCGTCCATTTGATCCCACTACGTATCAAAGAGCTGAATGAATGCATCTTTTGAAAGAATTTGTGAGGCCTATCAAATTATCATTTCAACACTTTTTTCTCCTTTCAGACGGGCAGCAATGTACAAGTTCACAGACTTAGGAGAGCTATGGGGACCTTCCAACGGTTTACCACCTCATCGTGGCTGGGAGGTGTTCCTGGGTGTCGGACTGCGATGTACAGCGGGGGATTCGTCCCCCCGGCGGGGTCTCCCAAGCTGAGAAGAAGTCCGGCGTTTCCATCAGGAAGCCTAGCTAAGAGTAAACCAATACCAAGATCCACCACCGTCCTGGTATAAAAAGTCGCATGGTGGTAAATCTCCCTCTGATCCACAAGGGCTGCGACCGTCTGTCGTGGTGACGACCTCGGGGGCAGACTTTGGCTAGGCTATCCCCGAGATTCCAGGGAATCACAATGGCTTAACCAGCAAATCCCCCGAAAAATGGTGATTCTGCTGGGGCTCGCTACAACTAGTGACGAGGGGCCGTTCAAGTATCAAGTAAGTAAGTATGGGGACGTGGTATGCATGATTTCGAATGAATAACGACATGTGTGCCAAGAAATCTGTAACCACTACGATACCTATGTTCTTGAGAGTCGCTTACCTCTGCCACGGATCTATTTCGAACATTGACAATCACAATAGCTCCTCGGAAATACCACTTTTACTCGAATATAGTGTAGCAATGTTGTGCGGTAGTGCTGCAATATCATCCACGTATTCACCGTTCTTCAGCCATTTTTGATCCAAAATTATGGATTGTGGCCACAAATTGGCATTGGTGTTGGAAAGGTAGGTTTGAAGGTATCGCGATTTGTGAATGTATGAAAGAAACCGTACGTAGATCTTGTAGCTGCTCGTTTTTCTCGATATGAAATCCATTCCAGTCCATATCTTCTAATAGTAATGTTTCTCGGAATGAATTGATGATGAATTTGATGTTACTTAGTGACGAGGTAACACGCCCATTATACCAGAAGCCCTATTATGAACCCTGAAATAAGCGAAATTTTGCAGTCATCTGGTCATTTCAAACCGTTGATGTTTCTTGTGCAAGGAAACGTTGTAATTCAATTGTTTCATTGCTTTTTGAGGTAGTATTTTTTTATTTTACATGACCAGTGTTCACATCTATGCAGATCTCAGCACAACTCGTCTTCCTCATATTCATCGTCCACAGGCGTTTCTGAACATTTTGAGTGAATGTCCCACTGCCGCTTGAGAATGGTCGTCTTGTTTATGAATGTCGTTGAATAGTGGTTGAGTTGATTACTCCTGGAGTCTTGGAATAGCGCACCTAGAGTGTCCCCACTCAGATTTCAGGGAGTGGGCTGATCATGGAGAACTCTAGTGCCAACTTCCCGACATCAGGAGATGACAGGCTTGGTGAGCTTGGAAAAGGATCGAACCAGAACCGTGCTCCTGATGATCGACATTAATACCACTGCGCCATCCGTTTCCTATGCGGTTTCCTTACTGATTAGAGATATAAGAATTTCTAGAAAAGTTGTTTAAATGTAGTAATGTAGTTTGGCAGATGTAGTTTGGAGATGCCCTCTCAATTTTCATTGCTTTCATGTAGATATTTGCTTTCCTCTGCTAATCGACAAGAAACTTCCTGAGAATGCCGTCGCTTCTCAGAAAACGGAATAACGAATATTTATAATACGCATCCTCGTCGAGGGAACCCAGTGTAGGTCATTATGTAGGACAGATATGCATTCAATAGCCTCTTAGATGTTCTATCGAGTCGAAATTCTGGGGCATCATTGGCAGTGATAAAAGCCGAATCCTTCACAGTTATTCATTCTCGTCACAAGTTAAATGAGTTCTTGATTGTACTGTCAGTGATTTTATACTGTTTAGTTTATCGTTAATGTTTCTAACTAAAGATATCTAATATTGTTCCTTTCTAAAAAGACTACTAACTTAGTACTAAGGGCACATGTGGCGCAGTGGTCGGAGGCGCCCTGCAACACACACGTGGAATCGGCCTCAGCGCCCACGGTCCACCAAGCCTTCCATCACTTTGGAGTTGGCAAATTGGTGCCGGTCTTGTCTGGGAGGATAGCAGACTGGCTCGATCCATCGGTAGGCCACCGCGAGTAAGGGCCAGATATGCATTCAATCACCTCCAAACGATGCTTAATGAAGTCGAATGCATGGCGCATCCCTCAGGGATTGATCAGTGGCGAGAGCTTTATCCTTTTATCCTTTTAATGCAGTCTTGGCTTTAATATCACGAAAGCAGAACAGCAGAATTCCGACGTGGTAGGGTGTGGAAGCAGACAGCTTGCTGGGAGACATCTTTAACTACATTTGTAATGTTTGTTGTTTCAATTGGTAAAGTTCTTAGTGAGCTAAGATATATGTGGTTAAAAGTGAAAGGCGAGATTAATATTGTCCATCTATGAGTCATTTATGGCTTATAAGTCATGAATTTGTTGTGCTCTTAATGTTGCCTTTGTATTTTTGGTAAGCAACTGCAAGCGCTTCCAATTCTCCATTCAAAATTCTGAATTCGAAAGAAGCTGGCTGCATTCATTTCATGAATTTTGTTGTGCTACTTAAACTTTTCTAAACCTACATTTCAGATTGACTATATTCAACCTGTTCCAGAACTTCAAACACCATATTTACTTAACTATTTATATACGGATATTTGTAAGACACGTCTTCCCATTTTATGTGTATCCCAATACTTTTTTCATTCGATTCGTTGTCTTAGATCCGTTATCAACGAAGCCTCCCTATTTACGTGTGGGTTCGGCTGCTACTTAATGATTTTATCCTAATGAATGCCACTGAACGGAGGTTGAATTGCTTTTAATTGAAATCCTAGCGATAGCTATTCTAGAGCGTTCCGAGACACTTAACATACACAATATATAATATATTGCCGAACATTGTGGTTATAATAGGGATTCCTCCAAACAAGGCTTCTTCCCGATATGTAGAGTCTGTAGGTTTGGTTTCCCTGGAGTGGAGTCGGTCCAGTAAGCGTGCATTTATTATTGCACTGCCTTTGCAATTATTGCGATTCCCCCGGCTGAACAGAGTGTTTACATGGAATTTTGTTATACATCGGTTTAAATGCTTGTACTGTTTTTACTACTTACTAAAGTGTAGAGTTAGTGTAAGCTTTTTCGCGTTCTTCCCACTTGTTATCTCAAGTGTTCCCTGCTTTCATTATTGGTCCTCCCTTTTTGTGAAAAAGCGTGGAGATTTTCTCATCAGATCTGGCGAATTCCCAGTATGTCCTTAGTTTTAGATAATTTGCGAGCTAATGAGTGATGAGCACTTTTAGAGATTGACCCTTATCGCAGGGAAGATAAGATGTACTCCCGATTAACATTAATTGGATTTCGGGTTTTTCATAACTCCGGATAATTTCCAAATAACTGAAGTTCATAAGAATATATGAGGATTTGATAAATTTATAAAGCGAAGCTTGGCGTATGACTCAGAGTAGAAGTAACCCCTGATGTCCGACACTGAATTTTAACAGTTCCCAGGATCGACTTTCTATTAACCTCGGCATTGGAATATGAATGCGTCGTTTTCTTGTTCAGCAATCGCGAGGTTGTTAAACAGCATACATTTACTTCCATAGAAAAACACAATACAATGCAACAGTAGCTGACGTTTCGGCAGTATCGCCTTCTTCAGAGCCTGGAAGGTTATACTGATATACAATTTACTAGGTCAAACGCTTCAATAACACTTACAAAAAGACGAAAAACTATGGTGGTTGCATGGTCAGCGGCTTCTCGAAAAAACCGCTTTTTTGCGTGCCTTCCAATGAGGAAGACTAGAACATCTGATTATAGTCGCATATGGTTGATGACTGCACCATCCCACATCAGAAATTGATGCGAACATACGGGGTCTGGTCGCGTATGACCTCTGGGCATTCATCCCTGCTATTCATTGTAGCGTTTTTTGGCATTTATCCAAAAAGCCTCAAGAAGTTTTCGCGCTGGTGTTTTAGTCTCCTGCGTAAGGATATTGACTTTTACTTCAAAATCGTCTCCGCTATGCTTTTGTATCCTATGCGTGCCTAGTGGGGTAGTGAATTTTAAATCACTATAAGTGAACTGAAGCAGAATTTTCAGTTGAACGAAAAACCATTAGAATCCATACATTTTTTCCAGGAAGATAGAAATTTATCTACTTCAGCAGAACCGAATTCAGAAGTTAACTTTTTATTTACTGCCTACTGCAGTTTTTCACGGCAGGGTATTATATGTGATACAATCGCAGTGATGCCGAGATATTTGCAAAACTCAGGACCTCAGGTGCGTGCGGTGGGGAACGAACGCGCCATTACCTTTTCCTGGGGCTAACGCGTTTCACCACCACACCAAGCGGGTCCCTCGTTTCGCCAGTCTTTCAGCTAGTTTTCTATTCGAATTCTATGAGAATTTCTATCAGAATTCGGAAGCTCTCAGAGCGAAGAATTTTACAAAGGAATCTCTTTCACTAGCTTCTTTGTTGGGGATTTCTCCACTTAGTCGTTGTCAAAATGCTTGAGTAAAGTGGTAATTAGCGAAAGGTCCGATATCCACAGTGGGTGAAGCAGAGTGTCATAGCCAAACTCATTCAACTTCTACAGAGTTGGTTGAGCGACATCTTGTTGAAAGTAGTGGTCCGAAATTGCCTTTTTTTAGGAGCTGTTTTTCACATCGAAATGCGATTTTAAAAGTGGTCGTTTTTGTTGCGTAACGACATTCAAATTTCTAACAGACGAACTCTGAATGCCTTCAGGGAATTCATCGCTTCGAGAGTTTCATAATTCCGTTTTGTTAGAATAAGTGAACTAACATGTTCTTGGCGAAATCTTGTAGATTCCAAAGGTTCTTAAACAGATAAAGGACCACGCATTCATCGTTTATCAGTGCCTCAGGGACGCTGCATTTATTCGAATGCGTTAACCCGTTCGCAACATAACAGGCTTTTCGACAACTGACGATGATTTCTTGACTATTACTTGACCATTATAATATAGAAGTAGTTCACAACTTTGCAGATTTACAGCAGAAGCTCTGCACTATCGCTCTGAATGCGTATATAACTTCACACAGTGTCCTTTCAAAGGGCGGGTGTGGCGCAGTGGTCGGAGACGCCCTGCAACACACGTGGAATCGATCCCCGTACCCATGGCCCACCACGCCTTCTATTCCTCCGAGGTCGCCAATTGGCACCAGCCAGACTTGTCTGGGAGCATAGCAGCACTGGCTGCATATATCGGTAGGCCACCGCGAGTCATTGTAAAGGACAGATTTGCATTCAGTCACCTCCAAACGATGTTTAACGAAGTCGAATGCACGGTGCATTCCTCAGGGGATTGATTATCGCCGAGATCTGTATTCTTTTTTATTATCCTTTCAAATCCACATTATGTTTACAATCAAAATTTTCAAAAAGGTCGACAGCGAAATTTAAGTTTTTAAACGTTCCAATGGAAGAACGGCATGTGCAAGTATAAACGATACATTAGGGAACACTATCGCAACGTGTTGGACGAACGCTCTCATATTCATTTCGTTTCTTACTCGAATTGTGAGCCTCGAAGTAGAAAAAGTAGAAGACATAGATGTCATGGGTTCTAAATAATCTCGATTTCATCATGATAAAACGAGAGAACTTTTATGAAGCAGACAAAGAGTTGTGTTTTCCAGCAGTCCTTATAGCACTTAATAGAATTCGCTATGAGTTGTTGGTGTTGACTTAACGTTATATTCGACCATTATTTCCTCATCGTATAACCTCTGAAGAGGTCATAGTCATCGCACATTATGCATCAAAGAGGTGATTGAATGCATATTTGGCCTCGATAATAACTTACGAGGACCTACCGATTTATTAAGTCATTGTTTTTATCTTACCATACTTTTCTGGTAGAAGCATATCGAAGCCAGAGATAGAGAGCTTGGTTTGAACCGGCACAGGCTCGAACCAGAAACCATATGTGTGTTGCAGGACATCTTTATTCACTGCTTAGAACGCACCCCCTAGTTGTTAATTTCGTGATTCAAGTTTTATATAAGTTGGCTTGTAATGATTTGAAATTCACTTCCTGAATTCACAATTACGCTTGCACCAATCGGCAGTCTTTTTTTAATCGTTAATTTTGCTTTGATTTTGTAAATTTGGACAAGTTGGGAACAACACGAATTTGCCAGTCGTGAACACCAACGACGCACTCGGAAGAAAATGTCATATCCTTCTGTACAAAAATCCCGCTCATTTAATAACTACACTTCTGCGGAAAGGAAGACCATTTTGTACGTTTTACGAAATAGTTTCATTTTAGCAGAATAATTAAGGTTTATGCTATTGTAGACGTTGTATGGACACTAAAGTTTCTTAAACTAGTGAAGTGGTCCATTCTATTAAATAGGGTTCCCTACAGCATTGAACGCACTTCCGATCACATGTGCATCGAAATCAATGCAAGTAGTAGTGGGTGAATTTCCGTATTTCCTGGATTGCATGTTTCTCTATGGCTTGATGATTCTTTGCCAGAAAACTCGACTTTAGCAAGGCGAACCTACACCGTTTAACATTGTAGCACAACTGTTATTTTTTGGCGAAGATGAACAAACCATTTCTTATAGCGTTGACCGATGATTGCTGATAGCACCGATAAAGTAGAACCATACCTGAAATAAGAATAAAGCATGGATCTGATTAGTGCGATGAATAGCACGTGAGCCCCCGTAAAGAACATTCGCAGGATCGAAGCCTAACTGAGGATCCGAGTTCACATGTCTCAGCATTCCTATGGTTATTACTAGTAGTATAAGGTTAAATAATAAAAACTCTCGACGCTGATCAAACCATGGGGATGAGCTATGCATCCGACTTCTCTAAGCATCACCTGAGGTGGTTGAATGCACATTTGCTGTACACAATAACTAGCTGTGGCCTACCGATGTATTGTAACAGTGCAGCGTTCCTTGCATACAAGGTTGCTTTCAGTTTGCCCACCGTAGATGGATAAAAGGCCCTGTTAGCTTGGGTGCGGGATCGAACCCATGTGTGATTGCAAGAGACCTCTAACCACTGTGTTACGCGTGCCCCTATTACACGCGGTTTTTCCTCATAGCATTAATAATTAACGCGTAGTTCTGTACTGCTTATTATGCACGCTGCATAAAACGGCGTTTTAAACGCCTTCTACTGTTAGAATTTTTGCCGCCAACTACACCTGGAAGGTGGGAAATTATTCAATATTGAACTCTCATCTGCAAAAAATTTTTTACGACTCTGAGTACCTTACTGGTGGTAATTAATAGCACAGTGGTTAAGTGTTTCGTGCAGTATACACGTGGTTATTAGTTCGACTCTACAGCCCTGGTTAGCCAATCCTTCATATCTTCGAGGTTCACAAATTATTGCCAGACATGTTTGGAAGGATGAAAACTACTGGACTGATGGATCCGCAGCAGGCCACTGTATAATACAAGCAAGCATGGAGTTAAGTGCACGGATGCATGCATTTCTGCGAGATTGCTCGAAGCCTTGCGCTTCTTGCTTTATAGACATTAATTTAAAGCGAGAACTACTACAATTTTTGTATTTATTTGTTATAATGGCGAGTTTGTAAGCAAGGAGTTGCACCTTCATCCACATGCAGTGGTTTGAGAACGCTAGATTCCTACCGAGTGCATTGGTTTGCAAGGACTCATTTCAAAGATGAAGCGTATAGAGATTCATAGTGCTGTGTAAATGACAAATAGTGCTCAACACATTGTGTCGTTCGCAGTGTTGTGTACTAGCACCGATCAACAAGTTTAATTGACAAACCTGTTTGCTTGAGGGATAGAAACGAACTGATGTGTGATCACCAGCCAAGTGACACATCGTTGAAGTCATCACCGATCGAACAAAGGTTTTCTTATTTTTTGACCTCAAGACGGATCATTTACTTGCTTTTTTTAGTTCGCGTCATTATTATGAGCAAGCCATAATTTTCCACTCTTCCTCATGAACACTACTTTTTAAAGCAGAAACTGTAGGTTACCATCTCGTATTGTGCGAATCCCATCTTTTCCTTTATTCGGTTGGCCATCTTTCATCCGTCATCCACGGAGATCATATGATTAGCATAAGAGTTCGGCTGTCCCTTGAGGACTTTGTCTTGTTCATGAGTGTCGTAAAATCCTGTTGGTGTAGATTCTGTTTTGAACCTTAGAATATCTGTGCTTTAGCGTCCCCATTCGTCCTGCTTGCGCATGCCAACTTTTATGAGATGTAAAGGAGTTTACTTAGATAAGCATTACACCAATTCGTCGACCCAGAAAGGGTTGAGGCTCACCAGGCGCCGGGCGTGGTTGCACTAGTAACTATGCGTATTCTGCGCTCTAGTTACTATACGTGTTCTGCACTGTCTAACCACCGTGCGACCCTCGTCCCACTCTCTTACATCCTGAGTTCAAACATTTGTTCGTCATTTTTTTTGCCACGACTTTTTTTCTTAGATAATTGGCTTCTGTCGTTTTCTTGTTAAGCAGTCGCAAGGTTGTTATACGGCATACGCCTACTTCCGTACAAAAACACACGCAACATTAGCTGACGTTTCGGCACAATCGCCTTCTTGCGAGCGCGGAGGGGTACATTAATGAGCACACTTACCTACTTGATACTCGAACGACCAGTCCTCACTGGTTGTGCGGGCCGCAGCATAATCACCATTTTTTCGGAGATTTTCTGGTTAATCCATCGTGGTTTCCTGGAATCCCGAGGTCAGCCTGGCCAAAGTCTGCCCCAGGTCTTCATCACCACAGGCAGTCACAGCCCTTGTGGATCAAAGGGAGATTTGCAACAATGCGACTTGGATACCAGAATGGTGGTGGATGCTGGTATTGGTTTACTAGCTAAGGCTTCCTAAAGGAAGCGTCGGTCTCCCCTTCTCAGCTTGGGAACTATGCTAGGTGGACGAATCCTCCCGCTGTACATCGCAGTCCAACACCTAGGAACACCTCTAGCCACGTTGAAGCGGTAAACCGCTGGGAGGAATAACACACAAAGAAAGATGAAATTCGGTATGGCAATAACACGATCAACAGCTCGAAAACCCACCGTTTTTACGTGTCTTCCACTGAGGAACAAAAGAACACCTGATTAGAGTCGTATATGGCTGATAGCTGCATCACCCCCACGTCAGAAATCGATGCGAAGGTATGTGGCCAGATCGCATATGATCTCTGGGCATTCCTTCCAACTATTCATTGTAGGGTGTTCGGCATTCATCGACTCACCCGTATCTTTGGATGGACTTTTGATCTGGGAAATGTTACTCGTTTATGTTGCCTTTTATTAGTGAGTGCACGAAGAGGGAGCTAAAAGAACAATCGCGCGGCTTAGCTCGGCAAATAGCCACCTCTAATGGCTATGAGGAAGTAACCACACAAGATAAGTTTAGAAGGAGAGCGAGCGCCAAAACGAAACACTTGGCTAAAAGAAAATCCCGTCTTTGTTGTCCTTCATGAGCGACGAAGTAACTGTACCTATAGAAGTATGCTTAAGAAGGGCATTTATAGACGAATCGGTAGCGATAGTAGAAATACCACTGGATATTCTCCATCGGCAGTTAGTTCGTAACCGTTTATGGGAAACACAGAGTTGCGCAATTTGCCCTTATGGCAGGGACGGTGACTGCATGAGCTCAGGCACGATATACCTGATCTCTTGTGATACTTGCGCAGATGAATACATTGGTGAGACGGGCAGACCAACACCTGGATGGCAAACGAAAAGGAAGACAAAATACCCCACTAGGGACACATAGGATAGGAAAGCGTAGCGGAGAACACATTGATATAAAAGTCACTATCTTCGCACACGATGCTCAAACACCAACGCGCAAACTTCTTGTGGCATTTTGGATAAGTGCCGAGAACCCTACAATGAATAGCAGGAAGGGATGCCCAGAGGTCACACGCGACCTGGCCCAGTATCTTCGCATCCGTTTTGATGTAGGGTGGTGTAGTCACCGACCATATGCGACTCTGATTAGCTGTTCTTCCACAGCGGAAGACACGTAAAAACGTTGGGTTTTTCGAGAAGTTGTTGATCATGTGATTACCCTATACATTTCCGTCCTTCTTTATGTGTTACTGAAGCGTTTGGCGCAGTAAATTGCATAACAATTCACTCTTCCAGGCTCTGAAGAAGGAATCCTGCCGAAACGTCGGCTACTGTTGTATTGTGTTTGTATGAAAGTAAATGTATGCTGTATAACAATCTCGCGATTGCTGAAGAAGAAAACGACGCATTTATAATCCAGTGCCGAGGTTAATAGAGAGTCGATCCTAGGAACTATTAGCTTTCCAGTTTTCATCAAGCAACATCCATATAATTCTTACAGTTTGAGGTTTTTTCTCTTTTAAGGTCCTTCATTTTCTCAGATATGAATAAAACACTTCGTTCTGTCTCTGACTCTTCATTGAAGGAATCCTCACAGGAAATTCGATTGCAAGAAATTTGCCTCAATCCATCGAAATTTCTTTAGAAAATTTCGGTTAAAAAATTGTAATTATCCTAAGTTAGGGAAAATTTTTGGTTTGCTTTGATTTCCCTTTACTTCCTTCCCATTTTCCAAGCTTTTTATCCTTTTTATTCATAACATTAAATCCCTACTATAGAGCTATTACCCAAGGTGTGATAAAAAAAGCTGCCTTTTCTTTTTGTCTTTTTATTGTCTTTTTATTGCCGGGGTGTGGAAAAGATGTCAGTCTCGATTTTTTCTGCAAATCTGGGCTATATGTTAGCGCTGTGTTCTTTTCATAATCTCTTCTTCTTTCTTTGGTGCTTCCTTTCTTTTTTTCAAACTGTTCCTATTCGTACGTCGGCGGGGAGGCAACCGGACGCCCCTACCAATAAACACTGCATGGTTTCGGTTAAGCTGGAGACGAACTTTGATGGTTGAGGATATTTTATACAGATATTAAAAATTAGATAAAGCAGAAGGAGGAAAATTAAGGAAGAAATGGATACAAGAATGTGAAAATTGCATTCAGTGAGTTTGTTCCGCGTTGCATCAAAGAATTAACAACATTTTCTTCCCTTTTCTTCATCAAGTCATTTCTGGATTCAAGAAGACATGCATTAATCTCAATGCATTTGTTGAAAATGGTGACAGATTTCTGCTTTATATCAACATATCCCAGGGCATATAAAAGTTTTTTAAGTGTCAAAATCTGAATAGGGGCGCAGGTAGCGCAGTGGTCAGGGGTGCCTGCAATGCTCACTTTGTTCGATCCCGCGCCTCGAGCTCACCTAGCCTTCTCTTCCTCATGCGTATGCAAAATGGTATGCAAGTTCTGTTGTTCTAGAAAGGTAGTGCCCTGATTTTCTGGAGTTCACAAAACACCTTTTTCTACTTTCTGGTTCAAGGTTAGCATCTCAAAACACGAAAGCCGTTAAATCACTGGGAGTTCTGCCCGGAACGATGGTTAGGCCGATTCATCAATTGTTTAGGAAATTCTAGCAACTCAGATTCTTCTTTACCTTTTGAGAGTTTTCAATTCTAGGTTCATTTAAATTCTAAATAATGTGTCATAAAATTTATATTTAGTCTTAAATAGATGGAGCTAATTCTCATGCATAAATACATATGACATGCTCACCTTCCTAAATCATCTAATGGACGTACAGCTGTCATTTGTTGACAGAAAACCAGCTTCAAAGAGAGAAAAAGAGAGTCACTCAAAAAGGAGACAGGATTTATCCCTGTTGGTTTTCCGACCGGTGAAAGTTTTCATTTCTATTTTCATACACTACTAGAACGCATTTGATGACACTATGATCAAATTAATTTAGTGAAGAGCAATTTTGTTTTAACAGGATTCCAATTAAAGAAGAAATTTCATTTCCGAGAAAGACTCAATATGAACTAAAAGAAACTTGACATGAAGTTAAAGTAAAGCCAATACCCGTGAAGATCTCCTCTTGAGTGCTTTTCCGTAGAGAATATGTCGCCGTATTAAATCGAATCTTTTCTTTTAGTTATAGCTTAAAATCTTAAGTAATGGAATAGTGTTGCGAACTCCTTAGGAATGAAGTATTCCGTGATCACAATGGTAGCCTTTTATTTTCTGTGTGTATAATTTTTCACAGAAAGGTGTTATGTGAATTACAATAACGACGATGCTCTTTTTTCTTCGCATTATTCGCAAAACTTGGACCCCGGTCCAGATCTAACCACGATTTCCATTTCCGGTGGATCGCGCGATTACACAGTGCTCCACGAAGGCCCTTGCTCTGCGTTTCTCTTACCCAGTTTTCTACCCAACGCTGCCATCAGCAATCACCCGTCAACTGACCAAAGAATTTTTTTGTCTTTTTAAGATAATCCGTGCTTTTTAGGAATTGAAAAAGCGATTTAAGCCGAGAATTAGTTGTTTTTGCTAAAGTAAATTACAAGGAAGGAAGCGCGGTACATCGTTATAGTAGTACTGTATTTCTATAAGGATCTTTTGAAATCGCCATCGAGCGCACAATGGAATTTCCTTTGTACTGAAGACAAGGAAGAGGGAAAAGCTGGCAAAAACCTAGCTTGAGATATTCTTGATAAGTTATTCTTTGGAATCTGGAAGGACTGTTTTTGTAATCTGCAGTTTCGAATGATTTACTTTCAACAACGAAAAAATTTAAGACGAAAAATTACTTAGAAACTACACTTAGAAATCTACATGTGCAGTTGTTTTTCATTTTTGGTTTTTCATAAAACATAAGAAATGTTCGGATAGATCTTTTTTCTGTTCTTGAAGGAACTACAAACTTCGAAATGAGAAATGAAGTTTTGTAAGTTATTTTGGGGCTCTCAGTCGATAACAAGACATTTTATTGATTTATTGATCGAATACATTTGGGGTTATTTGATTGTATCTTTTTTCACAATATCTCAACTTCTGCATATTGTTTATTCTTTTTTCATGGGAGGGTGCGATGTGAAGTAGAAAGTTAATGCGTTAAAGATTAAGGCATTAAGAAGTAAAAACTAGAATATTCTGATGTTGGTTGCCCTCCCAACGGTTTACCGCTTCATCGCGGCTGGGAGGTGTTTCTGGGTGTCGGATGGCTGTGTACAGCGTGGGAATTCATCTCGAAGGAGTCCGGCGTTTCCTCAGGAAGCTCAGCTAAGAGTAAATCAATGTCAGTATCTACCACCGACCTGGTATCAAACTTGTCCATGGTGGCGAATCTCACTCTGATCCACAAGGGCGGCGACTGCCTATGCTTGTGACTACCTGGGACAGACTGACTAGGTTGACCGCGTGACTCTAGGGAACCACAATGGCTAAACCAGCAAGAATCCGAGATAATGTTATGCTGGAGCCCGCAAAACCAGTGAAAACAGGCCACCCAAATACCGAAGTATGATGTCGATTGCAGCTTCAGCTTAACCAAGTTCAATGTCGATTTGTGCTCGCCAGATCATTCGTATTCACAGGAGACTATCGATGACACCGTTAGGGCGCTGAGAGAAGGGAAAGCAAAGGCTTCATTGGAACAGTAAGGAACACGTGAGCCGCCGCTAAGGCTAATCGCGAGTTCGAAGCTGGCTTGAGGGCCGAGTTTTGCAAATACCTCAACATCTTCATGGTTGTGCTCCTATCTTTTCTGTTTATCTTGACTTACTGAGCAATACATCATATATACAAAACAAACCAAGCTTAGATGATGCTCTTTGTTCCTATTCGGAGAAATCTTGTCGGCAAAAATTTGTTGTCAGCAAAAATTCATCTGCGTATCTTGTGACAAACAGTATAGGTATCGTGCACTCAAATTCCGGAAGGCAAGCAATAAGTAGCAACAACAAGTAGCTACCGTGCACTAAGTTTCTACAACATCTCGTCTCAAAAAGAGAAATATGAACGTAAAATTTCTGGAAACTGTGCTTTGCTCTTTACCTACAAAACTAGAATATTTACTTTGTAAACTGCTCTCTGCGTTCTTCATAAGAGTTCAAATCTTATGAAATTCCACATGATCGCCTTGTAGAAGTGGATGCAGAGAAGAGAACAACTTACGACATTCACAAACATAGTTACGGAACGTACAAATGACATTTCATTACGAACTGCCGATGATGTCTGTTGTGGACCACCTGTGGACCACCGACGCGGATCACATCGGTTCTGATGAAGACGAAGACGTCGAAACGTTAGCCGAAATGAACACATTTAGCAGCCTCGTGTAAGGTCAACAATTTGACTACATGTTGATAAATGTCTGTTATATTTCACATTGCGTCGATTCAAATGAATGAGGTTCTAACTCCTTCAATGGGCACCTCATATCTCATATTCGTTTCAGAAGAAGTTTGATATCATCTGCAGATATTCGCCAAGTCATTACACGGAAACAGAGTCAGGGGATTTGAAATAGAAGATCGAGCCCCGTGTCCTCTTGCCCTTTGCGTATTTACTAAATAGTCCGTTTGTTAAAGTGAAATCTCATGGAAACAACGTAGGAATACATTCCGATGAGATAACGAAGAGAATTCACCGATTTGTCTCAACTGTATCACTGTTATTAATAGTGTACTTGAAGAGAACTAAACCTCAAGAAATTAGCTCAAAACGATGGTATGGTGAAATTCTGTCCACTTCCAATGTTCCTCGTATTCCCTTTTCTGAAATGGTTCTATTCATTTTGTAAGTATTCTGCCAGTGAAGGGAAGGATCGATGAGAGTTAAAGATTGGTGTATGTAGGAGTATGGTTAAAGATCGCTACAATGGCAGTTGATATTAGATCTATAGTTTGGTAGCGCAATGTTACATTGAAGGTAAGATGTTCCGAAAATTCACCCTCTTTAAATTACTTTCAGGAAAAATAATCATACTAAAGCCGCGTAATCATACGCATATGGGCGCGTGTAGCGCAGTGGTCGGAGGCGCCCTGTAGTACACATGGGATCGATCCCGGCGCTCCAGTTCCACCAACCTTCCATCTCCCCGGGGTCGGCAAATTGGTATCAGACTTGTCTGGGAGGATAGCAGCACTGGCTCGATACATCGGTAGGTCACCGAGAGTCATTGTAAAGACCACATATGCATTCAATCACCTCCAGCGATGCTCAATGAAGTCGAAAGCATGGCACATCCATCAAGGATTGATCAAAGCCATATTTTTATTTGAAAGAGGCATATAACGGATTGGTTGAAAGTTATGCTTTGGTTTTACTGCGCTTTCAAATAACCGAAATAGAAGTTTATTTATTTAGGGATCAGTCTATATTTCCTAAGAATGTTTTTTTTAACTGAGAAGTTTCGAAGTAGAATACAATCACTGAAGTTTTTCAATTGGCCTCTCCAAGCAACAAGGCTGTTCAGAAAGACGAATGGCTGAGTAAAAAATATCGAGTGGATAAAGTCCGACCGAATTTTTTAAACTCGTCATTGGCGCTATCTTCATTAGTTTTCTACCCACATTGGCGCCTTTTACTTTATCCTCTTCTTTTGTTTAGACTGTCGTTAGCAATAGGGCGTTATATTTCAATAGAATGAAAAGACCTCTACAGCAAACAGATTTAAGTTTGTTTATAGGCACCTCGACACAGTTTAATTATTTGTAATTGTTACTACCGAATTAACACATACCGGACTAGGGGCGTTGAGGTCAATGCACGCTTCTTCAGCGATGTATAATGTTCCACAAAGCTTGTTTGCCGCACTTTTTTGTACTCCATCGATAGCTCATTCCATCAATAGGTTGTGTCTTGGATAGTGAGCTATGACAGTTTTTTTTTGTTTTTTATTTTATTTGATCCGTCTTCACGTCTTCTGTGCGGATCCCAGCACTTCTGACATCTAATTCATTTCCTCGAATCCATCGTCTACGAAGGTCGTCCAAGTTTTTACGTGTGGATTAGGTTGCTGCTTGAAGATTTTCATTTCATCTTGATTGTCATGGAATGCTGGTCGCACAATTCTCCCTGGAGTCCTAAGATAGCCGGGCTGGAACGTTCCCAAATGGATTGCAGAGAGCGATTTTTTTTCCCAGAGAGGTCCGGTACCAATTTCCCGACCCCAGAGGGATGAGAAGCTAGGTTGGCCCGGAGCGGAATCGAACTAGGACCACACACGTGTTAACGGGCATCATTACTACTGTGCTATCCGCCCCAAGAGCTATGATAAATTGTAGCTAATAGTGAAATGCATACCTCTAGATGGATAAGGTAAAGCTGCTTCTATAACTGTGTCACTCCTTTGTTTAAATCGCTTATGGGTTTTGTTGTTTATGAAGCCTTCGCGTAATCAACGGCGGTTGTGTACGTGTTAAAAATCATAAACGCTAATGGCTATGGTGGTATGTTTTGAGAATGGTGACCTGTATAAGTACCCTCTCCTGTAATCCATAAGTGGTTCCCGTCTGCGAATCCAGTTAGGTGACGTGAGAACTACATTCTGTGCGGACTCATCGTTCCTATTAACTAAATCCCTACTTGTTTTCGGAAGTTAACGTCGTTCTGTTTCTTACGTTTCATATTAAATCGCTTCTGGAAGATTTTCTTCCGTATTAGGTTTACGATGGGCGCTTGTGGCCCAGTGGTAGAAAGCCCCCCTGCAATACACATGGGATCAATTCCCGCGTCCCTGGCTTGCCAAGCTTTCCATTCCTCCGGGGTCGGCAAATTCGTGCCAGACTTCGCTGGAAGGATAGCAGCACTGGCTCGATACATCGGTAGGCCACCGTTAGAAATTGTAAAGGCCAGATATGCATTCAATCACCTCCAAATGATGCTTAATGAAGTCGGATGCATAGCGCATCCCTAAGGGATTGACCAACGCCGAGAGCTCTGTCCTTTTATTTATCCTTTTTAAGTTTTGCCAGTCATTTCTTTTTTTCTATTAATCAGTCATGGAAAAGGTTACTATAGTCTTTCTTCAGGCATTATCTACACGATTCCTTCTGAATATTCGTTTGATATTATCTATCTTTAGTCTTTTACACTTTGTTTTTGACTGCACATTCTGGTAAATGTTATGGAATGCACTATGAGGTCTTGGTATGGCGCGCGTCGATATGTAATGTTTCTAAAGTGTATTTCCCTCTTCTTACTGAATTTGTGCACTCACCACCTGAACGCGACTACGCCCACTCTTATCGTGTAAATACATCTTAGTCCAATGACTGGAGGCTGTTAGAAGAAAAGACGCGCATAATGCAATTTGTCACGTAAACACACCTACGAACGCATCCATCACAGTATGTCTACGTACAAACTGAAGGACAATGTTATTAATAGCACACTCACTCGGCAAACTTCAGTCCGTATTCTTTCATTGATAAGCTAACGCGAGGTTGATAAATAACTTTATTCGACTAGCGTTTTCGGCGTCTTCGTCTTCCTCAAAGCTGATATTCCGAGTAGATGACCACAGTTGCTAGTGTTCTCGAGGGGCGTTCTCGTCTTCGCATCGAGCCGGATCTTCTTCAATGGAGCACCACTTGAATGAGGCAATCCCATGCGGCGCTGCTCTTTTGTACAGGACGGTTGTTGTTATTATGATTGTCCGGTGATAACAACTTCGTTTTTCTGGACAATCCATCCTGCAGAAGTCGGCATCGTTATCAGCTAGCACACAACATAACAATATTTCAAAAAACCGACTTTCCTTTAACCTCGGTGTGATTGGTCAGCGTGTATTCTTTCATCTTATTATTTATCATATTTATATTATTATGTCACATCACGTCATTGTATTATTGTATTATGTTTATATCGTTCATTTTTTTATTTATCATTATTATTATTGTTATGCATGAGGCCCGTCTTTTGACCGTTGACCTTGTGTCAACGATCAAAAATCAAAGATCTGTACGCCAAACAGTCGAAGATAAGGTGGGCCGGACACGTAATGCGTATGAATGACAACCGATGGACAAGAGCCGTTAGTGACTGGATTCCTCGGGATGTCAAACGTACTGTAGGAAGACCACCGACCCCATGGTCAGAGTTCTTCACGAAGAGCCTAGAAGAAAGATATGATGCTCGGCGAGTCCGCAAAGCGAGCAGAACCCATTGGGCTACTCTTCCACGCGGCAGGGAAAAATGGAAGACTTACTGGCGCCCGCTCGAGTCACTCGACGATCAACGGGACTACAGGTGATTGTTATGCATCAACCACGTGTTAGCGTATCTATAAAGGAGAATACATGTTGATTAGCCATACCGAAGTTAAAGTTGGTCCTTAAAATACCTGTCTTTTTTTAAAGTTTATAGTTATATATTTATAATTTTTTCAATCTTATGATTTTTTTACTTATTCATATACTTTTCTTCACATATTGAACAGAACGGAACTCGACAGCTCGGTTCGGTTAGCCACCTTGCATCGGTCATCCACGCAGGTCTTCAGATTTGCATGTGGATTCGCATGCCATTTGTAGACTTCTTCTTCCTTATGAATGATGTGAATGCAGATCGAGTTGAAGTTCCCTGGCATTCAGAGATATCAGAGATAGTCTTACTATAACGTTTCCACACCTTCACGACGGTTACTCGTCAGCTTTCGTGGATAGGAGGGAGCTTTCCCTAGAGAAGTCTGACTAATATGCCGATCCCGGAGGATGGCCGCTTAGTTATCTCAGGGAGGAGTCGAGAAAGTATGAGTGCATATAATGACTGTATCGCAGGACAGCTCTGATTCCGAGGTTTCCTGCGCTCTACTGAATGCTTCACTGCCGTCCTGGAATATATTTAGTTTGATTTGTTTCATCCCTTAAACAATACATATCCAGAGATTCTTAGTGCTTCATTAAAGTGCTGATAAACTAGCTAATAGTGGTGTTTGATACTTAAACATGGATTGTTTGGTCCTCATGTGGGCGCCAATAATAAAACTCTACTTCAGGCCTCAGATCAGCATATTATGTAGCACGTTCTCATATGTTGGAGATTTGCTCAATTCCTGCTTTCATTGTCTTCTTCTCCATTATTTGAAAATTATCTAATATGATCTAATGCGTCTAATTTCATTTGATTCACTTTGTCGCTTATTTTCTATACGACTATCTTCTTCCAGAAATGTCTATAGCGCAGTTATTAGAGATGACCTGCAGTGCACACAAGGTCATTGGTTCGACTCCGTGCCTCAGGTTGTTTGGGAAGAGAAAACACAGACTCGGTACATCGGTAGTGCGCAAACCATTTTACATTGAAATCGTGCATTCAACCCACTCTAGAATGCTTGATGAAGTTGAACGCAAGGCGTATCCATCAAGCAATGATCACCGCCGAACGTTTTGAACATCTTCAACCTTTAAGCTTTGTCTTCTTCTCTCACGGTACTTATTTAAAATTATCTAATATGATCTAAAGCGTCCAATTTCATTACACACCTACACAGTGATCTAGATAAGTTAAAAAATGCATCTAGTGATTATTTACCTGTTTTATTCGCTGCCAAGATACTGTAATATAGTCGTTGTGTCTTATGGAGACTATGATTCCGTGCCCTATGTTGTCTGGGGAAGAGAATAATTCAGTCGATGAAGTTTTTGTCTCCTTGATAACCTCCGAAAGCCCTGTGATTTGCTGGCTATCTTGTTAACCAGAAAGCAGTTTGCGTAAATAACTAAGTGTCCTAAAAGCATATTCGTTTGAACGAATTTTTTTTCGTGTCTACAAATGAAGGTAATAAATTAGCCGATCCAGTTTAATGATGACATTTAATTGAGAAAGAGCATTTTTTGTTCTCAGTTAAGGTTAGCGTTTCTAAGCCTTGCTGCATCTATACATTATTCGAGTTCTTTTTAGCTCTCTCAGACCGACTGGAAAACATTTTTTTATTTTGAGGACACTGTAGTAGGTTGTGGGTTCGTTGAAGGAAACGTAATATAACTTATCTGTGAACATAGATGACCTGCTTTCATGAATGCTGTAGATCTTTGGCAGTTTCTATTCAGTCTGACGCTTTCGCCCTGGCGTTATCCATGACAATTGTTCGTATGGTGTAAGATGACGTGTTTTTGACGTACCATGGTCTTGAACTGTTTTTAGCAGGTGCTATAGCTGGTGACCATAAGCTAAACACTCTTCGCAAACTCGTCGACTACAGTTATGAAAATCGTGGGTCCAGCAATACCATTCTTATCCATTCCCTGGAGTATTTTTTTTTGACGATCGCAATGTAAAAACGTACATTAGAACGGTAGAAATCGCTTCGATTGGACACTCTTATGTAAAAAAGCAAAGTTGATCGGATTATACATATAATAGCTTACATAGAGTCATGTAGAGGTAAAAGATTCAATTCTAGAAGAGTGAGGTGGTGATCTACTTTGTAAAGCTAATGAATCTATCCGTCCTCTTCATAAAGGCGCTGCTACGAATCTCCTGATCTAGTCTACTAGTCATGGTGCGTTCGAAGGATATGGGTTTAAACGAGTCAAAAAACCGATATTATACTTTCTTTGAAACGATTTCGTGGATTTCTGGAATGAAGTTCTTGTCTCAGCTATGCTAAACCGACTTGTGCTTTCCTTTTTGTTGACATAGACACGGAATGTATCTCACACATCGTCTGCAATCATGTGGTTGGTAATTGCATACAAAATTGTGAACAGTCTCTTTTAACAGATAAACTCCTCGGTTACTTTGAAGAAAACCCGACAAACCACCACCACGATAGTAGAATCTGGCAAGCTACATGTGATTAGTTCTAGGCTAAAAAAACGAAAAATGACAACCCATGTTATTCTGGATCTGAGAATACCCAGATACGCCTAAGGTTGAGTAGAACGAGAAGAAATGGGCTGTTAAAACTTCAGAGTAACGTTCCGAAAAGCTTGATTTTTGTCAGAGATTAGAGGATAAAATACTAGCATGCCGATAGCAAATTTAGGTTTTATGTGAACAAAAACCACAAGCACAAGATTGCTGAGATATTTGCAAAACTCTGACCGCAGGTGTTTGCGGTGGGGAACGAACGCGCTATTGTCCTTTCGCGGAGTAGCGCGTTCACCACCACACCATGCCGGTCCTTCGTTTCGCCTGTCTCTCAGCTCCCCAGATCAATCCCGTTGACGGGTGATTGCTGATGACAAAAAGATCGATAGAACTAGCTGAAAGGCAGGCGAAACGAAGGACCCGCATGGTGTGGTGGTGAACGCTCTACTTCCCCGGAAAGGACAATAGCGCGTTCGTTCCCCACCGCAAACACCTGCGGTCCGGAGTTTTTGCAAATATCTCAGCAATCCTGTGGTTGTATTTCGCATAATAATAACCTGCCATAAAAAAAAGTATAGAAGGCAGAAAATAAAAAGCTAAATATTGTGAAAAACCACCAGGATGCTGACATATGAGAAAGACTTGGAACATCAGCTAGGGCTTCGAATCCGCGATTACTCTTTCCGGGGGGTCATGTGGTATCCACAACACCAACCGATGCCCTTGCTTTTCCTTTTTTCTCTGCTGCCAGTTGTTTTACCCTAACGGTGCTATAAGCAATCACGCGCCAATGTTACTATACGGTACAGTACGGAAGTCAAATCTGCATTGAAACCACTTAAACTGATGGTGCAATCACAATTCCTTGAAAACAATATGTGGTAAATAAAAGTGAATACATTATGATTTCGACTGCAGCTTCGGCCTAAGTGGGGTAAATGCCGATCCATGCTCCGAAGATCATTGCCGTTGACGGGTGATTACTGATAGTATCGTTAGGGCAAAGATCTGGCTGAGAGAAAGGGAAAACATGGGTCTCTCTGTTGCAAAAGATAATAGGTGAGCCCACAGTAAGGGTAATTACAGGCTCGAAGCGCACCTGATTGTACAAGTTTTGCTTATACCTGGGCATCTTTGCCGTTGTGCTTCACATCGTGCGTCGCCATTAATCAGGATTTTTTAAACGAATAGTCGTCATATATATTGTGCGGGTGATAGGTGAGGTGATAGCACTTCTTCCATCCGATTCGTTTCCACACCTGCACTTTACTTCGGATTTCTCAGTTTGAGCTCGGTTGCTAAGTGCCGGTTGAGTCGATTCTCCATGAAATCCTATGATACCTGTTCTAAGGCGTTCCCAGATTATCACTGTCATCAACCTTTGTGGCCACTGTTTTTCGAGTAGAGCTTCCCCAACAAGTCTGGTTTCTGACCCTCAAGGAATGAGAGCTTGATTGGCCTCCTGCGACGTAGAAAGAGAAAGCGTCACGCATATTGAACGACATCACCACGACTGTGTCCTCTGAGTTCAATTTTGTGGAGCTGATTAAAGCTATCTATAAACTTAAATGGAACGAACAACACCCGCTTATGTTAATCATAGAAATCAAGGGCATTCATAGCAACACATAACTACAGTACCCATCACTGCGAATTTAGATCAGGGACTCTGAAAGCGAAGTCGTAAATGTAGGATGTAGCAGATAACAGCTGATACGCATTCTTTTCTCTGTATGAGTGTGAGGAAAAGTAGGTGATGTGCATTACATCTAGTGGATTTCCTATTCAGAGGTTTATTTTTGCTGCATAGAACTTTTTTGTATTCAATGGAAAGCTAGTCGAACACAGACGCTATGTGAGCAGTGGTTTGTGGAAAGCGTTTTTGTTGGACGACAGTTAATCGAGCGTTAATTAAAATGGTCATTGACTGTTGTTAAATTCCCGTACCATTTACTGTGATGAGTAATGCTTATTCTACGGAATTGGCTGTTATAAAAAACACCGAAATAAGCTCCACATAAGCTGCCAAACCCATCTAAATGCCAGAGCAATGTGTATTTGTCCCTCTCTCCAGTGTAATCGGGAGTTCGAAGCCAATCTGAGGTTCCGAGTTTTCCTCATACCTCAGCATTATTGTGATTACACTTCATATCATAGTCTAGCAAGAAGAAGAAACGGCAGTAAATAAAGGTTAAAACATGGTGAATTCCGGAAAGTGCTGTTGGTTCTCGTCTCATATCCATTCTCCGTGTTGCAGTGTGTAATGCGCGAGCTCCAGGAAAGTGAAGTCATGGTTCGATCTTGCCTAGGGTCCACGTTTTCCGAATATCTCAGCATCGTTATGGTTGCACTCTTCTTTTTTGTCGTATTTTACAAAAAGCAGCAATTTATTCACCTTTCAGCAGAATCATTCGTAGTGGAAAGAATTATTCTGGTTTGCTCCAGATCATGTGTCATATATTGAGCGCCTAGCTATTATTTGAAGAGTTGTTCCATTAAGTATCCATGATAAGCTATTTTTATTTACAAGAAAAAAGAAGAAAATGTCTATTCAGCAAAGAAATCGTTACCACATCGTTTACCTTAACATCACCCATTCTTGGCTTTTTAAGAAATAAAGAGGAATAAGGAGAAAGTGTCGAGTCCAGTGCTTTTGGTGCGTGTAATTGAACTATTTCTAATCTCTACTAACCATGAGTAGCGCGCGTGTGGCGCAGTAGTTGGAGGCCCTCTACAACACATGTAGAATCGATCCCCGCGCCCATGGTTCATCAAGCTTTCCATCCCTCCGGAGTCGGCAAATTGGAACAAGACTTGTGTGGGAGAATAGCAGCACTAGTTCGATACATCGGTGGGTCGCCGCAAGTCATTGTAAAAGCCAGATATGCATTCAATCACCTTCGAGCGATGCTTAATGAAGTCGAATGCATGGCGCATCCCTTAGGGATTGATCAACGCCGGAAGCTTTGTCTTTTTTTATCCTTTCTACTAACCATGAGATCTCAGAAAGACTTCTGGATTTGCTTGTGCTTAGCACGACATTGTTTTTTGTGGTGTTGTATGATTGCAAATTGAAAAAAATGAAAATCTCCAATGGCTAATTAACACTGTCTCTCTTTCACCAAGAAGGAACACTTAATTACACATTTGTGAGAATAAACTGTGATGATCGTAATGAGAACAAGACAAATTGAAATGGCAAACAAGGACAAGTACACCCGAGGAAAGTGGATTTGCTCTCGAAATTGTACTATTTTTTTTCCGTTAATGAAATCTATCCATGCATAATCCATTCATTTCTGCCTAGGCTTAGTCCCACCATATAATAAAATCACTTACGAAAGTCCTTTTTGTTATTGTTATAGGAAAACATTCATTCATTCGGTAAACATCCTTAGTGTAATCATATAAGACATGTTCGTCTGCAGACTATGAAATGAGTTGTCGGAGCGAACAGCGCCTGTTTTCTGGTGAGCTCTACGGAAAATGGAGTTCTACCCAGTTTTTAAACTTTTCGAGATGATCAAGGAGTCGATACATGATGTTTTTATCTTAGGCTCAGATAATTCTGCCATTACAATCGTGATTTACTCCTACTTTGGTAATGTGCTGCCATATCACCACATAAACATCCAACATATCACTCTGTCCCACTCGTAACAGCGCGGCTATGAGGAAGGTGAAATCGCTGAAACGTCAGCCATAGAACGACCGGCTACAGCAACAGCAACAACAACAACGACAACAACAACGACGGCTATACTAACCTCGCATCAGCTCAACAAGATCAGTTCATAAGAACATATAAGTAGATATTACGCAAGAATACTGATGTGTGAAAATCGATGTTTTTATTTTTCCTAACCAAGCGTGGTACCAAATTGCTAACCCCGGAATGATGCAAGATATCGTGTACTCTGTACACGGGATCGAATCAGCGACAGTGTGCTTATTTCAGAGTACCTTTAACAACTGTGCTACACGCAGTATGAAGTGCATGTATGTATACAGAAGTATGACAAGGTGAAAACGAAAGAGCGTTGCTTTGGAGTCATAGAGTAAGGCTTGAAATAGACACGTATTGCTCCTGTGGTACAACTCTAAACGAAGTCATAGATTCCCATAAGGTCCCATATAAAGTATTGATACTAGGTCCTAGAACATCAACATTCCCCGCAAACCTTGGAAAGCTAATGCATTCTGTTAGAAAGTCGTCTGTGAAGCATGGAGAATGCTATATTAGTTTCAGTCATTGTCAATGAGAAACGTCAGTAAAATCTTCACTTTCCAACTCGATCAAATTAAGCCGACAGTGAATTCTGTGAACCTCCTCGTTTGGGCATACGGGATCATAGAACGGATGGGTGTTATATTAGTAAATAATCTGATTGAACCAATAGTTTAGCTCGTTGCCTGACGATTGTGCTAATTTGATGCTTCATGTGATGTGTCCGTAGTGTACATGGTAATTCCTTTAGGGATAATTATATGAATAACCGAATCCTTTTTTTTGCAACAGAGCAAATTTATATTCGTCTATTGACCTTTGCTTAACGCTTGCAGTTTGAAACTATTTTTTGATGAGCTCACTACCATTCCCTTTCCACCTGTGTCCTTCAGTTTTTTAGACGTCAAGTCGGAAAAGAATGCTTCTCAGTAGCGAAAGTATCGGCTTGAAGGTACTACGGCGGTTTTTTTTGCATCTGACGGAAAAAAACTCATTTTTCGTCTTGTGGTCCTCAGTGTTTGTTTGGAAGTGATCTCAGATATTCAAATCATTTTCTCAGGGAATTGCTGTGAGATTCCATCTCTAGTACCTGGTCTGTCTTTTGTCTCTTACAGGAGAATTATTGCTTTGATGGTTAATTATTTCTCTACCTTACTTCCGTTTTGTCGTTTTTTTTTCTCGGATATAGATGTGTAGAAAACGCCTACGTTTAATGTACTCTGTAGTAACCTATGTTGATCGAACACTTGTACTCACCGTACAGGCCTAGAAATCCGATATCTTTCCCTAAAAAGCGTTTCCGCTGTTAGGCTAAGCAATGAACGAATTCCAGTTCGATGTTTCTAGAGTTGGGTGCACAATACGGCGAAGAAAACTGTAAAGTGAATGAGCCTTCTTCATAATTTTGGAAGTCTGAAAGCATTAGATTTGGGCTGTTCGTCATTGAAGACCATAAGACGAGGAACGAAATTTCTTCTTCAGGTTGCAAAAAAGGCGACTATAGTAATTTCTGGCTGGGAGATTCTCAACTCATATATTCTTCTGTGACGTGATGTCTGAAAATCTGAATAACATCGTTAAAAAGAGTAGTGAGGTCATCAAAAAGTAATTTCGAAGTGTAAGCGTTAAGTGGGCGTCAATTGATGGATTTAAATTTGTTCCTCGTAGCAGATAGAATTATCCTTTAGGTAAGCATCTCCATCTTCTGGCTAACACCGTCACAGTCATGTGTTCGTGCACATTCATAAAAGTGATGAACATTCCCATCCATAAAAAATGAGCTTAGCCAGCTATTTCTTCCTCACACTTCGGCCGACAGCCGTTTAAGTTAATCTGTCCAAGACGTCGACATCGTTCTACGTGCTACTTCTGTTCTTTTTATAAAAAGTTAGCATTAGTTTCCATAGTTTACAAATACGAAGCAGCAGTTCCAACAATTTACATTTCCATTGTACTGAGACATCAATCCCATCATCAATGTCATCTGCGTCACATGTATCTCCTTTGCTCGCGGGATAAATCAAGCGGACGCCAATGAATTCTCCATTTCTCCCTTGCCTCGTAAAAAGAGTAGCCCACTAGGTTCAACTTGGTCCAGGACTTCGATTAGAATCACACTTTCTAATTTCTTCGGTTATCGCTAATACTCCTCACATACCAAACCGATGTGATTTCCGTTATATCAACAATATAGGAGAATTTTTGATGTCAAATGTGTTCTGTCTAAACTGATCTCGTGACAGTATTGTCTAAATTGATTACTGAGACACAAACTCTGTCACTATGCTAAATAATGCGTCCTATACGGCAGCAACGTGTGAGCTATCGTATATACATACACAAAGTGGATAATTACACGATAAATCTAATACAATGACTTCTTGTCTATTTCCCTAAAAAAAACTAGTCGCATCTAATAAAAAGGATAAAGTCCCGACGTTGATCGACCCCTGAGGGATGCGCCATGCATTCGACTTCATTAAACATCATTGGAGGTGGTTGAATGCATATCTGGCCTTTATAGTGACTCGCGGTGGCCTACCGATGTATCGAGCCAGTGCTGCTATCCTCTCAGACAAACCTGGTACCAATTTGCTGACCACGGAGGAATGGAAGGCTTGGTGGGCCATTGGCGCGTTGATCGATTCCACGTGTGTGTTGCAGAGCGCTTCCGACCACTGCGCCACACGCGCCCCTAATATTCTGGAGGAGAACTCTAGTGATAAAAAATGTGCCTTCTGGAGGAGAACTCTAGTGATAAAAAAATGTGCCTTTTTTTCCTCATTTATAAGCTAACACGGGTTTGTTACAAAACATTTATTTGGCCAACGTTTCGACGACTTCGTCTTACTCAGAGCTGATGATTTGAGTCAATGGTTCACAGTTCATCTTCTCGATATGGTGAACAACCTCGCCTAGCAGCTTTGGTTGTTGTTGACAGCTACTATGCCTTGATAATAATTTGTTTTTTTAGCGGGTATTCCATCTTGCAGCAGTAGGTATTAGAAAAGCTTGCACGTGGCGAAGTAATACTGTTGCAGCGACTTTCATTTAACCTCGGTATGAATGATTAATGTATCTTTCTTTTCGTCGATAAGTTAACACGAAGTTGTTGCCGAACATTGGTGAGCACGTGATTGTCTCATGACAAGTTCGATACAACGTGCACAAATATCACGTGTGGTTTTTTAAACTCTTTTTCACTTTTTTTCACTAAACACATAGATAACAATGCTTAAACTTCTATTCTTCGCGTGTAGCGCAGTGGTCGGAGGTGCCTTTCAATGCATATGAGATCGATCTCCGAGCCCCAGTTTCACCAAGCCTTCCATCCCTCTGGGGTCGGCAAATTGGTAGCAAACCTTCCTGTGGAGAAACCATTATGACGCGGTAGTTCGGTAGGCCATCGCGAGCCATTGTGGAAGTCATACATGCATTCAATCACCTTCGACGATGCTTAATGAAGTTAAATGCATGGCACATCCCTCATCAACGTCCAGAGTTTTATCCTTTTATTTATATTTAAACTGCTGTTTTTCACAAAAAGAGAAGGTAACATTCCATGAAAAATCCGTTTTTAGAGCCGTTGATAATTTTCTTATGTCCCGATCTTAATGAGAAGACCTGGGATCTACTAGAAGTGCTGGAGACCACAAAGAACTCAATAAAATACTACTGCCACGGCCCACTAGGACTACGCTTAATTTCTCACCGGGCGCAGCGTGTATTGGAAAATAGTGCGAAAAAACGTTTTCATGAATTATTAAGTGTAAGGGACAACTTTTCTGCGGATTACGTGTGCTACGATATCTATGTCGAGCGATTGGGTACAAAAAAATTTGGTAAATAAACCCTGCGAAGAAGTTAGCCGTCGGAATACTGTATACATTGATGTAGACGCACTTACTTGTGAGGCAATCGAAGCCAAGTTAAGCTCTGGAGCGAAAGACACGGAGGCATAATTGATGTCTCATTCATTGTTGTTTAATTTCTCTCTATAATCGTTTATAAAATGTTGACTTAATTATTTTTTTATCCGGAGGAAACAGAATGTGGCTAAATATGGTTAGAAAATTTTGATGCTGATGACGTAATCCTTTCTTTTTTGTGTAGAATTCTAAAATGGAGTGATTGGAACATGAAGGAATGGTCATTAAATTCCCCCAAAGCTAGAAAGATTCGGACCTTAAGTGATTTGATTACGTTCGCCCCAATCAACACCAAATTGCGTTCGTGTTAAAGGAAGACTAAAGTTTAATGGAAAGATTTCTTTGAACTTTTAAAGCACTTTTTTCTATAGCTTCAATTATTATCGTATCATATGTCATTACCATTGTAATCCCTAGTTAGTTAAGTATCTCCTCAATATGATAGATCGTCTGTAAAGCTTTCTTTGAACAAATTTGATAACTTCAACCGAAAAAAAACAGAAAATGAAGTCTTGTCAAATATTTCTCTACTTTATCGGCATATTTTCCACGGCCCTTCAAATGAGGGGCGCATAGCTCTGGGTTAGAGGTGCCCTATAGTACAAAAAGGATCTTTGGTTCGATCCTGCGCCTTCGGCTCACTAAGCTTCCCTTCACTCTCGGATCAGCACCAGATTGGTACCAAATCTGTCTGGGAATATAGGCAGCACCGACTCAATGGGTCGACACCTCATCGAAAATCATTGAACAGGCTAGATAGGCGCTAAGTGGCCACTAACGCAGCTTGATGAAGTCGATTGCAAAGCGCATTAATCAAGGGATTGATCAACGCTGAGAGCTTTATATAGTTGTGCGAGAAACAAAAATGTATTTTTTTCAATTAATTGCCTTCAATAAAGTCTTTGAAAAAAGAAAAATTTTTTAACGTAACGGTAATGTTCACTCAACATATTATTTCCCAGGACCGACAGAACGATATTAACCCTTGGCATTATTCAATAAGCTAGTTTTTCCTTCTTAAGCAGACACTAGATTGTTAGTAACAAGATTCGTTGAATACCGACTGACGTGTCGACAGATTTCGCCCTCTTTAGAGCTTGGAAAGGTCAAAATCAAACGCAAACTACTCAGTCGAACACTTTCATAACTCCGGCAGAAAAACTCAACGCCTGAATTTCAATGGTATGGGAAGCAACGTTTTTTAAACACCAACCTTTGGAATACTGTGTAACTAACCTTACACGAGGTTGGTAAGTAATGCATCAGAGCCGATGATTCGAGTCGATGGTGCACATTTGTTCGTGTTCTCGAAGTGGTCGCGCATCAAGCCCGTTCTTCTTCAGGGAAGCATCTCACTCGAATAAGCCGTACTCATTCGGCGATGCTTTTTTATACAGGATTCTGGCTGTTGATAGTAGTGATTTTCCTGTGATAATAACTTTTTTTTCCGCACAATGCATCCTGTAGAAGTAGGCATCAGTATCAGCTAGTACAAAGTGTAACAATCTTTGAAAAGCGACTTTGCTTTAACCTCGGTATCACTAATCGACATCGTTGTGACTAGTCTACATGGATTCTTTAATTGCAATGCTTAGCTTTATTTATGCCCACTATTTTTTTTATCAAGGTAGGGTGTGGTGTGAAATACAATCACTATGATGCTTAAATATTTGTAAAAGTTGGATGCTAGGCCAGATTCGAACTCGCAATTACCCTTTCCGGCGCTCACATGTTACCCACTGCAGTACTGAAGCCTTTGCTTTGCCTTTCTCTCAGCCATTTTTTCTACCTTACGGTGCCATCAGCAATCACCCGTCGAATTGAATGATCTGGGAAGAACAAATAGGCATTGGACCCAGTAAAGCTGAGACTGTAGTCGAAATCACAATGTTTGACGTTTTATTTACTGCCTATTAGAATTTTTTCATGCCAGGCTATGATGTGAAATACAACCAATGATATTCTTTAATTGACAAGGTAACACTAGGTTGATAAAAAAACTTTGTTCTTTTGAGTTATTTATCTCTTATTGTGTGATTGTTATAGTAGTACCACGGTACTGCTTATTAGTTATTAGTATTAGTTTTATTATTAGTATTATTGTTATTGTTGTTATTTTCTGTTAGTTGTTGTTCGCTTTATTCTAAACTGTTCTAAAAGCTCTTTTGGACTCCGAACAGAGTTCTTTGCTAACCTCGTCTTAATTTACCAGTTGAACAATACTTACTGTTGTGTTCTTTACAACACTTGTGAAGCGGACTGACGGAAGTGGAACCGCCGAAGCGTTAGCCACTTTTGAATCGAAGTTACATTAACAAACTCGTACTTGCTTAAGACGAAAAAATGAGCTTATCGATAGGTTAATCAGCAAAATGGAACATCAATAAGATTAATTTTTAATTCTTCTCTGTCTCTGCTTCTTTCAGCGGGTAATCAATACCGTAGTCACGTTACCGTATTTCTACCTAAAATCAGTTTGATGATCAAAGACGAATAAACGACGTAATAAGGAAAATAATGACATTGCGGAAGTGCTCAACTATTGTTGAGAAAAGTCTTTTCCCATACCATTTCCTCACATGATTAGTAATAGACAAAATTACTTTATTTTCTTCTCAATTATTAATAATTTGAGCATTACTTCTTTTTTTTTCTCTTTTTCTTCTTCGTCGCCGACTGAGACAGCAGTCTTATCGGGAACTCTGTCATCATAGAAGCACGTCATTTGCTCATATAATTCACCCTTTCTGTGATCTTTCTCTATGTACTTCACTACCTAGGACATTCCAGCAATTTCCATAGTTATAGGTGAATTATTGTTTGTTTAAGTAGAATAGGTCGAGTCATCGATATATTATTACGAAGCATATAAAAACTCTTGATTTTTTTGTTCATATGGGGGACCAATAATAATTCATAACTGTTGTTGTTGTAATCATAGTTTCCGTTCGTCTTTTTTCATAGAAGAGGGCCAGGTTTCATTAAGGCCTTCATTTATCCCTGTTGCGCGCCAGAACTGCTCAACAAGCTTAGCTCTCCTGACGGACACGAAGACCATCGCAACACTCGTATGAACTCCCTTACTGATTTCAGGGAGCATCTAACCACCATTTAAAATATGAAATGTAGGCAGTAGGGCAGTGACCAATCTCCTAGAGGTACTCCATGAATCCGACTTTATTCGTAACGTCGTCGAGATGACTGAATGAGATTTGCCCTAAACAGAACATGCGGTAGCCTATCGATATATCACATCAGTGATTTTCCTATCTTCCAACACAAGCTTAGTATCAAATTACAAACTTCGGAGGGATGGAGCCAGAGGGCGACGCACGGGGGTCAAACCAATGAGGGGTTGTAGGCTTACTGCAGGATACCTCTAACTACTGGTTCACATGCCTCTTTTTTTCTGTAATAGAGAAAAAACTGACCAGCTATCTAGAATCTACCGACTTCTGTTCGTTCGGTAGCTGAACTCTGTCTTTGAAAGAAACTGTAGCAATGATTAACTTTATCCTTCAAACAAAGAAAGAAGTTGGAAATTGAGAAGGAAATTGTTATCGGAAAACTACAAATTGATCTCACATAGAACATGTGACATATTTGTTTTTTGTCAACGAATGTGTTACCCTTCGATATAATTTATAGTATTATGTTAGTAAAGTTTCCACTAGCAAATGTTACTACTTAATTTTCTTTTGATGATTCAGCTTTACTCTTTATTGATGATTCAGAGCACCCTAATGACCTTTAAATGTCGTTGCACTTATAAATAGTTTGGCCAAATGAAAATCATTCGATTCATGATATGATTCAAAACTGGAAATCTGCACTCTCAAAACTCCCCATCAGTGGATTTTGCTGACATCTGTAACCCGGTGAAAGGTCTCCTGCGCAGCTCGCCTTATGCCTAGACTTCTTCCAGACTTGCACGGCTGTGGAGAAAGTCGAAGTTGTGGGCATCGGATTGTCCTTAGGTGATCATTCAAAATGAAATGATCAGCTTCTCAGATTGAATGGCACTGCTGATGCATGAACAAGCTAATGAGGATGTTTTGTACTTTCTTTAGGGAGGAAAAAAAACTTGGATGAAATCTAAGCGTTTATAAATTTCTTTGTTAGATTCCAAGAAATGGCTGCTCACCGAAGTTTTCTAAGCGCAACTATTTTGAGTAGAGGTACGTGTAGGGCAGTGGTTAGAGACGCCATACTATACACATGGAATCGATCCCGCGCTCTAGGCTCACCAAGCACTACATCCCTCCGGCGTTGGCAAATTGCTACCAGACCTGTGTGGGAGGGTAGTATCACTGACTCGATACATCGGCGGACTACCGCGAGTCACTGTGTGGACCAGATATTCATTCGGTCACTTCTTACGGCGCTTAATGATGTCGAATGCATGCCGCCTCTTTCCGAGATTGATCAACGCCGAGAGCTTTGTCCTTTATTCCTTAACTATTTTGAGTCCATTTTTCGGAAGTAGTTTTTGTTTTCAAACTAAAGCATTGCACACCGAGGAGAGCATTCACTCACATTTTATTGTTGTATAATACGAAATATCCTTCTATCAGTTAATCTATTTTCTAGTCTTACAATCCTCTGTGTCATGTAATTTCGTTAATGACAACGTTGTCGGAGTTTGTTGTCGCAAACTGCCCATTATACTTATAGATGGCCTTTCAAGTGCTTGCATATTAGTAACTGGTTGATTTAATACTGCAGCTCCTCCCACCGTTCTCTTATCAATGTGTACAGAGTCAAGTGACTACACGTGTAGCGCACTGGTTAAAGCTACCCTGCTACACTTGTTTGAAACTCTAGCTCCGGACTTGTCAAATATTTCTTCCCACCTGGTTGGAAACTTGGTATCAGATTTGTTTGAATAGGTAAAAAGCGTGATTTCATAGGTCGGTGAGGCGACCCCTCAATCGCCTATAAGGACGCAGAGTGAAGTCGAATGCATGTTACATCCTTCAGGCATCGATCAACATCAAACGCTTTATCCTTTATGGAGACCGGAAGATCTGTGTGGATATATGTATAAGGAGTATAAAGGATAAAGCGTTTTGTGCTGATTCATTTGAACGATGTGCCATGTATTCAACTCTATTAAGCGAATGTAAGCTGCTTGAATCCATGTTTAGCACTTGATTGCAAATCGCAGTGGCTTTTGCTGGTCTACCGATATATCAAGCCAGTATTTTATCCCCTAGACAAGACTGGTACTAATTTGGTCGTCTCGGCAGAATGGCTGACTTGGTTGCCAACAGCGCGCCACCAGACCAACAATCATCTGAGTCATAAAGCACCTCCAACCTTAGGGGTATTCGCCCGTTATACGAGTTTACGAACCTATAAGTCAAACCGACACAAAAAAATGTAGTATAGCTACTCAATGAAATCTCTTGAGCCTTGTAACTCTTCATCTGTTGACTTGAACGCTTCCTGTAGCCTTATGACTAACCGACTACTCAGAATCGCACGAATTAGAGAAACCCTTGGAGGTCGTATACGATATGTGGTAAGTTCCACGCTTATAGTTAAAGAATAACTAAATTGGTTTTACTAGTTATCTCACAATACATCTTTTGGATATGTGTTAGTCTCCCTTCTTCCATAAAAAGAGTTTTCTTAGAATATTCTCGATATTCTGATGTACCTTCACTTCCTTAACAATAGTAACTTAGTCGTTTAAGAAGACAGTCACAATCGATTCCTAGTGATAAACTTGTTTTTGTTTTTCTCTTCAGCAGAAAGTCATTAAGTAACCAATAGTTTTTCGCCAAGCTTTTTGTCGTTTCCTTTCGTCGGGTTCTGATGACATAGTAATACAATTACAACTCAAGTTATTTGTGGTTAACGGTTACTGTCGTTACGTACTCAACCCTTACTCTAACTACAAAAAGTTGTGCAAACCTAATGAATTTTGTGGGATTAAAGGAAGGAAAAGGGTCAGAATTTGTATTATTAGAGGAGTTTAAGGTTCTACAGTCGTCGTTGGTTCTGGATAACACCAACATCGAGGCTAATCCATGCTTGCAAGTTTTAAGTATTTGTTTTTTCTTTTCATCTCATCAAGTTTCACTGCATTTCAGACATATCCTTTTTTATTATAAATGATATATGTTGGTATGTGTGGAAGGAGATTAGTTTCCTGTAAATAATATAACTGACCTTTTGTCTAGCAATATATTAGTCAATAATGAATTGGTTAATGTGTTTTGCTGTAACCATGATTAGATTCAGAGTTTATCTAACCAGTTGTCAAGAATAGTCCTTTGCTTACAATAGGAATCCTAGGAGCTTATTTGGAACTAGGGGGATAGACTTCAGCGATGAGGTCGCCAACCTCCTTATATACGCCTCCCCAAATGAAAACATTTCTACAAATATTCATCTTTTCTCACCATAATCGTGAAAATTAAAAAAAATAAGTTTCTAGAAGAAATTCCGCTTATGTGAACTCTGAAGGTAACAACTAAGATAAATTTTGGGAATTTTACTTGCAAAATCTCTAGCTTTTGTAAAGGGATAAAACAGGTCTTGGGGTTGATCAATCTCTGAGAGATGCACCATGCATTCGACTTCATTAGGCATCTCTGGAGGTGACTGGATGCATATCTGGCCTCTACAATGGACTAGCGATAGCCTACCGATGTGTCGCGTCAGTCAGTGATCATATAGTCATCGAGTTACTGGTATCCTCTCAGACAAGATACCAATTTACCAATCTCGGAAGGATGGAACGCTTGGTGAGTCTGGGGCACTAGGATCGATCCCATGTGTATTGCAGGGCGCCTGGGACCACTGCGCTACGCGACCGCCTCTCTAACTTTTAAGAGCAGGCAGGAACCATGTTTTTTGTAATTCACGTGAATCAACTGCTTTGTTCGTTATCAGCTAATATTTATCAGCAATTCAACTTTTTTCTTTGTGGATCATCAACAGATTTTCGAAGTCACATCACGTTCGTGTCATAGCATTCTGATGATTGCAATTGTATATCAGAGAGTTTTGCCATAAATGTTTCCTAATTCGTCTAAATTCATTGAAGCTTGGAGTTCATTTAACACTCATAAAACTACCAAACCTTTAAAATTTCTTATGAAGCTTAATTAACTCTTCGTTCAATAACCTTCACCATTGTAGAGTGTAATGAATTTTTTAAGGGATCTGTAGCTCCATGGTTAGAGATGCTCGTAAAGCAAACGTAGTGATTGATTCGATCTCGCACTAGGGACAAACCGAGCCTGTTGTAGTCTCCCGGTTTGGCAAGTGGGTATGAAACTTGTCTAGGAGAATAAAAACACTGGCTTGATCCATCGTTCGTTCTTTAAAATTATTGTGTAGAGTAAATACTCCGTAATGGTTAGTGCTTGGGTGAATCCATGGCGCATTTTTAAGGAATCGGTCAATTGCCAATGCTTAAAGCTAATGTTTACGAAAGGATTGTAGTTTAAAGTGTTGAAAAAGTTCCAGAGAAAAACTTCGCACGAATTTACTTAAACATGCACATAAAACGAGAGAAAGCTATATGTTCTCTAGTGTTTTATGACTTCAGCAATAGATTATTGGGGCTGTGAAAACTCCTCACGATTCAAAGAATAAAGATAAAGGATAAACTTCTCGGCGTTGATCAATCTCTGAGGGATTCGCCATGCATTCGACTTCATTAAGAATCGTTTGGAGGTGACTGAATGCATATCTGGCCTTCACAATGACTTGCGGTGGGCTACCGATGCATCGAGCCAGTACTGCTATCTTCCCAGACAAGTCTGGTACCAATTTGCCGACCCCGAAGGGATGGAAGGCTTGGTGGGCCGTGGACGATGGGATCGATTCCACGTGTGTGTTGCAGGGCACCTGCGACCTCTGCGTCACACGCGCCATCATTTCCTCGTCAGCATAGTGGTGGATAATATCCCCATCTATCATTTCGGATAGAATTAAGCAAATATGCATAGATATTTTTCTGTAGCCAATAAAAAGAGTACATTTATCCCCTAGTCTGCTACGTGGTTATCGTCCATAGGATTCCTGATCATGAGCCGTAAAGGAGGATGTTCATAGTACCAACTTTTCAAAGACCCTGCCTAAAATACTCCTCATAAGAATTTTTGCCATAATTTCGTTCTATGCACTTGAAACTTTAGTAAATCATAGCGGACACTCACTTAATACGTACCTCCTAGATAAGATTTTAGTCTATTTTCTTATTTTGTAGATATATTACGTACTATATATCATATCTTGTGTACAGAGTACTTCAAAAGATACTGTAACTGACAGCAGAGACATTTCTTTTTCTGGAAGCTTCGCTTCAGTTTATATTCATATGTAATTCGCATTCCAAGAATGGATTAAGGGCGATGACAGTTGTTGGGGAAATATTACGTAATATCACATTAAAAATCATTATACGAGGTTCTAAAAATTATCCTCAACCAGACGGCGAAAAGATGTGACATGTGCAATCCGTGAGATTTTTCCTTTGATCTGGTGCTTTATTGTGGCATATTTTATGTGAATCCTAACACTTGCATTCGATTCGTTTCCTCGCATCCGTCTTCTGTAAAAAATCTTCGGATTTTTGTGCGGACTCAGTTTTTTTGACCGTTTCGCGTTCCTCATGAATGTCTATGAATGCTAGTTCAGTCGATTCTTCCTCTAACTCTGTGGGATGCTTTGGTCTTCCCACTTCTTCATCACAAGAACTCGCCGGCTCTTAGAGGATTAGAGGGAGCCAGGTGATTCAAGACAAGTCTGATACCATTTTCCAGGCGACGGAGGGATGAAAAAGCTCGGTGTACCCTGTGTATGGTTGAACCATCACCTTAATCATACCAGAATAGCATCATTTTCACTCCGTCACCCACAAATTATTCTTCTCAATATAACTTGCATCAATACTTGGATGATCGGTCTCCATCATGTGTGGTCTCTGCATTCTATGCATCCTTTTCTCTTGTTTCTCTCTCCATCTTCGTTCATAGTGGTGGTCTGCTTCGAATATTTGGTGACATTGGCGGGTTTCATTCCATCTTAATCCTTATGTCATTTACAGCTGCTAATATAGCTGGCTGATGTGAGCCACGAAGCGATTCTGTAGGTAGTCGTCCCAGAGGATCCGTAATTCTTCTTTGAGTCCCTCTACCGCTTCTTGTTCACTTGTTGTCAGCTCTTCTCATTATTCTATGATATGAACATGCCATCCTAATCCATCGGCGGGATGTGTTTATGTATCGCTTTCAATATGTATTGCACTCGATTTTGAAAGTCAAAGGTTCCTATCAGTCAGACTTGGTGTTGTTTGTATCTGATTGCTAGATTTGAAAAGATATTATTCATAAGCCTAGAGCTCGGTGATAAGGGGTGCCGTGCAATACACACATGACCCTTGCATCTATCCCACACGCTATCCCGAATTCCTGTTTCTTTTGAACTCTGAAAATTAGTAGCAGGCTTGCCAATGAGAGTAAAAACACTTCTTTTCGTGTCAGTAGGCGTCCGAAAGTGGTTGTATAGGCAGAATACGCATTCAATCGTCTCTACTACGATTAATGAAATCGAATTCATGGCGCATTCCCTAGGGATTAATGAACGAACGCCGCACACTTTATCTATTATCCTTTGTTCATTCAAATGCTCTTTGGCTTTCGCATAAAATTCTCGACATGATGTTTTTTTGAGGTGTTTGTTAGTTTTTCTTAGAAGTTGACTGTTAACTTCTACAGTCATCCAAGGAGGTTTGACCCCATACGTGGACTCCCCATTCTATCTGCGTTCACTTGTGAGATAGTCGAAAATATTTTAATATATAACATGTAATTTGTATTTAAATCAGCAGCTTTGAGAATTTTAGTACCTCTGGCAAATTATTTCATGTACCATGTCGTTACTATTCTCATGAAATTCAGCAACTTATCATTTTCTCCATTCGTTTGTCCTTCAAGGACATCCGCGTCGCTCTTCATCATCTGATGGATGAGCAAATAATTTCAAAGCTACTAAACTTTCAGTGAAAATAATTATGTTTTACTGACTGGTATGAATCGGGGACAAATCGAGGATTGTTAACTAAACAGTATTACTATTACGAACTTCAAGAAAGCTGTATAGGAAGACAGATTTATTCCGTGGGCTCGTAGTTAGATGTTTTTGATGGGCAAGCATCCGCATTTCTTATCATTTTTTCTCCTATCTATCTTTTTTATCACCTACTTACGTGCACCAACTTTCTACTTAGTAAATTCTATTAGGTTGTGAATAAAGTAGTGTTTGTTAGGAATTTTATCATCCATTGTTTCCAGATTCGAAGGCGAAATTAAATTCTACAAATCCTGAATTGAAAACCAAATATGTGTGGAATTTTCTATGGTTATTACTTTCATCCATCGTTCCAAGTGGTCTACTGCCTCATTGGAGAGCGTTCCTCGTTGTCGAACTCTGATGTGCAAAATAGGGATCGTTCTCTCATTAAATTACCAATGCTGAGAAGACTTTTGATACTGCCATTAAGAATCCCAGCTAAAATCAATGTGGTGTCGTGACCCTGCTTATGAAGCTACCTATGCTTACCTTCCCACCAAAAAACAGTAAGAATTGGACGCTTTACCCCAAAATTGTGCTGGTTGTTGTTTTCTTCGAACCAGCGGAATCTGCTGAATAGCTCTAGCTTGACAATTGAGAGGCGAATCACGCGATATTCAAATTTTCAGCTTCAGATAAGGATAAAAAAAGACAGCGCTCGAAGTCGATCAATGTCTGAGGGATGCACCGTGCATTCGACTTGATCAAGTATCCTATACGTGACTAAATGTATATCTGGATTAAACAATGACTTGCAGTGGCCTTCTTATCCATCAAGTTTTTATTCTCCCAAACAAGTTTGGCATCAATTTGCCAACCCCCGGGGGAATTGAATTTGGTGAGTCTGGAACGCCAGGTCAAATTGAGGACCCGATCCTATGTGTATTGCGTGGAATCTTAAGCCACAGCGCTACAGGCTCTGTTTGTCCTGGGATACATGACGATTCACGGTAAGGATGAAGATGTTTGTCATTAAAAGAAGAGTGATGATTTTATTGAAAATGACGAACCGAAAGTGCTTAGGGTTTTTATTGCTAAGATTCGTTGGATGGGAATGAATGCTCTCGAGGCACATTTCAGGCTTTGTGAGGAAGCTTCTCCAAATGAATATGATTATTGCAGAACCACACGCTTATTGTCACATTGCTATTCTTCCGGAATTGCGAGAATTAAATCCTTAAACTATCCAGGTGATAAAATTAAATGCATTTAGATATTTTGGCAGAAGAAAACTATCTCTGAAAATAATTGTAACGTTCATTTATTGTAGGGCTTCAATTTATTTCAAATTCCACTTTCTTTTACTCTAAACAGACTTATATCTTCCTAAGGACTTTGATAGTTCAGTAAAGTTGCTTGTCAGATCGATATCAGTTATGACCATCTCTTGAATTCTATGAGCGAAAGAATTTGTCATCTTCACAAATAATATCCAACCAGCAGGTATTTTATGGCTTATCTGCGGTAATGTCTGAATTCCGCCATAAAGAGATGTTTTTGCCGATTAAGGCGAAGGAACGTGGCATGCTCTTTTGGCAACATGAAGTTAAACAGAGGTTAAACATAGATTAAGAGCAACTAGAATTGAGGCTAAGATGAAGTCCTTGAAAGGCTTTCTTTTATTGTTACACTTTAGCTTCGGTATATAACAAAGTTTATGTTCATTTACTACACTTATTTCTGGATGGTTCCGTGTATAGGAATTACATCTCAAACTTCGATTTGGACTAAGGCTAGTCAGTAAGTCATTGAGAACTGTGTGTGGGATGGTTCCTGATTGCCATGGTGTCTATGTTTAGTGCAAATATCCTTTCCAAATTGTAATGAAGCATCACACCAACATCTTTCCTGTTATAGGAGAACTTCGTTAGCAGGTTAAATAATGGTATCCAAGAACAGAAGCATGCATGTGGCGCAGTGGTCGGAGGTGCCCTGCAGTACACACGTGGAATCGATCCCCGCACTCTTGGCCCACCAAGCCCTCCATCTCTCCAGGGTCAGCAAATTGCTACCAGACTTGTCTGGGAGGATAGCAACACTGGCTGGGCAGAGATTAGGCCACCGCGAGTCATTGTAGAGGGCAGATATGCATTCAATCACCTCCAAACGATGCTTAGTCAAGTCAGAATGCATGGCGCGTCGCTCAAAGATTGATCAACGCCGAGAGCTTTATGCTATTTTTTAATCCAACAACAATAAGAAACTTTCTCAAAAAATTCTTCAGTACCGCTCTCAGAAACGTCAGGCTAAAACTGAAGTGACACGAGATGAGAAGGTCAGTTGCTGACTGGTGTAGCATCTTCATCGCTGGTGGAATCATCAAATAACATCGACCGAGAAATGAATGTTTTTCATTTCAAGGATACTAGTGGAAAAATTGTTCATCATGCGAACTCTTGAGAAGAGATTAATGTGATAAAAAACGGATTCACTTCTAATGTGCCATTCACGCTTAGTGAAATGATGTTATTCGATTACCTTGGATATGTGCGTCTAGATAGGCTAGACAGCACGTAATGGCCGACGAGGCATATCAGAACTAAACGAGCTTCTTGAAAGCTTACAAATCATCGATGCTAAAGAAGATGAAGAACATCTGGTTTCTTTCCCACCTCTTGTGTTAAGCGATTACTTCTGCCTTCAGCTTCGCAGTAGACACCTGGACTTAAACAGGGTGAGAATGCAGTCAGCTTTAATAAACGTGCATTTGTGACAGGATGCCTGAAATTTAAAAGCAGGATGCTGTTGATCCGCCTCAGTGAGCAGTTAATCCGCTTGCATGAGTCGTTTGAACCCAACAGAGACGATATGGCACTTTGTCTTCTTCCGCTCAAATCCCTCAACGATCACTGGGAAGGGAAGTGACACCAATGATCCAGCAGGATGAGCATGGACACGTGACCGAATCATCCGCTGGTCTGCTACTTTCTCGTTCTGAAAATAAGATTCCATGTGGGCTGCGAAAAGTTATAGTTCTAGTGCAGTAAACTTATAGTTTCGAAAGAGAGCGACGCCCAAAACGAACGATTTGGCCGAAACAAAATCCCGTTGATCTTGCCCTTTATTTGCGATGAAATAAGTGTAGCGATAAAGCGGTGTTTAAGAAGGGCAGATCTAGAGGTATCGGTAGCAATAATTGAAACATCACCGAATACTCTTCGTCGCCAGTTAGTTCGTAACCGCCTATACGACCGTCTATGTGAAACACAGAATTGCGTAATTTGCCCTTATGGTAAGGACGGTGACTGCATGAGTTCAGGTACGATATACCTGACCTCTTGTAATAATTGCGGAGACGAATATATTGGCGAAACGGGCAGACCTTTATGTACCCGCGTATAAGGACACCTCGATGGCAAACGAAAAGCAAGACTGGTACCCCATAGGATACACAAGCACGGCGGAGACGATTTTGATGTAAAAGACGCTGTCCTCGCACAGGAACTAAAACACCAATGCGCAAACTCCTCGAGGCTTTTTGGATAAATGCCCAAAAATCCTACAATGAATAGCAGGGAGGAACGCCCCGAGATCACACGTGATCTCGCGCCGTACCTTCGTATCGATCGTTGATGTGGGGAGGTGCAGTCGCCAATCATATACGACTCTGTGTGGCTGTTCTTCCTACGTGGAAGACCGGTGAAAAAAAGCGGTGGGTTTTTCGAGAAGCCGTTGGTCGTGTAGTTATCGTTCAGATTTTTCATCTTTCTGTTTGTGCTGTTGAAGCGTTTGACCTAGTGAATTGCGTATTAGTGTACCATTCCAGGCTATGAACATTCTGTTTGAGGAGCTAACGCGAGTTGGTCACAAGTTTTATAAATTTTGACAACATCATGTAGTTTTTCGGTCGGGTTTTTCTTTGCTTCATCATCCAGTCATATGGGGACAGGATTTTATTCAGAATGTCTTCGTCATGCATTACTTGTTCCGTTTTTCTTGTACGATGGAAGTTCTTTTCCAGCTCATGGTTGAACCGAATCTTCAAACAAGGAAGGCGGTAATCAGCTCCAGTGCAGAATCCTGGTTCCAATATGGGGTTAAAGTCTCCAGCAAAGAATTTATGAAACGACTTGTCCTTGTTGATTACCTTCTCCAACAGGTTCTAAAACGCGTCCAAAATGCTCTCATCAGCTCTACAAATTGGCGAATAACAGTTGATGGCATTCATTTTCTTATGACGCGCAAGTTGGAAACGAAGAATGGCAAACCGCAGTATAAGATCTCGAATGAGATGATTTGATAGGAAATAAATATTTTTACAACAACGCCAACGCCTCGTGCATTTCGTAACGGGGATTTCCCAATCGCATAGAATTTTACGCGACCAACCGCCTCAGGAAGAGCATAAAGATCGGCGTCTGAAGAGATTGCCTGGTCTTCTAGGTGCACAACAAGACGCAGTATCCGTGGATTGCAATGGGCTACCCTGGAACATGTGGTGTGTAAAAGCTGATGACATTCCAAATTAGTAGAAACGAAACATTCAAGAAAGCTCGGCCAATAAGCATTGCTTAAGAAACAAACAGCGAGTGAATCTGCAAAAAATATCCAAGCAAAAAGTCAGGTGCTTTTGCATAGCAACCATCAATGCCTTCGTCAGATAATAAAATTGAGCCATTGCATAGCTGTGGCTGGCTCCAGTGTGGATCATTGGTGTCACATCCTTTCCCAGTGATCGCTGAGGGGATTTGAGCGGAAGAAGACAACGTGCCAAATCGTCTCTGTTGGGTTCAAACGACTCATGCAAGCGGATTAACTGCTCACTGAGGCGGATTAACAGCATACTGCTTTTTAAATTTCAGGCAGCCTGTCACAAATGCACGTTTATTAAAGCTGACTGCATTCTCACCCTGTTTAAGTTCAGGTATCCACTGCGAAGGTGAAGGCAGAAATAATCACATAACACAAGAGGTGGAAAAGAAACCAGATGTTCTTCATCTTCTTTAGCATCGATGATTTGTAAGCTTTCAAGAAGCTCGTTTAGTTCTGATATGCCTCGTCGGCCATTACGTGCTGTCTAGCCTATCTGGACGCACATATCCAAGGTAATCGAATAACATCATTTCACTAAGCGTGAATGGCACATTAGAAGTGAATCCGTTTTCTATCACATTAATCGCTTCTCAAGAGTTCGCATGATGAACAATTTTCCACAAGTATCCTTGAATTGAAAAACATTCATTTCTCGGTCGATGTTATTTGATGATTCCACCAGCGATGAAGATGCTACACCAGTCAGCAACTGACCTTCTCATCTCGTGTCACTTCAGTTTTAGCCTGACGTTTCTGAGAGCGGTACTGAAGAATTTTCTTGAGAAAGTTTCTTATTTTTAGCTTATTATTTACTGCCTATTCTTTTTAACGGCAGTGTATGTATTGCGAAATATAACTTTAATGATGCTAAGATATTTGCAAAACTCTGGACCGCAGGTGTCTACGGTGGGGAACGAACGCGCTATTATCCTTTCCAGGGAGTACCGCGCTCACCACCACACCATGCGGGTACTTCGTTTCGCCTGTCTCTCAGTTAGTTCTATTGATCTTTTGCCATCAGCAATCACCCGTTAGCGGGGATTTTTGCAAATATCTCAGCATCATTAATGCTACATTTCGCAATACATACACTGCCGTTAAAAAGAATAGGCAGTAAATAGTAAGTTAAACATTGTGATTATAACTGCAGCCTCAGCTTAATTGTGTTCGTTGCCGATTCGGACTCCCCAGATCAATCCCGCTAACGGGTGATTGCTGATGGCAAAAGATCAATAGAACTAGCTGAGAGACAGGCGAAACGAAGGACCCGCATGGTGTGGTGGTGAGCGCGCTACTCCCCGGAGAGGACAATAGCGCGTTCGTTCCCCCACCGTAGACACCTGCGGTCCAGAGTTTTGCAAATATCTCAGCATCATTAAAGTTTCTTATTGTTGTTGAATTAAAAAATAGCATAAAGCTCTCGGCGTTGATCAATCTTGAGCGACGCGCCATGTATTCAACTTGACTAAGCATCGTTTGGAGGTGATTGAATGCATATCTGCCCTCTACAATGACTCGCGGTGGCTAACTGTGTCCAGCCAGTGCTGCTATCCTCCCAGACAAGTCTGGTAGCAATTTGCCGACCCTGGAGATGGAGGGCTTGGTGGGCCATGGGTGCGGGGATCGATTCCACGTGTGTACTGCAGGGCACCTCCGACCACTGCGCCACATGCATGCTTCTGTTCTTGGATACCATTATTTAACCTGCTAACGAAGTTCTCCTATAACACGAATGATGTTGGTGTGATGCTTCATTATAATTTGGAGTGGTGATATGTTTTTCGATGATCATTTCCATTCCTCTTCATCATAGGTAATTAGCATCTAAAAAAGTAATCGAAAATCCATCACTGAAGTGAAACAACACTTTTTATTGCATCTCATACTGTACTTAATAAAAACCACCCTAGAATTTTCTAGAATTCAGCATTTGCCTAAGAAAAGTCAGAAATTCTCGCGTATGATGAAAGAGTGTTTTAGTAGACGCTGTTCTGCAATCTGTACAGCTTTCACTGTGAAAGATTGCCTACGAGTATTACTTTGTTAAATACTCAATTCTGATGGGACTCATGAGATGCTCTCACGCCTTCCCATTCGAAGAAGCTGTGTCCTTTCAGGATAATCTTTCTTGCGAAAAACTTCGTTTATTGTTTCTTTAGATAGGCCTCATTTTCGTATCCGAGACTCAGAACACTTGGTTTTCTTGAATAAGAAGGGGATGTGAGTTCGCTCTGTAGAGCAATCGACTGATTCCTTCTCATGTTCTCGCTATTGGAAGCAACCATTGTTTAATCGTTTTCCTTTTTTTTCATTTGAAGTGTTTTCCTTATTACATATTACGTATTCTTTGGCCTGTACATGAGACGTGCTGGCTAACAAGTAGATCTTCTGGGTCAAATTTTTCTTCTCAAGACGTAAAAATGTTAAGTGTTCCGGTTTTTTTTTCTTCAGAAAAAAAGAACAAAATAATGAGAGACTAGCGGTCGTTCTTTGGTATCTTCTATCCAGCGTTTATCTACCAAGCGTAAAATTGCCATGACTTGAAACTGGAATTTTCTTATAGTCTTTTATATATATATATATATATATATATATATATATATATACACGTCTGGCATGGTAACACGTTTCCATCATGAAGCCTTACTAAGAGTGACCCAATACCAGGATCCACCACCGTCCTGGTATCAAAGTCGCATGGTGGCAAATCTCCCTCTGATCCACAAGGGCGCTGACTACCTTTAGTGGTGACAACCTGGGACAGATTTTGGCCAGGCTGCCCTTGGGACTCTAATGAATCACAATGCTGGGACCCGCACAACCAGTGAGGATGGGCCGTCCAAGTGTAGAAATATATATATATATATATATATATATATATATATATATATATATATATATATATATATATATATATATATATATATATATATATATGTCCGCTGGGCGCGTGTAGAGCAGTGGTTAGAGGCGCTTTACGATACACATGGATTCAATCCTGCTCCCCAGTCTCACCAAAGCCTTCTGTACCCCCCGATGGGAGTAAACTGGTAGCAGACCTGTCTGGGAAACGATAGTAGCAGCACTAACTAGATACATCGGTAAGCTGCTAGAAGTCATTGTATAGGCCAGATATTCAATCATCTCTAACGATGCTTAGTGAAGTCAAATGCATGGCGCATCCATCAAGGACTTGTCAACCCTGGATGCCGTATCCTTTGCCTTCATATTTATATCCGTTATTAAATCTGAATATCGTGGATAATACATTTGTTAAATGGTTTCGGCTGCTTCCTATTGCCACAGAGATTCTTAGTATTTTAGAAGATGATTTCGTTTTTCTTGTAATATCTTTGAGAAATATTTCTAACCTTGATTCGTTAATGTTTGGCATCATCAATCTTACACTTAAATTATGAGAGTCAGATCTTTCAATACTTTGGTAAATGTTTTCTTTTCTAAGTCTTTCATGAAGAGTTTATGTGAGTTTTTTGTGCTCAATTTGTTGTTCTGCTGTTGTAGATGGTTTTACTCAGAAAAACATTGTCCTACGAACTTCTCCACATTGGAAAAAACCCTTTTTCCTTGAATGTTGAGCAAATTTTTTCTTGAAAAAGGCGTTGAAAAAATAATTAACTGGGACACAAAAAAGCATGGTGCCATGACTGCATCACAAATAGGTGAGTTGTGTGCAGTTCTTTTGACAAAGTTGTCGGGTTATTTTTGAAGGACTCTACCGTATTCTCCCGGACTCTGTTGTCACATATCTGTAGATCTTGTACCGTGCTACCGTATGTCTTCTATACTTGCTTACTTGCATGCTTGGAGGGTCCGCCTTCACGAGTATGCGGGGCCCAGCACATTGCCATTCGTTTGTTTTTATTGGCAATCGTCGTCCATGGTGGTGGTTTTAATCGAGGACTGTAGCGGATGCGAGTCTCATACCGTTACCTATAAAAACGACTTCAGCTGCTACTACATCTGACTGACGCTATTTAAGACTACGTTCGCCCACTGGTCGTCGTCCTAGGGGACGCCTGCATCCTCGTGGGGTTCACTCGGCAGTTCCTTTCGTCCATCTGTCGTCCGTTCTTTTCATTATTTCATCGGCCCATTTATGTTTCGCTATCGATGTATGCTCATCTGGATCTCGAAGATGCGACATATTTCGAAGATCAGAGCTTCGCATTCCGGCTAGATATTGAGAGTGTCGGTTATATTAGAAGACATCGTTGAAGTACTTTTTGAGTAGTGCTCTGTATTCTCGAAGTAATTGAAGTATCAGCCCACGTTTCTGCACTCGAAAAGGTGGGCGCAGATCTTCGAGTCCTTCAGTTAGTCTATGGCTTCTTTGGGAGGCTCGAATTTAGCCCAAGCTGCTCTCCTTCTGCCTAATTCCTCCTTCATGTCGTTGTCCATGATCATTAATCGCACAAGGCATACGTACGAGGTGGTCCCTGCAATTAAAGAACCATCTATTTTGAGTTGATCGCATTCGCACCATGGATTTCCTGAATTGGGTCTTCTCCCGACTTATGCGTATTCCGATCTTTTTCTCCCGTTTCGTTGAGCTCATTGATCATCGCTCCTGCTTTATGGTACTTCTTGAGAAGATGACGATGTCATCTTCGATACGAAGGTTTGATAGAATTTTCCATCAATACGAATGCCTTTCTTGTCCCAGTGCAGTAACTTTATTCTCCACAGAAGTGCGGTGCTAAACAGCTTTAGTGATACTGTGTTGCCATGTCAAACCCTTTTCCTATGGAAAAGCTGCATTTTCATGGTATATTTCCGACAACAGTCAGGAAGAGTTCTTGTGTAGGATGGTTCCACTCTTTGGTCGACGAGAGCTAATAGGATTGCATTCGTTTCGACATTGTCAAACGCTTTTTATAGTCGACAAAAGTCAGGACTAAGGGAAGGTGGTATTTCTGACAAGATGTGGTCCATGCAGCAAAATACCCGTCGAAATCCTGCGTGCTCAACTGGTTTTGCACCTCACCTGGTGTCCTTGGCTTTCACGACAGAATAATTTTTGTGAAGAGCTTGCAGAGGACACTTAACAGGCATATCAAACGATAGTTATGAGGATCCCTTCGGTCACCTTTCTTAGGCAGGATGACCGTGCGCGACGTCTCCAACTGTCTGAGATTTTTTTCTCTTGAAGGTAGACTGTCACATGGTTTGCGAGAAGTACATTTAAATTGTGGCTTCCATTTCTGAGGAAGTCAGCCGTGATACTATTGCGTCCGTGAGCCTTGCTTCTTTCCATTCCTTCTATTGCAACTCGAACCTTAGGAAAAAAATCCCAAATAGTTTCTCCACGGCGGGGATTTTAGAGCCTGGACGGGGATTGTGGAACGGAAGATGTTGGTGGAAAAACGTTTCCATTATCAATTTCATATCATGGCGGGAGGTTTTAGTGATCCCATTTTCGTTCATCAGAACTGACAGTGGAACATTGTAATCACACAAGTTGCGACGACATTTTTTCATACTGCTTCTTTTCTTCGCTGCTTTCAGGATTTTCTTGTGCCTATTCCAGTGTGAATCTTCTTACAATGCTCTTTTCCAGGTGGCATTTATTAGCAGTCGTGTCAAACGGGTTACAGCAGGATCAAGTTTCAGTTTCCTTATCTATTGGAGCAACAACTTGGTAGTAATGGAGATGCGATCCGATCCTCTTGCTTAGAGGCTGAGGCGAATTCGGCACAGTCTTTCAGTCCTTCGACAAGCAGCTCCTACTCTTCGGTCGGGTCTTCCTTAATCTGCCAGTCACGTTTGGATACGATTTCGTTCAGAATGATCTCGTCGTATAGAGCTTAAATTTTTCCTCGTCGTCGATGACATGAATTATTTTATAGCTTACGGCTTAATTGGATCTTCGCGTGAAGAAGGCGTTGATCGGAACCAGTACAGAATGACGAGACTACCGATATATCAACTATGCACCATCTTCCGTTCGTCAGAAAATGGTCGATCTCCGCGTGAGTCGTGCCGTCAAGAGACTCCCATGTCCAGCGGCTGCTTTCTTTCTTCGAAGAATATCCATGGAAGAGACATGCCGTAGATAGGAGTCCTGCGAGACGGTTTTCATTCCCATTTCTTTTCCTAATCCAAAATTTCGGATCCTGTATTCGCTCTCGTTGGCCTTTCCTATTCTGGCGCTGAAATCTCCGATAACAAATTTATAATTTGCTTTATTATCGCGGATAACTTCCTCTAACAGATAGTAGAAAGCATCTGGTTCGTACTCATCAGCTGCATCGGTCGGTGAATAGCAACTGATGATTATGATCATCTTATAACGCGTCAGTTGAAGACGGTGGAAGGCGATGCGAGTGGAAAGGATCTGGTAGGAGTCGACTGGATGGAGATCGGTGGAGATGCCTGGACGACGAAGCCTAAACCACCGATATTTCGTGATGTGGCTTTTCACCACAGATGACAAGGGTCCTGCTGTTTATTTGGCGCACGACGATTTTTTCTGGTTTCTGTTCTTTTTTACGGCGATTACATAAAATTTGATGCGTTCTACAGCTTCAAGGAGGGCATGAAGGTCGGCATCTGAGGAGAGTATTCTGGGATTATACCTTCAGAGAGTAAGGAACAATTTCCATGGCGTGTCGTACGTGTATTTCTCAGATCCAGTTCCAGTGATGTCCTGCGTAACCTGAAATTTTCTGGTCTTTTACCGGTCGTCCCACCGCCTGACGTCATAGACAGGGAGCACCCAGTGTGCGCGGTACTGAGGCTGACCTATTGATGGTTGAGCAATTCGATCTTCTGTGCTGTCCCCCACTTAACCCAGCATGGCCGAATCCAAGTCTTCGCCACTATGTGGGTCTGCGAGAAGTATCTTTTCGGAAACAACTTCTTCGTTCGGCCTTTCTACTAGTTGAGTTGAAATCAAAAACGAAAGTAGGAATGAGAAAATGGCCGACTGCTCAAGAACGATGTAGAGTCGAAAACCATCAGCCGTCTATACGTTAATCAACAACGCCCAGAAATGCCAACAATTATGTAGGCGATGATAAAGCCAATGAGAAACTTCTTAAACGTTACGTCTACAAGAAGAAGCATCTGACAGTCAATCAACTTTGGGACTGTGCACCACTATTTTATTCAAAGAGAAGCGCACTTATGATTTGAATTCTTTTTTGGCAATGTTGTTTGAAGGTTTTTGCCATAGAAAAATCATTAGCCTATTAAATGTGAAAAGATACCATACATGAATGGTTAGAATTTAGTTGGACTCGTGAGAACGATCCTTTTATGGGAATATCTGTCAGAATGTCTACTCACTTTCTGAAGAATCAGAATCAAAAGTTGAAACGCTTCGTGGACACCCTGGAATATAATAATTGAGGAGATGTTGAATAAGGTGATGGGTTTAGTTCCACGTTAGTTTCTTTTTTGTTTCTATTGTCTCAACCCTACAGTAATTTAATTTTTTCTCCATAGAAACTACACTATTGGTTGTCACATGGTAGGAATACATACAAGGAAGAAATAATAATTTTATAGACTGTCAAGAAGAAAACAATAGTCTTATAGATTGTCAGAGACAAATATAGACTTTTTACCACATATATATTTATATATATATATATACATAAAAGGACAATAAAGAAGGATAAAGTTCTCAGCGTTTGATCAATCCCTGAAGGATGCGCCATGTATTCGACTTCACTTCATTAAGATTCGCTTGGAGGTGATTGAATGCATATTTGGCCTTTACAATGAGACTCGCTGGCCTACCGATGTATCGAGCCAGTGCTGCCATCCTCCCAGACAAGTCTGGTATCAACTTGCCGACATCGGAGTGATGGAAGGCTTGGTGGGCCATGGCGGAACGGATCGATTCCACGTGTGTGTTGCAATGTCTCGACCACTGCGCCGCAATCGCCCATTATATTATATTATATAATATATACATATAGTGCAAAAAAAATTCCAGCCGTCATTTTTTTAGTGGATCCACTTAAATAAGAATTTGAGGGAAGCAAAATCGTTCATCTCATATTTATTTTTATGCTCGATTGTCATCACACTTCTTTTTTGTTTACGAGGACTTGTAGCCCAAAGTTATTATTTTTTTGTTATTAGTTGCCGATAGTTCCTTTTTTAATTATATTTATATGACGCGCTCTACATATTATGCGAATTCCAGCTGTTCTTTCATTCTTTTAGCTTCCTCGCATCCCTCGTCTGCGAATGGTTTTGGATTTTCGTGTGGCTTCGGCTGTTATTTGGGGTTTTCGTTTTCATTAAGGATGACGTTAAATGCTGGTCGGATAGGCTCTCTACAATCCTTCATAGCCGTGACAGTTTATTCTCAAATTTCCACTAGAAACAATCACCAGCCCCTTTAGATCAGAGAAGGATTTCCAAGACGACTGTGGTACGAATTTGCTGGCACCGAAGGAATAGAACCGTTGGGTTGCGAAGCGATAGGTCGAAACAGTGATCTCGCGGGTACTATTGAACTGCGCATATAAACACCACGCTTCCAGAACCTTCATCTTTCCGATTAGGAAATTTGATCGTAAACCACGGTTATCTACTGGCTAATATTTTAACTGATTTCCTAGAAAGACTTGAAATAAAAAAAAACTTGACATGATGCCTTTTAAATCCGTGTTTTGGCTCAAATCCATGTCTGTGTTGTCGATGTCAACTATGGAACAAGATAAACAATTCAGTACCAATCACTGTTGGCTTCTTTCGATGCGCTTTGTTGATTGAAGAGGTGAGGTTCGTTCCTTTCATTTACGTTTTCATGTCCCTACATTAGTAATTCCATGGAGTTTACTAGACCCTTAAGTTAGTTTACAAGCGCATTCGTTTTTTATCTCGTATAAAAAATGAGTTCAGTAATCGAAATTGCTGTGACTGATTAAAAAACTGTTCTTTCACAAGTCGGCTTTAGCAACAGAAAAAGATAAAGGAGAAAACACGGCGAAAAAATTTGCATGTCTGGGAATCAAACATCGAATCCTCACATGAACCATGCTATGATATTAGAAATTTTTTATTTAAATATTTCCTTACTTTTTTATGATTCATCGTTCCGGATTATGTCAGGAAGAAAGTGAACTAAATGCCTCTGGACAATATGTTGGACATCATCCTTCTCTTAAGATGTTATTGGAAGTGTGGTATTTCTCATTTTCCTGTCTGCAGAAAGTCTCAGTGTAGCTATGTTTTCAATTCAACAACAGCAAGTAGGACAGACAAAAAACCAGTTCATTACTGAGTTATTCCTAGTAGAGAATTTTTTTTCGTGAAGTGTCACATGTTTTATTATCTCTCTTCTCAGTACTAAGTAATTGAAATATGGCATTTACCCGCGGCACCGTGGTCTCGACTATTTCGGAGTGCCGGTCGGGTGAATCCCTCGGCAAGGTCACTTAAGCTGAGAACGAGATCGACACTACCACCCTGAAGCTTAGGTAAGAGTAGAACAGCACCAGGATTGGTCAATATCCTAGAAGAAACCCAGTGATAAAGTTGTTAAGCACTTGTCAAATATCTTTCTGTCCCAAGGATCAGCGATTTTCCGTGATGAAGAGCAGAGACGCTTAAGAATCGGAGGGGCATGCAGTAATAATGAAAACTTTTTCTTCCGATACTTACTAATTGCATGCAGTCATCCAACGCATAAGATTGTGCACAATTTTTTGGGCTTCTAATGTTCACATAAGGTTGTTGGATGAGATGGTGTCAACGAAATACAGAAGGGTGCTTAAATATAAGGATTATAGAAATACTTACCTTTATCACCTGTAATTTCGTTAATCATTAGATATGAGCTATAATCAAGTGACTAGAAGAACATTGCACTTTTATGGTAGCGTCGTGTTTTTTCCAGTTTTTCTAGAAAACGTAGCCAGGAATAACTCGCTGAGCTCGATCACGATGTAAGTATGGTCGTAGCTGGACTTCCAAATTGAAATGTTGTACTCATTCTGGGGAACAGGGAGACCTCGTTGGGGGTGGATCACCCGAATGTATATCGCTGTTCTACATCCAGGAACAACCCTCCTTAGCTGTAATAGGCGGGTTCTAATGCTTAGGAGCAAATGTAATGTCTCATTCCAGGTCGGGTTCATGGTGATTTTCGAGGTGTTGCGATTTAACGAGCGGATATATATCAACAGGAGTGGTTCATTACACTAATCTTAACCCCCTCAACCTATTTACTAGCAAATTGCTCAGCCATTATCTCTTGCACTCTGAAAAAACCTGCTGTTACAGAGCTGACATCTAAATGTTATATCCGGCTCCAACCGTGTGGAATATTTATGTGTCGTTCTTTTCTTTGCTAAAGATGAAGTCTAGGAGGACGTAACCTATTTTCGATCTTCTTGCATATTCTCTTTCCTATACAGTAGCAGATAGTAGCTATATTATAGAACAACATAATACGATGATAGTAAGCAAAATGTTTTAGTTTAAGTTAGTCTTATGTATAAAAGTTGTCTTATTGCTTATTAATGTTCGTTTTTCTTCCACATGACGACCATTGAGCTGCAGATGATTGGGTATTTGTGAGAAGGTGCATGGAAATTTTCTTCAAAATTTTGCAGAAATATTCCATTACCCTAAGATTTTCGAGAAAATCAGCTCCTTGTCATCTAGAGAAATCTCGAATACTTCGTATAACTAGAATGCTCTAAAACAATTTTTTGAGAATTATTATGTTTGAGTTACTTCTGTAGTAGTTCTAATGCTCATTCTATCCGACTTACATCCGTTCTGTTTTTTTGTTCTAAGGGGTTATGTAATCTCTTCGCTATTCCACTTTTTTCATTTCCTTAACCTAAGATCCGTCTGTGCTCAAGAGATTAACGGAAAGTATTTCCCATACTAACGTCGCTATATCCTTTCTTAGCTTCCTGTCTCTGCTTCTTTCCTTTTGTCTTCTTATCTTTTATTAAACAACACAGCCAACCAGGTAGATGTTACTCAGCAAACACATGTAGTATACAGTAACTGAACGACCATGATTCTTGCCTTAGGTTTACCGTAATCCTTCACGTCTGTTTGAAAAGTCTCATTTCACTTCATTGCGTGGAGAGGGCTTTTTTGGTTATATATTTGCACCTATTAGTCGTTTTTAAAGCATATTACAATTTGAATAATGTGTTATTTTTTTTACTTGGCATATTTTCTCGAATTCATGAAACAATAGTGGATCTTTAAGTTGAAAAAACATTTCAGAGCTGAGTTCGCACAGATCTGATTAAAGAATAAATCCATTCGTTTCAAGAGTTCAGTAGACAAAGGATGTCTTGCAGACACATTACCTATAGATACTCTTATTGTAAAAGACCAGCTTCTTGCTTCTGCTGAGCAGATTGACTTGGAGCTTTCAAATGTGTTCATATTTGCTCATGTTTGTGTTGTTGTTCGTATTTGTGTTCATTGAAGTGTATTGTGCTTCATCCGCTCGACCAAATATATGCAGTATAGTGTCATTCAAGCACTTCGTATGGTGGTCGGATGCCATTTAGAGCTGTCTGGTACAAATAAGTGGTAGGACTACAACATTAGAGCCCAACACGCTACTCCTTAGTGTATCCATCCCTCCCCCACGACAGAATCCAAGAAACTATCCACAATGGGAATACACGAGTTCACCGGAAGTAATTAGACTAATCGGTCCGCACTATAAAGTGTCTAGAGCTGACTGGATAGATTTTGGCCGCGATTTGAGGAAATGGTACTTTGCACTAGTGCTCGTTTGAGTGCTTGACAAAAGCACGATCAAGGATAATAAGTTAAGCCGACCCCCTTATTCAGAAACACTGATCTCATTTTAGTTTCTTTTCTTCTTTAGTTCTCAGATCTCTCAAAGCTTTGTTTGTTCTGTGTATCTGTTACCTGGTACTTGTTGATATGAGCTACCACCTTAGTCTTGTCGCAAAAAAACTCAACTTTTCTTTCAGTTCTTGTGAAAGTCGGTTATTCACTTACTTGCTCTTTTTATAAAAGTCAAAATACCTCTAAAGATTACTTACCCAATTTATGTATGGTCAATATTACTTTTGCATACTTTGACGCTATTCAGCGTAGCTTGTTCACGTCGACCATTCCTTGAAGAGGCTTGCTACAGATTCAACTTCTATAAGCATTTTAGACGTGATTAGATTCTTATATGCCCTATAGAATAATTTGCGGGGACTACAGATGTATTACGTCAGTGTTTTCATCTTTTAAGCCGGGTCTGGCACTAATTCGTCGATCCACGAGGGATGAAGGGCTTAGCCTGGAGCACAGAATCGAACCAAAGACCGCGTACGTAATTGAAAACCACCAGCGTTACACATGCTCCATTTAACTAATATAGCAACAAAGTTTCTTTAACTAAGTTAACTAATCCGTTTCGGCAAAATTTTATAGACCGTTCGCTTTACAACAATGATCTCTTGTTTTTTCTCATAGCTTTAAGGACGTTTTATATACTCCACATGTTTTTCCCTTCATGATTCCGTTTTTGGATGCTTCTGTAGGAGGTTTTTGCTATGTCCAGACAGTTTTGATCCTATGGAGACGCACTCCCGTCTTCAACTTTTTTAAGTGGCATCATCTATAAGGACTACTTTCGAATTTCTTCATCCAATAAATAAAATGTTTGCGTTTTTTCGCTGAATACTCCTCGTTAATCTCTGTTTCTTCGTAGTCGACGTCATTATTCGCGATTCCTGAAAAGAATCCTTGACGTTTCAGGCGAACAAATAATCAGACGTGATGGAATAGTGTTGTCAACAAGTTGGAATATGGAAGTTTATGAGGAAATCGAGTTCTGTGATCCAAATAAGGTACGGTAGGCAAGCAGTGGTATTCTGCTGGTTGCATCAGATTAGATGAGTTTCCCTAATGACTTTCTCATTCACTGCTTCCTGTAATAGACTCGAATTAAGGAAATTTTTTCTATGTAGCTTTACTAACACACAACGCCCGGTATGGGCTCTACGTTCCCGGCCCGGTGGACGATGTGGACACTATATTCCCGTTTTAAGTTCAATGGGTTCCAGAACTTTTTTTACCATGCTTTATCTATTCATTCGATAGCTAATCAAAAGCAGATCAAGACAGAAAGTATGGTAGCGGAAAACCTATTCTCTACGCGTTTACAAAGACCTTCTATCGAAAATGTTCACTGACCGGTTGTTCAGCTAACAATTAAGTGTGATTTAATTTCAGTCACTATGGTTACTGAATGGAACGTGTGGATATAGAAAACACCGAAATGGACTCAACATAGCGCGCGCAATACCTCCAAGCGATGAATGATGTGTTTGCATAATGGACCATAGTTAAACATAGTGAACAGCAGCATGCGTATCATTCGTACCTCAGAACGATAGAGCATGATCTTCTCCACAATTATATTATATCCACAGCCCTTAAGGCCCTCTAGTTACTGAAAAATTACTTTTTTATTTCTAAAGTAGCCAGAAAGTCTGAAGCTGGACAAAAAATTGCTCATATTCCACTGGGCCACCCAAGCGTCCATTGTGGTTTCAGTGAAATCGAGGAGGATTCCCGGCATTAGATTTTTTTCGTGGCACTTTACCTTGCTTTTTATCAAACCAGCCACTATTTCTTTTTGCATAATGTCTTACTTTTCATGTCAGAATTAGACAATTTGACCAATAAAGTTCGTTCTAATGGGTGATAACTCTGCTAGCATCTCATGGCTTCCTTCGCCACTTGAAGAAATGGGTATTTTTTGTGACTACTAGCTGATTGGCTGAGGCACATATGTGTTCTATCTATCACTTTTCAATAGACTCATTAAGAGAGCATGGTGAACGATGATGGATGTGAGCTGAGGTGAAGTGATGTGTTGACGTTTGTTGAATGACGAGAATTGAAGGCCGTGCAAAAAGTGGGCTAACCACAGTAATAACAACAAACATACCGGGAAAAACTATTACAAACGTTTGAAGTGATGTTGTTCAAGCACTCTCTCAAGGAAAATTTGACTTAGTTAAAATAGCTTCCTACGTCAGTCCAGGGCAAGTGAAAACAACAGAATTATAGGTATTTTCTGCAGAATATTATTCTGAAGGTTTTCTGAAATCTATCTTGATAGAGGCCGGTTTTGAGAAGACTTCTGTTTAATGAGTTGCGAGCTCTTCAAATTTTCATCAACGTGTGTGAGAAAGAACTTTTCAAACAGACAAGCTAGCTGATGTTAGCTTTTTTTCTTTAAGGGATTTCAAAACTACCCATACCGATGTTCTTTATGAGGTCCTCCTTGTGGGATTTTTGCGAGTTTTGACCACTTCCAGTTTCGTTTTGTTGGCAGTCCTTTTCGTTTTTTTTTCTTGGTTAGATTTGTTTTTTCTATTTCCACTCCACTTTGTTAAGGGTTGTTAGGAGCTTTCCGAATATCATGTCTACTTCCTAAGTAGCTTTCGAGAACAACTAGGTGTTTCCGCCAAATTTTATTTTGAAAGAGTTGAGTTTTTACGAAAATGCATTTGTCGTTCCTTTCTGGCTACTCAAGCTTTCTCTGTTGCCTTCTAGTAATCAACAACTTTGATGAATTAGTCTCGCCTTCACAAGTCTCTTTTCTCGACAAATAGGAATGTAAAAAGCATCGTCATAAGGCGTCTACTACATTATAAAAAGTAAGATATTCGAATATAAGACGTTTGCAATTGTCGAATCACTAAGGTTTAGAGAGTTGATGATTGAAGTTGAGAGCTTAAAGCTGAAAGAGGGAGCTATATGACTTCGCGTATTTGGCAAAGCGGCTTGTTTCGGCGGACATTAATTACTTCAAACAATTTGTTTTAATTAATACTATTTGTATAATCATAACTTACTCATCACGAAAAAGTGAGAAAAAGTCATCACGAGCACAGTGTTAGTTCGGTTCCACTCAAGGCCAACCAAGCTTCTCATCCCCTCCGAGGGTTGGGAAATTGCTACTAGACATGTCCGCGAAAAAACCATTCTCTCCAGTCGAACTGGAAACGTTCCAGGCCGGCTGTCTAAGGACTCCAGGAAGAATTGCTCGACCATCATTCTACGACATTCAAGATGTAATGAAAATGCTCAAGAAGCAGCCGAAGCCACACGTAGAAGTTGGCAGATCTTCGTGGACAGTGGATGCGAGGAAACCAATCGGATGTGAGAAATGCTGGGATCCGCACAGTAGACGTGAAGAAGGGTCAAATAAAATATAAAAAATAACTTACTCATTCAGTTGGATTTTATATGGAGTTTTTGAGAAATTTAGAGGAACTAACTTGGTCAGAGGATTGCAGAGCATTTCGGTCTTCGCGGCCTATTCATCCAGACGATTTCAATCATGAATTCATCATTTTGTTTGTCTTCTTGATTAAGATTTCATTTACGTAACACGCCTAAGTAATTGTTCCTTTAGTGAAATGTTGTGTGAGGTTATGACTGTGGTGAACCAGAAATTTCCATGTGTAGGAGAATCTTTCGTCGTTGTTCTCATTTCGTGACATGCTCTTCTCACTTGTCCATTTTTGCTTAATTAAATAGACATTAGAAGTTAGTAAGTATGTGGTGATCGCAGCGGCGCTTTTTTTAAACAGCTTTTTCTTTTTAATATTGAAGTCTGCGAACCCTGCAACCTGGCAATCATCACTGCTGAACCATAGCCGGAACTGGTGTTTTATGCGTTGGATCTCGAATTCATCTTCAAGTCCATCAACTTTTCTTACTCGCTATCCCTCTCTCTGGCAGCGTTTGCTCATAGATTTCGTATGGAAAATAAATTAAAGAAAGCAGTTTTTCTTGGCACGTTTATTGAAATTTCACGCAAGCATTCGTTATCTTTAGCTGAGAGATTGGCGAAACGAAGGACTCGGATGCTGGTTAACTCATTAGCCCCTGGAAAGGGTAATGGCTCGCTCGTTCCGGACCGCAGGCGTCTGCGGTCGGAGTTTTGCAAATATCTCAGCATCACTGTGGTTGTATCACACATAATACTCTGCCGTGGAAATTATAATAGACAGCAAATGAAAAAAGTTAACATTGTCATTCGTTGTCTGTTGATAAATCCGTCAAGTTTTCATCCTTCTTTTCTTTATTCATCAGTAAGTCACTAGCGCAGAGATCTCAGTGAAATCGTGTAGGCTTCGCATTCAGTTAGATGTGGTCTACCACTTCTGGTAAAGCGAAGGATGACCGTTGTTTTCCTTTGTTGTTGCTCTGTTTCCGTTGTTGTTTTTGCTGCACTTGTTCTTTTGGAAAGAGAGGGAATTTCGTGAGAAGAGCGAGGATAAATGAGAGATCATGCACGTCGTATAACGTCAGGATTTTGAGGCTCAAAAATTCTAAAATGCTAAGCGGAGTTAATATTATCTTCTTTAAATTACATTAGTATTAGCGTGCGACAAAATGAAACGAAGATAAGAAAACGGTAGAGGATTCCTTAGTAGTTTTTTCCTTTTCTTGGTTGATTCAATAGAGGCAATCAGCATTACTTTACTTTACGTACTTGCAAAAATTTTCAGCAAGAATATTATTGCTGAGCGATGAAGATTGTTGATGAACAGTATTTTCTTAACCGTCTCTTTGTTTCAGATCTATGGTGAAGCGCTACCGGTTTGCGATAATCCCCTTACCGTCTTCGATCACTATATGAATACTTGTGTACCGGCAACTTTAATACAATTCGTCGATCAGGTGCGGTAGCAGAGTGTTTTAACCACTTACGAACATATTACACTCATAAGGTCCACCTCATCTTCTGACTATTAGAATGTCTATCATTGCTAGAAGTGTAATAAATTGTCCTATATGAAAGCAGTAGAGGTCGTGCGATATCAAATCATTCAGTGTTTAGGAAAACGAGCCAAACATGAAGATCATCTACGGTTTTCTACTACCGATTCTCTCAGTAGCGGTCCTGATCTCAAATGGTGTCGTGATCCTAGTAATGAACGGACAAAAAATCCGTGAGCGTTAACTCGTTTCGGTGTTTTTACGCTTCCGATAGCTCTTAATCTCATACTGAGCATCTAGTTGTGTACTGTATTGAAATAATGGTGTTGTTAGTAAAATGAAACAAGGGAATTTTCACAAAACTTTGTAGAAGACAACTGTGAATAATGAGGACATTCCACTTTCTACGTCAAGGGACTTCAGAGAACTTCTCGGCATCTTCACGTAACCAGTTCGCTTCTGGCAACGTTATGAAAGAGTTCAAAAGTATTAAATAATAAAAAACGTGACACGGAAACGAAAGCGGTCTCCGAAATTCTTCATCTGAATGCTCTGTTTTCTTTTGAAGAAAACTTCTTCATGTGATAAGTTCAGGGTTTTCAATTGTGAGATGAAATCGAAGTCAAAGTCAATTTTACTGGAATTAGTTTCGGCATCGTTATCACGGGAATGTTGTAGAAAATAATATTAAGGGTGGTGGGTACCGCAATGGTAATGATGCCGTTCATTAGGAACACGGTGCTGGTTCGAGAATCCCGCAGGTCCACCAAGTACCCTCATCCCTCCGGGTTGGGCAAATTGGTACTAGACATGCGTAGGCCCAAATTATTCCTTCAAATACATGCAGGAATTCTATAGCATAGCTATCTCTGAACTCGAAAGAGAATCGACTGCACCAGCATTCAACAACGACCATAAAGAAAACTACAACCCCTGAGTAATAACTAAACCCATACATGAAAAAATTCAAAAACCTTCGTGGGTGATTGATAAGAGGAAACTAATCGAATGTAATATGTGCAGCGATGCACACAGAGATGTGAAGATGAGTAAGAAAAAAATAACATTAGGAAAATCGAAACCCTATGAGCGAAAAAAAATTTCAGTCATCAAAATTATTTTCTTTTAGATCATTCTTATTCGTTCACATAAACATACTTCCGACACGAATTCATTCCCATAATATAAGAGTTTTGCAAGATTGAAGAAAGCAATCAATTTTTTGTACAACTCCTTTATTTGGTCGGTTGTACTGGGATTGGACCTCTTCCACAAAATTTGATTGGATTATGAAGAGATTTTCGTTTCGAGACCCTCATGTCAAACTTAGTTTCTCGACAACTGTCTATTATTTTCCGATAACTTTAGTAATAGAGTTCACTAATGATTTACAACTGTTCCTGTGCAGGGGTTGCACGTCGGTGTAGAAGCTAGACGTAGAACAAGGTGTTAATTTCACTAGCATGGTCTCCCAATTGGTGAGATTCGACATTCATATTTATCCGGAAGCCCCAACGAAGGATAAACTACTACCATGAATCACTACAATCTTAGCAACAAGAAACCTTATCACTAAATTTGACGCTTCAGGGGAAGAAAATGTTGCCAAAGAAGCAAATTACCGGTCAAATGAGAACTTGTGCACGGACCCATGTGACCCTTCGTTAATCGTGAAAACCCGGTGTTTTCACATTTTTTTTTGATTGTTCGAAAGATTATTTATAAAACTGGTCAAATGGGAGAATTTTGCGGCCTGAAGGGATAGAAATAAGAGTACATAGGATTCGAAAATCTCCATCGTATTTTGGCTGTCAACAAGAAACTGTCTTCCAATCACTACTCGACGATGAGCGAGCCGAATTTTCTCACAGATGAACTGTACCTGGGCGTTACAGTACGAAAAATTAACTCCTTAGTCAATACCATACCATCTCCGTGGGAAAAAAGGTCGGAGAAGACAACGCCATCTCGCCAAAGCTGTTAATCGCTGCCATGCAGTGGATAATGAATTCGATGAATTGGGACAGAAACGCTCTCCAGAGTAAATTCCTATTAGACCTCTGTTTAACACTGACGTCACCATCTTTACAAGAATTGCCAATTAAACAGAGATGACTTTCTAATGGTTGACTGGGAAGCGAAAAGGATAGGACTAGGTATAAACAGGAAAATAACCATTTGAAGTGCTCCTGTTTCTTGAAAAACCTATGGTGCGAAGAAAAAAGAGCAAATTGAATCGTTCTATCATTCTTTGATTACAGAGACACTATCACGAGGTGTTTTCAAAGCGTTCATTGAACCCGGAATAATAACATCGTATGATGAACTGTGCAGGAAGTGGAAAGCAACATAGGCAGTGTTCAACATTCTCAGATAAACCAACTGACGGACCAGGAAATCCCACAACGTTGTGGTAAATAGTTTTCCGAGCGCTTCGCTATACAGCCAAGACGTTGATTGACATCCCAGTCAAGTCCGGAGTGTTCCGCATCACCTACGAAGCATTTGAATGACTTCTCTTGAAATACACAGCACAAAGCCCGACTGTGTAGCTCACACCACAGGAAATTTTCTCCTCTTCAAGGTTCCATGGAATTCATAAGAAAGGATTTTCTCTTCATCAAAATTGGATGGAATTCATATGAGAAGCGAAACATAGGTGGAAAGCAAATGACAAGGAATAGAAAAACAGGAGGAAAACAAATGATAAAAGAATGTACCGGAAATGAAGCGACTCATGTGAACTGTTCATTCAAACCTTCGAACAACCACTACCACTTTAGTCACTTGATCTTTCATATTTGAATCACCCGTTTTATTACTGCCTACCAACGGTTTACCGCCTCATCGTGGCTGGGAGGTGTTCCTGGGTGTCGGACTGCGAAGTACAGCGGGGGGGGATTCGCCCCCACGGCAGGGTCTCCCAAGGTGAGAAGGAGTCCGGCGTTTCCATGAGGAAGCCTAGCTAAGAGTAAACCAATACCAGGATTCACCACCGTCCTGGTATCAAAGTCGCATGGTGGCAAATCTCCCTCTGATCCACAAGGGCTGCGACTGCCTACCGTGGTGACGGCCTGGGGTAGACTGGCCACCCTGTCCTCGGGATTCCAGGGAACCACAATGGCTTAACCAGCAAATCTCAGAAAAATGGTGATTATGCTGGGGTCCGCACAACTAGTGAAAACGGGCCGTTCAAGTACCAAGTATCAAATAAGTTTTATTACTGCAACAACAAATCAATGATATATTTGCTTCATGCAACCTAAAACCAAAGGATGAGCTTTTAAGCTTTTAATTGCTTCTACAAAAGATCTCAGGACTAGTTTAGCTGAAACAGCGACATTGAAATCCAGGAGTACAACCTTAGTTATTGATCATTAGGTTGTGGAAATACTTGCATCAATGTTGAAAAACACAAGACATCTGTTTGATGCGCTTTTTGAACCACAGAAAGGGGACTATGAATTAGTGGCAAGAACTGTTTTTTTCTTTTAAAAATTCAAGTTATTTTCAATTTATGCACGTGTTTTGTATTACTCGGGAGTCGATTAGATGTATTTCAGAAACGAGCCACTGTCGAGCCTTTATTATGGATGGCGGTGAGTGCGTTACTGATGGCTGCCTCACCGTTGCCATTCACCATCTTCTACTATGATCTTGGTCATATGCGGGATCTTAATCAAACTATATTCCTCTGTTATTTGCAAAAAGTGAGTTTTTTTTCTGTTTCTCCCATTCTCATAGTTTAAAGTATTGCAACAGTGTTAACGAACGTTCATACGCATACGTGGCCCATGTAGCACAATGCTTAGGTGGGTTTCGCAATAGAGACGGAGTCATCAGTTTGCTAACCCCGTGCTCCAGACTAGCCATTCCCTTGATTTTTCCAAGCTTGACATGTTGGTATCAGAATTGTCTTGGAAAGAAAAAAGCACTGCTGCGACACATCGGTAGGCCTTCGCAAGGCATTTTTGTGGAGCAAGTATGCCTCCGTAACGTATATTGAGTTAAGTGAGATAGGCTTCGCATGCCTAAGGAATTGATAGACTCCAAACGCTTTTTGTCCTTTGATATTTAACAACATATACCAATCTGTCTATATCTAGGAAGAATCTTTTCATGTCATTTACAGTTATGTCCAATTGATGATGTAGTACAGTAGTAAGTTGGATAATTGGATGGCCCGTCTTCACTGGTTATGGAGGTCCCAGCATAATTTCCATCTTTTCGAAATTTTGCTGCTTTAGCCATTGTGGCTCGCTGGAGTCCTGATGTCACGCTAGCCAAACTCTGCGTCAGGTCGTCCTCACCACAGGCAGTCGCCGCTCTTGTGGATTAGAGAGAGCATTGCCACCATGCGAGTAGTTTGATAATAGGACGGCGGTGGATCTTGGTATTAGTTTACTTCATTAGTTTACCCTTAGTTGGATTTCCAAATGGGAACGTCGGACTCCTTTTGAGCTTGGGAGACCCTGCTGGGAGAGGACTATACCCGCTGTAGATCGCAGCCCCACACTCCGGAAAGTTTTTCACCCACGGTGAGGCGGTAAACCGTTGGGATATATTGGTTATTCTATCTACCAATTTCAGGTATGCATGGAAATTTTGCCGTTCTTTTTCAACACTCTTATCACATTCTTCACTCTACTTCTTGGCACACAACGGTGAGTGTTGCCGGGTATTCTCGAATGTTTGAATGGTTTTAGTTCCTGAACTGATCTCATGCAGCATTCATGAGCCATTAATTCTTAGTGTTGGCATCCCTTGGGATATTTTTTCTGCGTTTTCATACTAATTAGCACCTAATTTAGGCCATTTAGATTAAAGTGCAAATGGTGCCATTTTAAGTGTTTTTTGTCTGTACTTTGTATGTTTGTCAACACTGGAGATGAAACCGGATCGAAATAGCAACGTGACATTTATCACGGAATTCGATCCAACTCTGCGGTTTCTAGCAAAAGTTCCTTTATGGAGATGAGGGCATTTAACTTAAGGAGGGTCGGAAACGAACCACTGTTGCCGTCGACGATGTGTGTATTTCACGTTTTCATGAAATTGAAGCACATCCACATACACACATCCGTTCACATGCACATACACATACCGAAACGTACACAGTACACACACACATTTGTATATATGTACGTATATAAGAATTTGCAATATTTACGATCGAAATCTTAAAGCCATGAATTGCTGTATTTCTAAGAGATTTCGCTCCAGCTTCATAGAAGAGCAAAAATGTGGTATGAGAAAGGTACGAGAGTTGATGAGAATGAAAAGCGAAAGACTATCCGCGGTTGAAAAGAGCGGAGAGTTTGCAGGAAGTCCTCATTTTGAAGATGCTTCCCTGTGTGGCCTAACATCTGAAAAAAGAATTCGAAAGTCGATACCGAAAGTTAAACGACGAGTGGATCAATGTGGCAAAAAGCGGCCGGATTATAACCATCAGTTACTTCTCAACTCACAGTTTGATTACCTACATATCCTGTCTTATATTCACTTATAAAAAACTCTGAAGTTAATATGCACTGATGATCTTGCGTCTACCGACCCATAGTTATTTAACGTTAAACCTATTATTAGCTTTGAAGAAGGACCAACAGATAGAATAAGGTGTTTTTAACCCTAATACTCATCCAGTTGTTAAAGCACATTCCAGCCCATTTAGCGAACACCCAGATGTTCCTGAACTGCAGACGTAACACGCGACCCAACAGCGCGTGCGTGATGAACTCCGACCTCACTGCCTTCCATACAAACGTGTCGATTAACTCCGTTATGCAAGTCATCCTCGAACTCCTTATACAACACGAAGGAGTAGTATGCATGTATGATTTCGCCATTCAGCAACTCACGGTCGTCCTAAAATTGCGCCTAAACTGCTCAATCTTCAAACCGTCCGGAAAATATGCATTTATATGATCTTATAAACTGATCTTTTTGAGCTGATGCGGGGCTGGTATAGGTCTTCGTTGTCGTTGCAGAGCCATGCTGTTACGAGTGGGACATGACGTGAGTCCCACTCGTAACGGTCTGGAAAAATACTAGGCACAAATTAGAGTGTTGGACATGTGACAACGTCTTGCACCAAACCTTGCCAACGCGGCTGTTGTTCTGTTGTTGTCTGCTGTCTGTTGAAGCCCCATACTCGTTCTCCGGCCACTACTCTACTGTAGATACTATAGATGATTGCTTTATCATTTGCTCCATACGAAGCGAGATTGACAAATGTTTCGAGTTGTTGAATGGACAATCACAGCACATTAAGTTTATCCGACAGAAACCGGAAGAAAACTGGCTTTCATTTCTGAACGTACAATTAACTAAACCGGAAACGACTACATCACGAAGTGCTGCCCAAGGCCAACTAGTAAGGACATACTGCTTCACTACCTGTCCTGTAACCCCTCACACACCACAAAGGCGCTTGTAAGAAACATGTTTCGAAGAGCCACTAGCGTATGCACAGGAGGAGATCAGAAGGAAGATTCCTTGAAACTGGAGGGGCAAATATCCATTTCGAATGCCTACAAAATTGTAGGTCCTCGAGGTAGGCGTAGAGGGAGAACCAAGACGATAATTCTTGTGACAACAAAGTCTCGTCTACCCTACTTTTTATTCCCAACGAAATAAGTACAGCTATGGAACATGGCTTAGAAAGGGCTTGCACAGAGAATTCGATAACACAGACTGAACTCCCACCAAACACTCTCAGATGCCGGCCGGTTTGTAATCGCCTGTATGACCGTCTAAGTACAACGCAAAATTGCATAATATACTCTAAGAGTAAAGTCGGTGGTTGCACGAGTTCGGATGCGGTTCATCTGATATCTTGTAAAACGTGTTGGGTGGAATACATTGGCGAATCGGTGTAAAAGAACACCTAGTCGGTAAACTCGAAACGAAACCAAGTACTTCAATAGATGCGCACAGGGCAAAGAGACAATACGAGGAAGAGTTTGAAGTAGATGTTACGTTCCATGCATAGAAACTGAAAAAAACAAGCGTGCAAAGCTGTCCAAGCATTGTGGATCAATTCCAAGAATCCGAAAATGAACCGCAGTGAGGAGCACCTTATAATCACGCGTAAGATTGGAAAGTATTTATGACTTTATTTTAATTATGATAATTAGAATTTATTTTGACTTATTATTTACTGCCTACTCTTTTTAGCGGCAGGTTATGCGTTGCGAAATATAACTTTAGTGATGCTGAGATATTTGCAAAACTCTGGACCGCAGGTGCCTATGGTGGGGAACGAACGCGCTATTGTCCTTTCCGGGGAGTAGCGCGCTCACCACCACACCATGCGGGTCCTTCGTTTCGCCTGTCTCTCAGCTAGTTCTATTGATCTTTTGCCATCAGCAATCACCCGTGAGCGGGATTGATTTGGGGGGGCCCAAATCGGCAACGAACCCAGTTAAGCTGAAGCTGCAGTTATAATCACAAAGATAGCTGAGAGACAGGCGATACGAAGGACCCTCATGGTGTGGTGGTGAGCGCGCTACTCCCCGGAAAGGACAATAGCGCGTTCGTTCCCCACCATAAGCACCTGCGGTCCAGAGTTTTGCAAATATCTCAGCATCACTAAAATTAGAATTTATGTTATTCTAATGTGAGAGGCACAAAACGCTTTCATGTGCGGTTGGTCTCCACGTGACATATTCAGTGGAAGACTCATAGAAAACGGTGAAGTATGCAAAGAAGCTATCCCGTGTTTAGTGTGATTGAAATCTTGGTTTAGCACCTTCTGTGTTTGGTTTTGGTGCTGTTTCTCTGGGTAGATTGCGGTCAACTTGACCTTCCCAGGCTTTGAGTGGGGCGAAATCCGCCGAAACGTCAGCTTTTCCGTCAAAAAAGAATAGTGTCACTCACCATGTTTGGTAAACAACAGAATGAAGAATTAATTGGATCAAAGCCGAGATTAATAGGAAGCCGTCTCAGGAATTACCCCCATATGTAACACTTTAAATGTCTTTCAAGTGCCTGGGGATTAGAACATTTTCAAGATGTCTCAACCAGATTGGAAATTCTTAACGAACGTAGTGCAAATTGATCAAAGACAATGGAGCGAAACACCTATCCAAACCCAAATTTTCCTGAAGACAGGGTCGTAGTGCGAGTTTGGTGACCACGAAAAAGTATTTCAAAAATCAAACCAGGAAATATGTGAGAGCCATTACGCTGGGATTTTATTGCACGCTGGGATTACGCCGGAATTTCATTGTTTACTATCGCGTTCAAGAAGTTCAGTACTTTAATTTATCTGCATCTCCTGTAATAATCTACTAATTCGGGTGGACACTAGTAGATTTTGTCCGTTTCGGTCGCTAGCTAAAGCTACTCAGTGAAATCCGCTTTCTCGAGAGAACGAAAAGCACCACACTCTTGTTATGAAGCTGCATTTTTATTTTCTTTTGCGCAGATGTTAGCGATGGGTAGCACGACAGGCACAGACGTAGCGCGTGTTTCTTAGCTGAGCTTCCAGATGGACATGTCGAAATCGTTCTCAGTCCTGATGATGATCCTGATGAGAGCTGTATTTGTGAGTCGATACTCAGAAACACCTTTTGGCTATGGCGGTGAGCCATTAGAGGGATTACCCTGAATAGTTCTTCATAGTGAAGAAAAAATAACACATGAAATTGAATAGAGTTTTCCAAGCATTTTCTGATCTGCACTTATTGTTGTCGTAACTATTTATTATAGCTTTATTGCTGTGCAGTATCCACTGGACTCATTACGATGGTGCTCTCGCCGACTCATGCACCGTTACTCTAAGGCGATCTTTGTACTTTCTGCTATTCTCACAGTTATTCATTCCACATTTGACGTTAGGGTCATCTATCACTTTTGCATTCAGGTGGGTGGGTGCTTCATGCCTTTTTTATTTATTTGTTGTTTTTTACTCCACTTTATGCGATTCGTCTTCACATATACTGTACGAATCCCAGCACTTCTCACATTCGATTCGTTTCCTCGCATCCATCATGCACTAAGGTCTCCCAACTTTTACGTGTGGCTTCGGCTTGCTGCTTGAGGATGTTAATTTCATCCTCAATGTCGTAGTAGAATGCTGATTGAGTCGATTCTTACTGGTGTCCTAAGATAGCCAGGCCAGAGCGTTCCCAACTGGATTACAGAGAGTGATTTTTTCTCGGACAAGCCCGGCACCAAATGAGAAGTTTGGTGGGTATGAAGCGTAATCGAACGAACACCATGCTCTTGATGACCCGCATCACTACCACTGTTCTATCTGCCCCCTATTTCATGCCTCTTTTCAAATTATGTTCATAACATTTAATCTAAAGATTGAGACATTCCGCCGATGTTAGTTCTTTAAACGACAAACACCTTCGATAGCTCAGAAACTGGATTGAGACCACCTATTTGTTTATACTGTTATTGAATACTTGGTCAAGAATCATAGAGTTAACGAATACTGACGTATGCATTGTAGATGTACACTAAGCTTTCCCATGAGTGATTTTGAAGAGCACAACCTTAGCTTTAAATAGTTTTTCGTCAGTTTTTCTCCACTGATTTTTCTTTACATTCTTTTACATTATAGTGGGATCTATTATGAAAACCTCTTCTCCGTTTCTCTCCATAGGTCTTTCTCAGTATTTCTCTGCTCCTTAGATCAGGAAAGCTTTCATCTCTTCCCATATTCAGTTGCTCATTTGACTTACAGCACCTTTCTAACATTTCATATCAAGATTTTTAGTATCTATGTCATCAGTTCTGTTTCTGATCGGATCATAGTGGAAAACTCCACAGAGCCTTCTCATGTCACATGTGATTTTCAATCATACGCTGGTTTTTCCTTGTTGATGATTTTGAAGTGCCCAAGAAGCCAGAGAGAGGTCTGCAGTATGTTAAACAAGCAAAAAGAGACCGAACGAGGGAGATCAAATGTGTGTGCAACATTTCGTACTTTTTTTTAAATTGAACATAGGGTGAGTGTAGGGCAACAGTCACGTATATACAGGCTCTTATTGGTTCGTCTCGCCGCCTCTTCATAACCAAGCAACCTACCCTTCGAGGTTTCACCAATTGGAACCAGACTTCTGTGCTAGGATAAAAGCGCAGAATTCATGTTTTCTTGAATGGTTAGGCAAATGCGAGGTTTTCGTGGATTTTACTCTCCTAAAGTTTCGGTATTTTCGCTTTTTTCAGAGCCGCCTATGATCCGGATCATGGGCCAGCAAATGAAATACCGAATGTTCCAGTATGCATTGCGATGGCCCAAGAAAGCAGATCATATTAGCTAGTGACGGTGAAACATAGATGGGCCCGTAATACAGTGAGAAGAATGGACGACAGATGGACGAAAGCAATTCTAGAGAGGAGTTCACGAGGATGTACGCGTCCTCTGGGACAAACGCCTACACTCTAGGCAGACGTGTTCGTACCTAAAGTCAATAAGCCGTACTTATTCAACAGATTACGGAATGAGGCTCGCACCAAGCAGTATGCTCGAATCAAACCACCACCATGGACGACGACTGCGAGACAAAGAAACAAGTATTAAATGTGCTGAGCTCCACATATCTCGTGAAAATGGGCCATTCAGATATCCAAACAACTATTAGATGGCAATAGATCAATAGCCTTCTTGTATAAATGAGGCACTGTCGGGTGATATTGCTGCATTTAAGCGGTGTTCCACTTTAGAAGATTCGACTCGATACAACTACGGAGACCTACACGATTCGGACCATTGCGACTCTGAAAATGAAAAACGGGCCGAAATGTTTGCCGAATGTAAATTTCTGCAGCAAGATCGTGCTAAACCAATTATTCAAGAAGATATTAAGCAATTATAAAGAGATTAAAAGAAGTCAGGTTTCTAAAACTAAATATTTGCATCAGTAAACCGTCATAAGTCATTTTACTACCTCTACGATGCTACTTAGGGCGCGTGTGGCGCAACGGTTGGAGGCGCCACTGCGACACACACGTGGAATCGATTCCAGCGCTCATGGCCTATCAAGCCTTGGATCTCTCCGGGGTCGACAAATTGGTACTAGACTTGTCTAGGAGGATAGCAGCACTGGCTCGATACATCGGTAGGCCACCGCGAGTCATTGTAAAGGCCAGATATGTAAAGACAGATATGTTCAATCCCTTCCAACGATGCTTAATGAAGTCGAATTCACGGCGCATCCCTGAGGGATTGATCAACTCCGAGAGCTTTATCTTTTATCCTTTTATTTGCAATGCTACGAATAGAGCAGAGGACAAAGTGAACAAGAGTTTGATTAACGAAAGCTTTAAATGATTTTAAAGCAAAAAACACAAAACTCGAGCATGATATTTTTTGGAATTTTTGGTAGAACGTCTTTAATTAAACCATTGCCCATCAAATGCATATTTCATATTCGTACTCATATTTCGTCATTTGCATCACTAACTAATGCCATTGTTAGAACCACACGGCTTTACACTTCTCAACCGTTTATTCACTGAATAATATTTTTTCACGCCAGAGTATGATGTGAAATACAACCACTTTGATGCGGAGATATTCGCAAAATTTGGAATCCAGGCTAAATTCGAACCAGCGACTACACTTTCCGGAGGCACACATGTTATCCACTACACCACTGATGCCTTTGATTTGACTTCCTGTCAGCCAATTTTTTTCGTTAATGGTACCAACAGTAATGGCCTGTCAACGAGAATGATTTCTCACAGCTTTAGTTTAACGTGACAGTTTATCTGATTTATCACGAAAGTGAAAAAATTACACTACTTGGTTACTTGGATGGTCCGTCTTCACGAGTCGTGCGGACCCCACAACATTTGGCATCCGTTTGTTCTCTTCGCATTCGTCGCCCATGGTGGTGGTTCTACACGAGCATGGTGCTGCGTGTGAGTCGTCTCATACCGTTATGTGCAAAACAATTGCAGCTGCGAGTACGGCCGATTGACTTTAGTTGCAAATACGTCCTCCCAGCGAGGAAGTGGTCGTCCTAGGAGGCGCATGCATTCTCATGGAGTCTTCTTTTCGTCCTTCTTTCGCCCATTGTTCTCATTATGTGACCATCTGTGTTTCACTGTCGATGTGTATTCTCCTGGACCCCGAAGATGTGACAGATTTCGAAGATCAGAACTTCGCATTTCGCCTAGATATTGAGAGTGCAGGTTATATTACAGAAGACATTATTCCAGAGAAAAAAAATACACTTGAAGGTTTAATTAAGTCGCGGAGCTAACGTAAACTTCCTTCCCTACCGTCGTGTTATAATCTTATGATGTGTTAAAAAAACGGTATAATGAATTCTACAGTGCTGTTTTTTCAAACATTAGAACAACTCAAGTTATGCAGGCACTCGACTAGAAACATTGAATATTTCGGATTTCAGGGACCATCAACATCGTTTTGGGTCGCTCGTTGCTTCGTCGGTCACTCACCTTTAACACAAGCAATGGGTCCTGATGCTTTAGCTTGGGTATTTGACTGTTTCCGAATAGGTATAATAGTTATACCATCTATACTTTTGTTCATCATAACATTGCTTCTCATTCGAACTATTAAGACGTCGGATGCACCCAAACTAAGTATGAATCGACATAGACGTGTAAGTTCAGCATCAAGAAACACTACGGTAATGCTAACTGTCATCATCGTGCTATTCTTAGTGGCCAGGTACGGTTTTACTAGGTTCCATTCAGATTTAGGCGCGTATAGAGTAGTTCTTAAAGTTGCTCTGTAACACAAACTTAATTGCTGGTTTGATCTCGCAGCCAGGAAAAACAAATCATGGATTGACAATCGTGTCTGGGTGGATAAAAAACACTGACTTTACACATCGATAGACCCCAGAAGTTACTGTGTAAGCCAAACACGTATTCAAACATCTCAACGAGGCTTGGAATGGAGTTGAATGCATGGCGTATCGCTGATGGTTTGATCAAGACTGGATGTTCTATCTTCTGTGTACTTCGTACTTTGAAACGCAGGCGGTCACATTTGATGGGTGGTGTATCTGATTGATGACAGTCGCGTTTTAGGGTTGATGTATGTAATTAGTCGCTAGATCGTAGGGAAATATTCCGATTTATCTGTGCCACTCCTACTTTAAAAAAAGAAGGAAGAAAATGATGAAAGAAAAAACCATTAAGTGACGGAGTGAAAGTAAAGGAACGTTTGTGGTGAATCATTGTTACGATTATCTAAACTGTCGCACACTTTATAGACTTTTTTTCAGGGCTCCATCTACGATTTTAATCGTTCTGGTGAAGCTCTCTGATTTATTACCACTTGGCTCATTAGAATTCGCTCATTCAGTCTATCTTCGGGCCTTCTCGAATATCATTCTTGTTACACTTCATCCAATATCATTTGCAGTCTATATGCTCATGTCGAGGTGATTTTTTTTTCAAACCAACATAAGAACTACCAAAAAGACACTGATACTAACGAACAGGAACCTTATAACACTATTCAACATCTCTAAAGACAAATCGGTTCCTCTCTTATAGAATTTAATAAATGTGCTTTAGTCTAGAAAGTTTTGAGTTTTTTTTATTACGATTTACACTTTAACCGAACAAACATCCATTTTGTTACGATATTCTACACAGTCTACACTTGATATTTATGGTTTCATTATGAAAAGTGAATGTTCTAACTATATGAAGCAAGGCATGGGTCGAGCTGTGATAGTGTTTCCGTTCAATTTGAACAAGGAGCTGGCTCAACCGCCCACCGGTCTAGCAAAGCCTGCCATTCATACAGATCGGGAGTTTGGTCTCAGAGTTGTTTAAGACCAGCACACCTATTTCAACTCACATGGGGACAATCTAGTAGTGCTAGCAGCATTCAGTCATATTCATAAAGGAGAAAATCCTTAAGCAGCAACCAAGCCTACACCTAAACTCCGAACACCGTCGTGGATGACGGATGCCTGGTAAATTAAATACATTAAATACAAGACGTGCTGGAATCCATACAGCAGATGTGAAGGCGAAAATTGATCATCACATCAAAATAACCTCTTTATAATCTAGAGTTTTGATGTCCCAGACGCAATTTAACAGTGCCAATTTTAATTAGATTGGTTTTAGGCGTTTCCGTGTCTCCTTGCGAAGCCTTCTTGGTTGGCGCTTTCTCGCCTCAGACGAAGATTTCAATGCGATGACGTCATCAGTGAAAAGCTCACAGTTCAAGTCGTTTGTGCACAAAAGTAACACGACTCCATCAGTCAACGATAGGCACAGTTAGTTTCAAGACTTATCAAAAGTGCTTTCGTTTTTTCTCGCTCAACTGGAAAAGTGAGTGTGTCACATTCTTCTTGTGAGATCATTTATTTTTGTTCGGGCTGGTTTAACTATTCCGAGGAGACTGAGCATAGTCAGGGGTAGCTTAATGGACGTTGGACTTCTCTGTTGGCAGCAAACCCGAACCAGCTTCAATAGAAGATTATCATTCTATTAGATGTTTGTTGCCTTGCAATTAGGATTCTTTCATCGTCGTAGTGATTCCTTTAACTAGTCGTCTAGTCGATTGGCGATCATCTAACAGACCGAGCACATTAGTTTTCCATAAAAATCAAAAGAATTTCTCTGATTTTACACAGTATTCCTTTGTGTCCATCCTTTATGTCATCATTTTTTTTGTCATTGTAGCAGGTGTAAGTACTCCAGCATACAACCGAAGCTTCATTTGTGAGATCATCGATTTTATTTACAGTTTTTGCAAAGTTGATGGCTTTAGTTGATGTAAGAGAGATCAAAAAAATGGAAACAAGGCATTCTCTAACTTTGATTTTATCCTTCATCCATAAGACGATGAGACATTTACATAGCTCCGGGCCTCATGTGTCTGTTGCGCGGTCCGGAATTTTGCAAATGTTTTGCATTGTGATTTCAATTACAGCCTCAGCTTAACTGGATTCAATGGCGATGTAAGCTCTGCAGATCAGTCCCATTGACGGGTGATTGCTGATGGTACTGATTGATAGAACTAGCTGAGCGACAGGCGGAACGAAGGGCCGCATGGTGTGGTGGTGAACGCGTTAGCCGCGGAAAAGGTAATAGCGCGTTCGTTCACCAACGCAGATTCCTGCATTCCGAAGTTTTGCAAATATCTCATCATCTTGTGGTTGTATTTTGAACAATACCGTGCCGTAAAAATTGTAGCAGGCAGAAAATAAGAAGTAAACATTTATCGTTCAAATTCATACGCGGCTTTGAATCGTAAAAAAGAAGAAAAAATACGTGACTAAGCACTTCAAGGTCACTGAATACTGAAGAACGGCGTTGGATGAATACTAATGAATGACTGACGTTACAAACATTCAGAAAAAAGAAGTGATGTCGTACCATTCAGAATAGTTGGGAAGACGGTGATTATCTTCAGCACCATTCACTTTCTATTTAGTCTACATTTTACTGTTTTGTCCCTGCTTAGAAACAAAGTTAAACCACTTCGAAGTTAATGTCCATTTAGAATGGAATATTCCTCAATTCATTATATTCGTATTCGAAGTGGTCCAGTTCGTCTCTGAATTCCACGAAATCCTAAATTTATTACTGTAACGTCAACTTTGAAGGCGAAAGAGCCGACAAGGAAATCAAAGGGCGATTTTTTCTGAGAGGTGTTTGATGAATTCATCACGATATCCTTGTGTTTGCGATGAAGTGACACTTGAATTTTTCTCAACACCCTGTAGTCCTAGCTGTATTTGCCAGAATTGTGTTTCACACCAACATTGTTTGAGCACCACAAGTTATGTGCAAGGTAAGTTTACTAGTAAACTGGGACTATTTCATATATAGATGTAAGATGACATTTGATTCATGCCAATTCATGAAGAGCAAGCAATTTCACTCGATAATGGGGGTTTACTGCCAGTTTGTTGACCTCAACGGGAGGAACTTGGACAATGTTGCATCATTCCATTCTACTTTACCGTAATTTTTTTCTACTTTTTTAATATTACGTGTCTTCACGTCAACTGTGCGGATCCCAGCGCTTTTGACATTCGATTCGTTTCCCTTGCAGCTAACGTCCACTAAAGTTTCCAACTTTTGCTTATGGCTTTAACTGCTGCTTGAGGTTTTTCATTTCATCTTGAATGTCGTAGAATGCTGGTCTAGTCGATTCTCGCTGCCGTCCTGAGATAGCCGGGATGGAGCGTTCTCATTTGGATTGCAGAAAATGGTTTTTTTCGCGGACCAGTCCTGTACCAATTTTTTGACTCCAGAGGGATAAGAGGCTTGGTGGTCCGGTGCAGAATGGAACTAGTACCATGCTCGTGATGACCGACATCACTACCGGTGTGCTATCCGCCCTCTTACCGTAGTTAGTGTTACCCTAATAAATTGACCTATGTAAACCTATACTTTTTTGCAGATTTGTTTAGTATTTACTGAAGCAAAATATTTGACATTTGGTAAGAACATAAAAAGGTGGCGTAGGTTTTCGAGCGTCAAGATCCTCCGTTTTTCAGGTCGTTGCACCCTTGTGGCGAAGGACTTAACTTTACCGGTTATATCGAAGACAAGTGTTGTGTTCGCTCCAGTTCCCAGTGTGAAGCCAGTCACAGAATCGTTGACAAGTTGGTCAACAAAAAGTAACATGGGAAGAACTGATTTTTTGCGAAGACTTATGTTCATGAAGCGGTGTGATGCAGTATAACGACTATCATTGATTATCATTGGTTCATATCAATACTCTCGGGTGTTTTCACTTTGCTTTGCTGTCGTTGTACAGTAATTATGTTTAGTTTGATAAACACTACCTCTCTTCTCTTCGCTTAGGAACTTTCCCCCGTCTAAAGATGCCCTGTTAGAGTTGCGCAAAACTTACGACAGCATTCTGTATCCTTCAACGAGTGAAAAGGCTGAAACGCATTAAGTAACAGCCATTTCTAACGTAGTAAAATCCTCACACGTGAGAACGTGTACAGCACCAAGATTTAGAAAGTTGAGATGCTTTAAGAGCTCGATCGTAGTGCAGGAATAGTGGTATTATGGCTAGTATTCCCAACCAAAAACATTTTTAAGACCTGTCATGAGTCTGAGACGCCACTGACTCATCTTTTTTATGCGTCTCATGACCAACCGAGCAACTGTTGAGCTACAAACGGTGGAGGCAAGCGAAAAAGTCCGATCAAGTCACAAGTTATTAAATTTTCTTCCTTCTCACTATGTTTTCTGAACCACTGTTGACACCCTTCCCTACCACTCTTGAACGTTCGATGCTCTTCGAGTGCAAATTCTGCGTATAAACAGGAATCTCCACGACAGTATCTATTTTTCAATCTCCTAGTATAAATTTTCAGCCCATACTACTCTTTAGAAACGGATGGCTTAGTTTCAGCACCTCTAGGCAAGAATTTTTTAAAATGGAAGTCCTTCATTTACAAGAAGGATTAGCAACTGAAGATACAAAGTCGTCTTTTAATGGGAGCAGGTTAAAAGAACAACGGCTTTGCGAGGATTATTGATTTTCCTATTCAGAAAATGAGTGGGATTGAACCTAACATTATCATTATTACGCCATGGAACCCTTTTTCCAAGAATTACACAGCCCTTCACTGCCCTTTTGACATATCGCGGTGTGGGTTGACAGTTGCAATTTCAAAAAAAACCCTTAAATGTTTACACTTTCCATACTATAAGGAAAACAAGGCTACCACAGCGTATCATGATTTTTGTCGTCGTCATTCAAAATCATTGGGATTTGAAGCCACTGATAATTTGATCAACATTCACCCCTTATCATCTAACGTTGAGAATCCGCAAAGATCTGCGTGCGTTTAATGATATTGGCACGTTTCTGATGGGAACTTTTCTTATACATCCCTGATCTAAGTAGCTGGCTGGGCTACAATACTTAGTCCTTCGTTCTCGATCTTGTAACTGGAAATGTTTTTTTGTCTTATGAATGAGGACTTGCGGGTACATGATAAGATACTCTAGTGCTGTTAATCTACATCTAAGTAGATCTCGAAAAGGGTAACGCATATTGTGGCGGCAGATTCTCGGTGACAACACTTAGATAAGGATCTCGGTTGCCGTTCACTTTTCTTCCAGAAACACATCTTCATCACTTCGCACGCATTCTTTTTGATCATTCCCAGCATTATTAATTCTGAAATCACTTGACACTTCTAACAGCGAATGAACTAGAAGGTTAAGCCAAATAACTACGACGGTATCAATCTAAAAGTGGTATTTTGATCAAAGCCCATTAAACAGTGGAAGAACTTGATCGATTCGGAAGCTTTCTGTCAAAGCTCCATTATAGTCGCATAAAGATTAAGCTGGTTATACTTTCATTTCCACTGCAAATCCCATTAGTGCCGCGCGAAGTGTCATGTGTCGACAGTAATCTTCTGCTCAAAACTTTCTCAAACGCCGCATCTACTGACTGTGCATTAGTTTGTGTATTTATTTCGGGCAAAACAAAGAATATACTGTAAGGAGGAATTCCTGTGCTCGGTTGATAAATCGCACCTTGGCCTTTTAAAATAGAGCGAGTTTCTCTTACTTGACTGGATAAAAATCTCATGATGAAGGCTTTCCCTATTTGAAATTTGTGTTTCAAAAACAAAGGAAAGATTTTGTAACAGTTCCCAGAATCGACTTTCTATAAACCTCGGCACTGGAATATGAATGCGTCGTTTTCTTGTTCAGCAATCGCGAGGTTGTTAAACAGCATACATTTACTTCCATAGAAAAAACACAATACAATACAACAGTAGCTGACTTTTCGGCAGAATCGCCTTCTTCAGAGCCTCGAAGGGTGCACTAATACGCAACTCACTAGGTCAAACACTTCAACAGCACAAACAGAAAGACGGAAATCTGCACGATAATCACAAGATCTACGGCTTCTCGAAAAAACCCACTGCTTTTTTTCACCTGTCTTCGACCGAGGATGAGCAGCCGCTCAGAGTCGCATATGGTTGACAAATGCATCTCCTCACATCAACGATCGATACGAAGGTACGGGGGCGAGATCGTGCTTGATCTCGGGGCATTCCTCCCTGCTATTCATTGTAGGATTTTTGGCATTTATCCAAAAAGCCTCCAGGAGTTTGCGCATTGGTGTTTTAGTTCCTGTGCGAGGACAGAGTCTTTTACATCAAAATCGTCTCCGCCGTGCTTGTGTATCCTATGGGGTACCAGTCTTGCTTTTCGTTTGCCATCGAGGTGTCCTTATACGCGGATACATAAAGGTCTGCCCGTTTCGCCAATATATTCATCTCCGCAATTATTACAAGAGACCAGGTATATCGTACTTGGACTCATGCAATCACCGTCCCCTGCCGTAAGGGCAAATTACGCAATTTTTTTGTCTCACATAGACGGTCATACAGGCGGTTACGAACTAACTGACGACGTAGAGTAGCCGGTGGTATTTCAACTATCGCTACCGATTCCTCTAGACCTGCCCTTCTTAAGCATCGTTTAATACCTACGCTTACTTCATCGCTAATAAAGGGCAACATAAGCGGAACTTTCTTTTGGCCAAGTGTTTCGCTTGGGCGCGTCGCTCTCCTTGTAAACCTCTTTCCTGGGATTACTATTTTGTAGCCATTGGAGATGGCTATTTGCCGAGCCAAGCCAGTTTTTTCTCGGTTTCTCCCGGGTGAACTTAATGCACTCAGACTGCTCGTTCAATAATTCAAAGCATTTGTCCATCTCCTCCTGCGTAGAGAAGATGGCAGAACAATCGTTTACATATCTGCAGTAGAGTAGTGGCCGGAGATCGAGAACAGGGGGCTTCTATCTTAGACATAAACACAATGGCAAGGTACATCTTGTAACAATTCCCAGGATCGACTTTCTATTAACCTCGGCATTGGAATATGAATGCGTCGTTTTTCTTGTTCAGCAATCGCGAGGTTGTTAAACAGCATACATTTACTTCCATAGAAAAAACACAATACAATACAACAGTAAAAAAAAGCCAAAAAAAAAGCGGTGAGTTTTTTTCGTGAAGCTGTTGACCATGTAATTACCATAGAGTTTTTCGTCTTTTTGTAAGTGTCATTGAAGCGTTTGGCCTAGTAAATTGTATGTCAGTATACCCTTCCAGGCTCTGAAGAAGGCGATACTGCCGAAACGTCAGCTACTGTTGTATTGTATTGTGTTTTTCTATGGAAGTAAATGTATGCTGTTTAACAACCTCGCGATTGCTGAACAAGAAAAGCGACGCATGCAATGGCAAGGCTTGGTGCCACTCGCTGTCCCATTGCCAGCCCCCCTTGTTTTTTGCGCGAAATATTTCCCAAACCACCTGAAAATCGAGCAGTTTAGGCACTCCTTTAAGAGAGCCATTAGCTACTGGATGGGCAAGCCATGCATATTTATTCTTCCTTCATGTTCAAGAAGAAGTTCGAAGATGGCTTGCATTGTGGAGTCATTCGATACGTTGGGTACAGCGCGGTAACGTCGAAAGACTCCATCACGTACACGTTATTATGAGACGCGTTACCTAGACGTTCAAGGAACATTTGGGTGTTTGTAAGGTGAGCAGGAATGTGGTTAAGCAACTGGGTAAGTATTAGGCTTAGAATCCAGGTTATTCTATCCGTTCGCCCGTCTACACAGCTGATGATGGGTCTAACCTTAAATGATGACGGATTGGTTGACACAAGATCATCAGGTGATACCAACTTATGTGTTTTAATAAGTAGGTGTAGGACGTGACGTGTTGGTTTATCGATTTTAAAGTGCGAAATAACCATGGTTTTAAACCTGCAGCCTTTGCCACACTGAACTATTGATTGTTTAGCTTTCGGTATTGACTTTTAATTCCTTTTCAGAGGAAGGGCGGTAGAGGGTAGCATCACTAAGATGTTCCTCTGTTATCTCAACATCCAGCTGGCGAGGAATAACTGCGAACTCTCCCCCGTATGACTAACAGACAATCTTATTGTTTTTGAGTTTATTAATTCTCTAATTTCTCTCATGCCACATTTTTGTGCTGCTCTAAGGTTAGAGATAAACTTTCTACCGCGGTAGTGATTAAGGGTCTTGAGAACGCCGTCCGAAAACATGCGGAATTTTATGTCAGCTCCATCGTTAGGGTCCTGCTGTCTAAAAAACGTCTTAGGGAAAGGAGATGGTGGTAGGGACGCCGCCTCTTGATTTTTGTCTTTATTTGGTGTTTCGTGTTTGGCCTGCTAGCGTACATGCTATCCTACGCAGGGTCGTTTTAGAAATGAGCTGTGATGGTGCAAAGCTTGAGCCCAATTCTAATAGCGAGCGCGTACTCTCAGGTATTGTTATGCCCCCCAATCACGGTGACCCTAGATTTTACTGGTGCATTATCAACCCTATTTTGACTATTATCAGAACCGTGAAGAATTTGTTTGCTGTAGAATTTTCCTGAAGCTGAGACATGTGAATTACCCAAAAGATTTTCGAATTTTCGTTGTAAGGTTATTTTGGCATTAGACCTAATAAAATCGCATATCAGTATTGACCTACCAACTATTCTCGTCCAAAGGCGATGGAATATTAATGCGTCGTTTTCTTGTTCAGCAATCGCCACCCTTTACTGGCGCTTGTGAGAAACATGTTTCGAACTGCCACCTCTGTGTGCACATGTAGGGAACTAAAGGAAGAATCGCGCGACTTGGCTCGGCAAATAGCCATCTCCAATGGCTACGAAATAGTAACCCCACGAGATAAGTTTAGAAGGAAAGCGACGCGCCCAAGCGAAACAGCTGGCCAAAAGAAAGTCTCGTTTATGTTGCCGTTTCTTAGCGATGAAGTAAGCGTAGCTCTTAAACGATGCTTAAGAAGGGCAGGTCTAGAGGAATCGGTAGCGATAGCTGAAATACCACCGGCTACTCTACGTCGACTTCGTAACCGCCTGTATGACCGTCTATTTGAAACAACAAATTGCGTAATTTGCTCTTACGGCAGGGACGGTGACTGCATGAGTTCAGGTACGATATACCGGATCTCTTGTAATAATTGCTGAGATGAATATATTGGCGAAACGGGTAGACCTTTGTGTATCCATATAAAAGAACGCCTAGATGGCAAACAAAAACTAAGACAAAGTACCCCACTAGGCACGCATAGGACACAAAAGCACAGCGGGGACGATTTTGAAGTAAAAGCCAATATCCTTGCGCAGGAGACTAGAACACCAGCGCGAAAACTTCTTGAGGCTTTTTGGATAAATGCCAAAAACCCTACAATGAATAGCAGGGATGAATGCCCAGAGGTCATACGCGACCTGACCCCGTGTGTTCGCATGAATTTCTGATGTGGGATGGTGCAGTCATCAACCTTATGCGACCATAATGAGCTGTTCTAATCTTCCTCATTGGAAGGCACGTAGAAAAGCGGTGAGTTTTTTTCGAGAAGCTGTTGTCCATGTAATTACCATAGAGTTTTTCGTCTTTTTGTAAGTGTTATTGAAGCGTTTGGCCTAGTAAATTGTATATCAGTATACCCTTCCAGGCTCTGAAGAAGGCGATACTGCCGAAACGTCAGCTACTGTTGTATTGAATTGTATTGTGTTTTTCTATGGAAGTAAATGTGTGCTGCTTAACAACCTGGCGATTGCTGAACAATAAAACGACAAAGGAAAGTGTTCTTCGATCTAACGCTTTTAGCTTATTTTCCCACATTTCTTCGAATTTTTTATATATATATATATATTTTTATATATATTACGCTCTAAGAACTCTTTAACTACTCAGGCTCATGGCCAACGATTTACGAACTCACAATGTTATCTTTTTTTTAATTTACTGCCTATCACAATTTTTTTCGCAGCAGGGTATTATGTGTGGTGCAACCACATTGATGTTGAGGTATTTGCAAAACTCCGGACCGCAGGTGTCTACTGTTATGAGTGACGGGTGATTGCTGATGGCACTGATCGATAGAAAACTGGCTGAGAGATAGGCGAAACGAAAGACCCTCGTGGAGTGATGGTCAGTGCGTTAGCCCCCAGAAGGAGTAGTAGCGCGTTCGTTACCCACCGCAGAAACATGTGGTCCGGAGTTTTGCCAATATCTCAGGAGCATTGTGAATGTAAGGACTCTTTAAAGTCAGCTTATAAATAAGTTTCGTACCGTTTAGCACGATTTTTCAAAACTGGATAACTTACTAAAGCACAATTCACTTTAAGCTATGAACACGGTCGTGATTCTTCATTGAGTAGGGATAAAGAGGCCAATGTTGTTTCCAAGCTTTCCTTGATCTGGAATGGAATAATTTCTGCAAATGATTCTTGAAATGGCAAAATTAGCGATACTCAGGAGAAGTCACCAACGAAGAGTTTCTTGGGTGCGATAGAATGTTGTACTGCACTTTCACTATGTTTGAAAATCGAGCTGAAGACCTCTCAGAGATCTCTGGCAGAGTTATTTCCTTGTTCCTTGGGAGATGTATTCGGTCAGTATCCTATGACATTTATGAGGAAGAGAGTACTTTCTCCAGTGTATCCTTGATCCACGACTAGAGGACATCAGCCAAATCCACGCTCAAATTCTAAAATCTTTGTGTATGACGGATACAAGATAATGATAAGAAGTGCTAGTATCCGCATGGCATGTGGAATGGTTCACATGAATTCTTAAGGAATACGATATATTCTACAAGAAAGGGAATTTGTAAACGAAATGATATCGTGAATAACTGTAATGAAGTAATCGACCGTGATCGTCTACACGGTTCCGATGTTTGCTTGTCGATTTTCCACTTTATAAAGTGCTGATTTGATTCTAGTAGGTTATTGTAAGATATTACACACATCAAATATGCATTCAGTCACTTCCTCGATTTTCCTACGGAGTCGAAGCGTAACGGATCTTTAAGGAGTTGTTTAATATCTGAAGCTTCTATCGTAAACACAAATTGTCCATACTTTTTGTTGGCAAGGCTTTTGTCGCCATAACTACACAGGAAGTAAACTGTTTCAAAAAGTTAGAAAATTAGAAAAGAAGCAGAAATTTTCTGGTTACAGACTATTGCAATACACTTTGCTGCACATCATCTGAGTTTCATCTAACGTCGGCCGAAGTAACTTCATCGAGGTTAACATCAGCAATCACCTAGAAAATGAAAGGTTAAAATTGTGATTTCGACTGCAGCCTCTGCTTATTGGGTTCAATGCCGATTTGTGCTTCCCAGACCAATCCCGCTGATGGGTGATTGCTGATAGAAGCGTTAGGTAGAAAATTAGCAGAAAGAAACGCAGATCAAGGGCCTCCCTGGCGCTTTGCTTAATGCGCGAGCCCTCGGAAAGGAAAATCAATGTTTGATCTGGCCCGGCTTTAAATTTTGCGAATATCTCAGCATCGTTGTGGTTGTTATGTTTACATAATTTACCTGTTACGATGAACACTGTAATGTGTCTTTGACAGAACTCACCAGTCTTTATACTAGCTGTATAATCCAAATTCTGTCACTATTGAACTACAAACGTTTTTTAGCGGATAGGTAGCCCAGTGGTAGTGCCAGATGGTGGATTTCGACCACTCTTCAGCTTCACCAAGCCTCTCATTCCTACGAAGTTGGAAAATTGGTAGCAGAATTGTTTGAGAAAAGTTTGCTCTTCGCAACCCATGTAGGGAAATATTGCACTCACAGAATTCCAGAAGAAATTGACTCAACCAACATTCAACGATGTTCATAACGAAGGCGGAAAATCGTCAATGAGCAGCCGAACCCACACCCGAGCACGCAAAAGTTTGAAAACCTTCGTTGATGTTGGATACGAGGAAAGAAATCGAGTGCGAAAAAGTTCTGCAATGTGCGCAGTAGATGTGAAGACGGGTCATGTGAAGAAAATTGAACTTTTCTCGCACAAATTGGTTTCTTGATTTGTAGCTTAACTAAAATAATTCACTTGGATATTATCGAGTTGTTTTAAACAGTAATATGGAACAGCTGTTGAGAGAATTCTTCAAAGAAAAGCCTCCACATTTTATGTATTTTGATTGTAGTGTAAGTTTTTAACGTGGGTACTGACTGGAGCACACAGGCATTCCTATGGTAGCAGAAGAGAATATTCTCGTATAAACACTAAAACTTATTTACAATCTTTATTGATAAAACCAACAACGATAGGATAGAGACTTGACGAAAAGTATATAGACCTGAAAAAAATGGCTTGGCATCCCAACTGAGAAACAAACGTTCAACTGCCCTAAAGGCTTCATTTTTTAACGAAGTCGGCTGATCAGCAGAACTGTGAGGAGCCGCTAAAGCCAACTAGTTGTTGGATGCGAATCTGTGTTACGAGAGTCCCATTACGATTGGCCCACGTCTTGTGCGATTGGTTCGTCAGTTTTCGAATCGCAACATGTTTACTTACTATAATTGGGTCGGAGTTATTCGATTAAGACAGTTTTGTTTAGTTTAGGACGACGTCTTTCAATACCCGCTATACTTTAGTGTGTTCTATTAGAATTGTAGGTGCCGTCGCACGCGGCAAACCTTTGTTTTTTAACCAATCTACTGGTTTGAAAGTCGGCACCCAAACGTAGATATGGCAAAGAGCTTCTTCCACTTCAATCCGAAATCCATTATCTTGGGTCTCTACACAGATTTTAACAAGAAAGGTGAATCCTTTGTCAATTTTAGCACTAAATCGGGATGATATGATGGATTAATTAGAGTTAGGGAAAAACTGGTGGAAGCACCTTGTTCAAGGTTTCACTATTCTTCTTGTTTCTCCAGTTCTTCACTTTTCAGTTTTTTATTTGGTGTTGATTTTCCCTTAAAAAATGAATTATATTCAAAGTAATTGACGTGTCACAAATTTGAACTTCGTGATAGTGATGATCTCAGTATCCGACCTGTTGCCATCTTTTTCAAACAGAAGCGGTAAAAATAACTGCGTGCTCAACACAGTTAGTTATACATGCTCAAAGGCGCACAACTAAGTAACGAAATAAAGTGAACAGAAAAGAAAAAAGGTTGTATGAAACGGAATAAAAATAAAAAATCGACAAAGTGAAAGTAATAAGTGGTGGCATAGTATTGGACTAGCCGATTTTTCTTTGTTCTCCGAGTCTTCTTTCTCGTCCGAAGTGCCATGTTTGGGATTTTTTCTCAGCTTCCTTGGAACCGCCTTTGATTTCGCCACTTTTGGTCTTTTTCGCTCTAGCAACACTAAATGTAATTCAGTTTCAATAAAAAAGTACTACTCGACAAAGGATTTGAAATCGAAACTGAATCGGAGTTTGAAAGCTGTCGCCTTACAAGATAGAACCAAAATCGTAGCGAAGCTTCAAAATTCAAAGAAACAAAGTTTCCACAGTGGCTAAATTTCGTCAAAATTGTACTCACTCGTCACCCTCCGCCACATTTTTCCATACAGAAAGTTTCGAATCTTTCTCAATATCTTCATTCAGCCTTTTTGGCTCCGGAGCTTCCTGTATTTCAACATCTCTCGGTTTTTCTTCACTCTTCTTTGATCTAGTTTTCATCTTCAATTTTTGCATCTTTATTTTTTTCCTTCTTCTTTTTTTTATGACACCTTTAGTTTGAAGAGGTGTAGTAGAGGTGGTTTTTATCGATGGATGGTCTGGCTGTCTCCAACAGTAAAAAGCTGCTGTCCAAACAGTGTACAGCGTCGCAATCGTGGACATTACCTGAAGAGCTTTATTGTTTGTACTAAATCCTAGTGGTATTTGTTTGCGAAATCGAAACAGGGGAATCCTTTAGAAGACAGTTCGAAGTAGCCAAATGTATTACGAGAAAATGGGAAAGCACGAGTGTACACGGGTCTACGCTGTGCTTCGTAGGTATTGCTTATGCGATTTAACGTGGATCAAAAATAATGATGCTTCAAGAGTCAGCTGGATTTAAAAAGTGGGTTCCACGTTGCTGAAACTCTATGATGGCTTGCATCTATCCCCTTATATCGTAACATTCATGGTGCCTATGTTGGTCTGGGTGTATTCTGATTGAATAATGCTCTCTAAAGCGCCCATGAGCATATCATGTAAAGGCTGCGAAGTGGTCCAACAAGTGAACATTACCTCATCTGCACAGGGAACCCGACCACCAGCCCTATGAGAACACCAAGACTGTGGTAAATCCCAGCGAACTAGATACAGATCTACCTTGCCGAAGCGAGTAAAAGTGAACAGGCTTCTGTGAATGGGATTGTCGTCGGGGCGGAGTTCACTAGGAATCTCTGTTCCGCACGAGTTTAACGGATGAATACGTTTCTGGTGTTGTTTGATCAAAGGAATCACAAGTGGGTCGGATAGTGATACAGTTGCAGCGGTACAATGACAATAATGTGGAGCTTTACCAAATTTTTCAAAGCAAAAGTTCAATTACCATGCCCAAGTTTGAGTACAAATATGCAGCGCCTGGCTAATTTTCGCATTGTGCTCACCGTTGTCTGGGTTACGCCAAGGATATAAGGTTTGGAGAAGAAAGTAGGAAAACCATGCTCTTCGGTGTTGACTTACTCGCTGACGCAGCCTCAGTAACAATGAGTCCTAAGGGTAGAAATGTTGACAACTGAACAATCTTGCCAACATGGAAGCTAAGCTTATCCACGATGTTGCAAACAAATGTGAAACTCTACTAACCGCAGCTCCACGTATCGAATGAGAGTATCCATTGGAACGATTTGGATCCTTGTGTACCCAAAGAGATATGCATCCTGTGACGTTGAAAACCAGATTAAACACTAATATTGTGATTATCTAAAACACTGTTTTGTAGAATTGCGTCGTCGGTCTCTCCTTAGCATAAACTTTTCTATGTGCTCGATAGAAATAGCCAATAAATATTCAAAGAAATAGAAGATGCATTCCGTATCAAGGAGGTCCATCCACTATTTCAACGGAAACATTCACAGGCTGCTCTCTTACATCGATGATGATGAAGCAGAAATCTATGGTGTTCTCGTGGTGGCAGATAAAATGTACAAAAATCAGAGGAATTAATTGAATTAAGGCGAACGTTTATGTTCCTCTGTTACTTGGATAGTTGGCGGATATGTCTGGTAGGCCGTGCTTAACCAGTTTCGAATGAAGGCTGTCCAGAAGGCATGGGAAGAAAGGTAAACCAGAATACACAAGGAAACTGTTTTTTGAGGACAAGCTGTCTGTGGAGATATTTATAACAAAAGTTTACTCTGCCAGTGAAATATCAAACGGATACCGCTTACGAAGACAAACTAGTTACTAAGTGTACATAAAGGAAAAAAAACTTCATGGAAGAGTTTGAAAATGGGAAGAGAGCAATGTAAATCGCTTCAAGACCCCTGGCAAAGATGTCTGACCCTAACCTTCATATTTCTTTTCGGATGTACAGTTTTTCAAAGAAGTGTTAATGTTGGAATAATCGACTGTGATTACCGAAAGTTGGCCTTAAATGAATGTTCGTGGAGTTGAAGTTCACTCAACCTGAGTAAGCCAGCTGGACAGACGTGCATGTGGCGCGTGAGAAATCACTACTGATGATTATGATGATGTAAAGACGGAGGAAAGTGTGCATGAGCTAATACAAAATGTGAGAATATCAATATAAGAAAGCTATTTAATCAAAAGAACTTACAACTACTGGTGGCAAAATCTGTGAACACTTTGTCACGTTATTGGCTATCATACTGCCAATTAAACAAATGACACAGAAACTATGTGTGCTAATAGCAACCAGCACCTGGAACCAGAAGGTTCGGGTAAGTTTTCACCCATATTCGACAAATGAATGAAATGTTCGATTCACTGTAATATAGTTCTAGGATGGCACAATCAGACAATGGGCCAGAATTCTAATTTCTGCTTGTAGTATATTAAGTGCCTTTACTACTTAGGGCACGTGTGGCGCAGTGGTCGGAGGCGCCCTGCAGCGCATATGTGGAATCGATCCCCACGCCCATGGCCCACAAAGCCTTCTATCCCTCCAGGGTCGGCAAATTAGTACCTGACTTGTCTGGGAGGATAATGGCACTGGTCCGACACATCTATAGGCCACCGGGAATCATTGTAATGGCCAGATAGGCATGTAGTCACCTCCAAACGATGCTTAATGAACTCGAATGTATGGCGCATCTCTCAGGGGTTTGATCAACTTTGAGAGCTTTATCTTCTTCATCCTTTTACTACTACAGCGATTTAGAAAATTTAGCACTAAAGTCTAGGGGAAACAATTTAGTGGGCGCCTACCAATTATGCGCTTCTGTGATTCTTTGCTAGAACCAAGGACCGCTTTTTTTTTAGAAAAAAAAGCTTAGAATATCCTTTTCTATTGGCGTTAACAAATCTAAGAATTCTCTTTAGACATTACTTAGGTCGTTTACTTTGAATGTTTTTCTACTGTAGCTCTACTACTTCTACTGATCAACACAAGCATTTATTTGTGGATCATATACAAGAAAAGAATTCAGCTCAACGAAGGCCGACCTTAAATTTGTTCACTTCAAAGTTATGGATGATCGTATTGTTTCCTACAGTCGACGTCGTCGTGGGAATTCCATACCCTCCAGAGATAAGCAAGACTATGACGATCATGATGTATACAATCTAAAATATTATGGTAATGGGCTTAAAAACTTGGTTTATTTCAAACTCCTTCTACCTTCGATATTATTCGCACGTGTATTTCATTTCCTCGAGAAAGCTGGTCTGTACACCAGCTGTACTTCAAGTGGCAGTCCACAGAAGGGAACTTTACAGTTGCATAAACAATGAAATTGTGTATTAATCCTAAGCGCAGACAGTCATGAGCTTTATAGAGAACACATCAATTTTCATAAAAGTGGCGTCTCCGATTAAGTCTCTCAGGAAAGGCTCAAGCTCAAGTAAATAATTACAGTTGTCGATTATCTATCAGAACAAACTCACCCGTCTCGACTCTGTAAGGTCTCGGGTCGATCTAAAGTAGCCAGTGAAACCCTATTGATTCTACTTTCATAATGCCCCCTAGTTATACTCCATCCTATTATTTTCCCACTTACTTCTTGCACGTAAGAATCCATTTGCATCTTTAAATTTTTCTCTTAATGCTCGTCTTGCTACGTATCTGAACCAGTTCATTTGCTTAATACCATCTTGCTTTGTTTAAAAGCGCTACCCTCGAATCCTTGATATTCTCAAGCACTAATGACGAATTTGGTATTTTTTCCATGGCCTCACTTATTCTTCAATATTTGAATTCGTATGCAATCTCCATTTTGTCTCAATAAATCCCCAAGACTAACTTTCTATTAACCTCTCCATTGATCGATAAGACCATTATTAGCCGACATTTCGGAGAATTTACCTTTCTTTAGAGCCTCGAAAGGTCAAGTTGACTGCAAATCTACATTGTCAAACACTTCCATAATCTCAACAGAAAAACTATAAAGCCTAATTTTCTATCGCATTGGAAATGCGGATCGACTGCCGTTGAATAGTTGAACTCTTTGCGGCTGGTCTCCACATGGAAGACTCAGTGGAGGAGTCACTCATAGAAAAGGGTAAGTGTGTGAAGAAGTTATTATGTTTCCTATGCGATTCAACGTCTTTCCTGTTAAGGATATAGCCATATTTGGCTGACTAGACTGCAGTCAGAGTGATCTTTCCAGACTTTGTATAAGGCGAAATCAGCGGAAACATCAACTGTGTCAACAAATAGTGTAACAACAACCTCGATTGGCTGATGCAACTTCTTTGGACTAAACAATGCTCTTATTTCAACTGAATTAGCAAAGCGCGACTTAGTCACACTATTAAGACATTAAATTTTGCACTTGGGGTGCCTATCCTCACTTGTTGTGCGGGTCTCAGCATAAATTCCATCCTTTCGGAGTTTTGCTGGATTAGCCACTGTGGTTCCCCGGAGTGTCGTGGTCAGCTGGACCAGTGTTTGCACCGGGTCGTCACCGCCCCACGTACTTGTTGATCAGAGGAAGATTTGCCACCACACGACTAGTTTGACACCACGACGGTGGTGGATCCTGGTGTTGGTTTACTTTTTAGCTGGTTTTCCTGATGGAAATGCCGGATTCATTCTCAGATTGGAAGGCTCTGCAGTGTGGATGAATCTTCTCTCTGTACCCACGCAGCTGCAGCTTGACACCCAGGAACACGTCCCAGCCCCGGTAACGCGGCAAATCTTTGGAAGGAAAGACTATGAGGCTAAGATATTTGCAAAATGTGGATGCCATGTCAGATTCGACGTCATCATTAGGTAGAAACGGCAAGAGAAAAGCTAACACGGGAACCCCGAAAAGAGTAATCGCGAATTCGAATCTCGTCTGGTGTCCAAGTTTTGCAATTGTTTCGGCCTCGTAGTGATGAAGTTGACACGGTTTTTTTCAGCAGTGTGAAAAACGGTTGTACTATCTACACATCTTCCAGAAAAGCCGACCTTATTCGATTCATTAAGCTGAAGTGGTCATTCGAAGGTAAATGTTTGCAAAAGTTTGGGTCAGCTTATTGGACCTGTGAGGTTCTGAAAGTTGTTCGACGATGTAAGGGTCGCGTTGTGATTCTACGCTTAAAACGTTTTAGTTGTCTTAGAAAACTTTTTCAATAACATTTTGTGGGGAAAATCCCCTAGTTTTACAGCAAGATCTACTCTTGTTGTTGGTGTCTTCGTGAAGCCTATACATGATTAAACGTCTGCTTCATTACAGCGAAGATGTGCTAAAGACAGTCGAAAAGGATTACTTGCTAAACATCACTTACAAGTAATCCGTAAAGCATGTGAGAATGTACCGCCACACAAGCCATATTCTAGAAAATGAGGAGTACTTGACTGTTATGATTACCATAGCAACAGTTTATCAAATGTATCTAGTCAGAATCTAACTGGAAAGAAATCAAATGAGCTGTACTCAACCTTTCAATGAATCTTATTGGTCGACATACTATTGCCGAGCAAATTCGCTGGGTAGGTGCTGTCTTGTTCTTGATTCTCGTTAACTGTTGGGATTACAGAATCTGTGGTGTGCATACATGGAGAGCGTAGCCGATGACTGAAGCGTTTTTATGTGAAATTTCACCACTTTTTTCTCACAATGCTGGCAGAGTAGGTTTCCTTCAATGTTTTCGAAAAAGCTCTTAACAATTTCAGAAGGTTAATGTAAATAGTTGAAAAGCTAATATGGAAGGGAAACCACCTCAGAAAAACACTACGGTGAATGAAATACTCTGCTCTCATGTGTAGTTAGACTCAACTACAACCGCGAACACACCAGCTGTTAACGACATAAACGCCACGACATCTAAGTGTCTAATTTTAGAAAGAAGCCAGAAAACAAGGGTGATTTTTTTTCTTTAAGAGGACAATTTTGGTTTTACTCGTTTTCAAACCCAGAAATTCTAAACAGCGAAACTCGCTATTTTTGATTCTTTACCGTGTTACATCAAGCAAATAGACGCGATCACGGCGGTGCAAACCTCATCATGACAGTAAGTGACAGACGTCCGATACGGAAATGAAACTGTGCACAAAAGATGGAAATGTACACATTATTAAGGGTTATATCATCCAAACCTCCCAACGGTTTACCGCCTTATAGTGCCTGGGAGGCGTTCCTGGGTGTCGGACTGCGATGTACAACAGGGAGATTCGTCCCCCCACCAGGGCCTCCCAAGCTGAGAGTGAGACTGGCGTTTCCATTACGAAGCTTAGCTAAGAGTAAATCAATACCAGGATCCACCACCGTTCTGGTATCAAAGTCGCATGGTGGCAAATCTCCCTCTGATCCACAAGGGCTGCGACTGCCTGTCGTGGTGACGACATGGGGCAGACTTTGGCCAGGTTGTCGTTGGGATTCCAGGGAACCACAATGGCTCAACCAGCAAATCTCCGAAAAATGGTGATTATGCTGGGGCCCGCACAACTGTAAGGACGGGCCGTTCAAGTATCAAGTATCAAGTATATCCTCCAAAATATTTGTCGCTAGTAAATTACCTGTTATGAATTCAGCACCTCACCTCGCAGTAACAGGAACAATAAGGGCTTAACAGCAAATAATACGATATAAAAAAAATAAAGGAATAAAACTTTCGGCGTTGATCAATCCCTGAGGGAAGTGCCATGAATTAGACTTTATTAAGAATCGTTTGGAGGTGATTGAATTCATATCTGGCCTTCACAATGATTCGCGGTGGCTCCCGATGTATCGAGTAAGTGCCACTATCCTGCCAGAGAAGTCCGGTATCAAGGGGATGAAGGGCTTGGTGGGCCATGGGAGCGATGATCGATCCCACGTGTGTGTTGTAGGACGCCTCCGACAACTGTGCCACACGCACCCTAATAGTATGATATAGTAAATATAAGTAATAATCACTAAAAAACACCAGCTTTTTATAAATCTCCGCAAGAATAATTGATATATTTGTGCACATGTTCTTTTGAACTACCCTTTTTGAGATGATTCAGGCTTGGCACAAGTTTTGTTGTTGTGCTTTGCTTTTGCTGTTGATTTTTGCTGTTGCTTATTGTTGCTGTTATTGTTGGTGTTGCTGCTGTTGTTGTTCGATGGCTGACGTTTCGGCGATTTCGCCTTCCTAAGAGCTGTGCTATTGCAAGTGTGACTCTTGTAGCAAGCTCGCATCACCTCAACAAGGACAAATCGTAAGAACATATAAATAAATAATTTATAATAATCAAAAAAATTGTACTGGCTTCCAAATGAAAACGTCGAGCTTCTTTTTCGCGTGGCACAACCTGCTCGGAGGATGGTCCCAGGCGGTACACCGCAGTTCGACACTCAGAAACACCCTCTGCCAACCACAAAACGCACTAAACCATTAGAGATCTAGCAAAAATACACGCGTTTAAGTTGCAAATATCTAGCAGTACTTATAAATCGATGTTGCTTTTGTTCTAAAAGCTTGAAAGTGTCGTATCAAACAGTAGTTTACGGAATAAAAGCATTATCCCGGTTCTGACAGCACCCGTTTCCCTCACACGTTATTAGCGATGGAGCACTGATCAAACACTTTGTCGAGGAGAACATCTCAAGCAAAGTCACTGAGAGTACTAATTGACAGAGAAGGGCATATCAACGTTGTGTCGCATCTCTAAGAATGAATTTCAGTGACTAATCCACTTTTATACTATATTACATATTACACAACCATTATTACATGTTAATATATTGGACTATACTATGCTACAACATTTAACTCCGAGGACATAATGCCGGAGTAGGAGATCTCATCGCATATTTGCTTGAAGAATGGTCGTAGTCGATGAAGACCATATGGAGTGAAATGAAGGTTAGAGTTGACGTAAGCGAGGAGCGTTCGCTCGTCGAATGATTGGTAGGTGTTGTTGACGGTGAACACCTGTGTGTAGTCAATCGCCCTGCATTTCCTGCACGAACCCACGGCCTGCTCTATGATCGAACGCGTGAGCGCCAGATTCAGGGTCTGGTTAATGAAGCTCATCTGAAATTAGAATCCAATCTGAAAACGATAGTTGTTGGAAGATGAGGAAGATCATGAGCATTTGGTCTTAAAACGACCAATGTTGTCTGATAGTGGGACATGGAAACAATTTAAATACTGACTGTTTCTTTCCTTCTTTGGAACGAACGATCAACTATACATGTTTTTCCGCACATAATCAGATTCTTTACATCACTACTGATGTTGAACGGAAGAAGCAATTCAAGGCAAAATGGACACCTTCAGAATACAAAGAATAGGAAATTCGTATGAGATTCATTTCAACAGCCAGTAGCGATCACGACGTCTTAAATGTTCCTATGCACCGTGGAAAACAAAAAGGATAAAAAGAATAGAGCTGTCGGCATTGATCAATCCCTGAGGGATGCGCCCTGCATTCAACTTCATTAAGTATCGTCCGAGGTGATTGAATGCATATTTGGCTTTTACAATGACTCACGGTGGCCTCCTGATGTATCGAGCCAGTGCTACTACTTTTTCCAGACAAGTCTGGTACCAATTTACCGACCCCGAAGGGATTGAAGGCATGATGGGCCATGGGCTCGGGGGATCGATTCCACGTGTGTGTCGCGGTGGAGCCTCTAACCTCTGCGCCACACGCGCCCGTGGAAGTATAACTGTGAATAAATGAAACAAGTATTCCATGTACATGTTCCCACGCGATTGGTCACTGACGATGTGAGTGTTGATAGATTATTAACGTTATTACAAGACGCTATTTTACTCTTCATTATGATGAAGCCAAGGTTTCGACGGATTGCGTCTTCTCCAGAATCTGGAAGGTCAAGTTGGTCGCTGGCTAGCCAGACAAATACCTCAACAGAAAATGTGTCCATGCAGATAGCTCTATTTTACGAAAGGTTTTCGGTTTAACATTTTGCTATAATGTAACAATATCTCTATGCTCACCCCCCACCAAGATTTCGTGGCGTTACCTCTTTCAGGATTACGGGAAAGATATCATTTTAGCACAGGAGGAAGATAGAACTGCCTTTGGGTAAGTTGCCCGCTGCAAGAATGCTGAGCCTAGAGCTGCTACATAAATGGAAGAGCTCTTTTCCCCCGTCTGTGGATTGGTGTCGTTCTCATGCAAATCAAAAAAAAGTCATCAAAATATAAAATTCGTCAGTGAAATCTATTGATTTGACTAGGACGTGTAGTAAACCTAGCATTCTGCTTTATGCTGTATAGCGGCCGCTATAAAAAGTGCGAAAACAAAAGCGCACTTGGTCAAGAACGTTTCCAACTCCCAGTGCAGCAGTGGGATTGAAATGAAAGTAGTCCTTTTGTCGAGGAATGGCATTGAGTACGAAGATGCGGTCAGTGACCATTTGAGACAAGTCGCGTAGAACGGCCGTGGCGTTATTTACTGCTATGGCTACCGTTTCATTTGAAGTCGTCGTAGGTAATTCCATCCATTTCAGATACCTTAGAAAGATTTTTTTGCTAGTTGTCTTGTATGTGCTCAGTGAGGCTTATGAAATTACTTAACAAGAATTATGAAAAATACACAATTGAGAAGATCAGTAGCTATGCACCTGTTGAATAGAAGCAAATAAGATATATCTACTTGGATTTTATTTGATTTCGGTACTTTCGTTAATCTCGCATCGAGATTTCGTTGCTGACCTAGTAAGGATGAAAAAGCACATTTGGTTTGTACTGGCGGACAGCTTCGTGGAATATCCTGCGAGAGTCGCGGCAGTGATTATATTCCATGGTTACACGGAGAACTTCACATGCTGAAGCATTACTGTAAAATTAATACATGAACCTTATATAATGGAATCTTAGTTATGCAATCTCTGATGCCACCCATCTTAGTAAGCAAGAGTTGAAATTGAGGATGCTAGTAGAAACAACGTAAAACTGCGAAAAATGGGCCAGCCCAGCAAATTTTACGTGGGGAACTACAAGCGAGTGAGAAAGTTTTCACTTCAACGTCAGAGCTAGAGCACATTTCGTACACTATTCGACCTTGATTTGCTGCATAACTATTCCCAATCACTAGAATCTTGTGAGTTGAAGTTTGGTTCTAAAACGAGACGTAGCAAAATTGATTTCCGGAGAAATAAAATGCTTAGCAAGTACTACCTGGGGCGAAAGGTCGCACCATCCCCATGGGGGCGGATTTGCTGCGATAGGAGCATTTGCTATAAAAATAGCTGACTCACGTCATTCATCCAACTAAACTCGTTTATTCGAATGATCTCTTCTGCAAGCGCTCTTTTGAATTTTGAAGTATTAGGTGATTTTTCCAAAAACTAAGCAATGATAGAACAGCCTGTGAAACATGGCCGTACCTGTGCTTAAGTTCATTCGATTAAAAGGAATATCGCACACTTCGGGTGATTTGAGAATTTTCACCGTACATGCAGGTGTGAACATTTCATTAATCCGTTGAGAATCGTTGACGAAAAGTCTCTTCGGCATTTCATTCATGTAGAAGGCAGCGATGACCGCATACAAGCACAGAATCAGGTAGAAAATAGCTTTCATACCGGCTCTTAGATAAAATTTTTCAAAGGTCTCCGTCAGCAACACCGATGCAATCACGGCAGTCACAACGCCGAAGTGAAGACCTTGAAAACGACAAAGGGATTAAATTACAGACAGATTTAACACTTCAGTGAAATAAATAAGGAATATTTGCGAGGGAGGTGAAATTATTTCAGATCAAAGTTTTGTGAGGCACAGATGGAAAGAATAGAAAATTGTGCGTCAGTACGTCAATGTTTCATATTATGGGCTAACATGTATCCCGTGTAGTCCGTTAGTGCGGTGAACTTCAGGAAATCGCTTTTAGAGCTGTGATGTTTTTTCCTGGGAAAAAAATGAACGCTGTCTTGCTAAAGTGTACGTTTCGTTATTTGTATAATTCGAGGGGAATAAGTGGGTGACCTGTTTAAACTCACTAATTGTGCTGTTAGGTAATTGCATTTTCACAATAACGTAAATTGGCCAATGGATGAGATATAACGAAAAGGACAGCTTTCCCATGTAGGTGAAACATTTCCATGACAGAATCGAAGTGTAGCCCGTCGGATGGAAGAAAATCAGACCGGCCGTCACAAATGTGCAAACGATTCTATAAGATTAGCAGAATGTACAAAGAATAGCATTTCTGCTCACGAAAGAAACGAACAAAGTTAGCCACTCGTTACCTGTTCATCAGTCGAGGAAGTAAAGGAAATGAAATGAAATTGATAATCATGGCAGCTATCAAGTGAAATTCGGTGAACGTTTCCACTAAAGTAGTTGCTTGCAGAATCTAGATAACAGTGGAATAAAGAAATTAGTTAAAATCTCGGAAAAGAAAGCAATAGAGCAGTCGGGGATACCTGCGTTGTGCGATTTCTGATCCCATTGCTGAACGAGAACACCTGAACACCACAATTTTCGTTTCAAATCAAACGTTATTGCGGTGAAAGTGGGGAACAAAAGTCCATTTTTGTACAGACTCTATAGCTTTCGAAGTCATTTCGTGCTAATGCAAGTCCTAGTCCTTTTCTCCCATCTAGTGACTACATTCGCTGTCTTTACATATTTCACCCATCGTAGAAAATTCACGATTCAACTGCAACTGCTGCTGGGGTAAGTGCTGAGGAAATTTTTTTCGTTACTATTTTGAGAGGAAGGAAATAAAAAGTGGGCGATTCTCTCTAAAAAGAATATTCATTTGCGCGTTTTTGGATTCCAAAGCAAAAACGCGGTTAGCACAGCGTTAACGAAGAGCTGTTTGCTAGGATGTTCGCCAGTTGGGGAGCATTAATTACAGACAACGTCGACACTTTTGTCGAACTCCAATCCGGTGCTCAATGGGGAGGTGTCCTTCTCATAAGCGTTTAGACAATCCGACTCTTTTCATTTCTACCAGTTTCTCCTTCTTGTGAACGGCGTCAGCGCATCTGTTTTGTTGAGTTGTAAGGAGCTCGTAAGCAAGCACTACTTTAACAGTGTCGCTAAGCGATTCCATTAAGATACAGCCTTTTAAAAGCTGACTCTCAGATGAGCATCGAGAAGAATGCTCAAACTCACCTGAGATGAATTGCCACAGTCTGGCATGAACCATGTTGAATGCTTGTTCCTCTGGAAGGTAGATGTGAAGAAGTATAGAAATGGAACCTAGGAGACTTCCTTTCAACGGTTATTTCAAAAAATATTCAACGAAAAAAAATCGATTCCAAAAAGTCGCCAAAAAACGGTGAAAACGCAGTCAAAAGCTTCAAAGGAAGGTGGAAGTGACATTCCGTCTTACATGGATGCCACGGATCTGCTTCATATGAGGGATCTCGAACCGGTTAGTCGCGAGGCCATGTGGCGCGTCCGCAGGTGGCGGATAGAGGGTTAACAGCGGACCAAAGGCTACCGTATGTTTCCCTGAGACGCAGTTGGATCCAGAGCATGGACTCACTATTTCTACTGCACCGATTTGGCTCATACTTTCTGTATTTGAGAGACGTATTCATGCATGCGTGGGTGCGTTTTCGCTTAGGCGATTTGTAATCTACGAGTCAATTCAGCCCAAAAGCCTGCAATCAAGTGACAGGGGAAATATACGGGAGGCGGTTAGGGAGTCGCCTCCAACAAATAAGCTCCATGCCCACTTTGGGAGAACCTGGCAAGCTACCCGTGAGTATAACCAGCTCACGTTCAGAGCCCAGTAAGATATACGTGGGTATCAAAAAGGGTAAACACAGTATTCACGTAAACACGGGCGTCATTCCCATGACCGCGAAAGAGCGCCCAATTTCGCAGCGTTGGGTAGTACGAGTACGGAGAGGCTGCTAACATCTCAGGGCCAATGGAAGCTGCCTGGATTAAAAAGAACTATGGTGACGATCTGTACCTACAACGCATGTACACTTGCATCCGAGTTCTCGATGGAAGACTTGCTCATGTAAGCAAGAAGGATAAGGCGCGACGTCATCGGCCTAGCCGAGACGAGACGACGCCACCCATTCAACGCCTTCTGTTACACCGGAGAAGAACTGTTCCTCGGAATTCTCGCCTACACGAGTTTGTCCGTGAACATTGATTCATTCGACCAACTAACAACCTTAATCGGACATTTGCGATTGAAAAGGTGTGGATCAATACCGGCTTTGACAATCTTCCTCGTTTACGCACCGACATCAAACTATGATGGAGAAGGAGTCGAGGCGTTCCATATGGACTTGGAGAAGTTCTACAGAGAACACCATACATTCTTCAAGGTCATCACTGGAGATTTCAACGACAAGATTGGGCCAAGAAGAACGTCACATTGGGATCCATAGATTAGAATGGAACGTACAGGGTGAGCGGCTCTCTGAGTTAATCATGACGACCAAGACTATCCATAGTAAGTCGAAGTTCTAGAAGCCCCACTCTCAAAGCTGAACGTGGGAGTCTCTCAGTGGAGAGTACCATGACGAAATACACCATGTGATAATAAACCGAAGGTTTTGCCTAAAAAGATGCCGCTGTTGCTTTGAAATTCTACATGGGATCAGACCACCGTCTCCTTGGTGCAAGATTCTATTTCTCTCGCTAAATTCAAAAACCAAAGTCCAAGTACAACCGTAAACTGGGACTTATTCAATTCATTAGTTGACTGTTGGGAATATGCCGTACTCGATAAGAACAACGAAGAATACAATTTCCTTATTCAACATCTTTACGTAAGCGCTATGAAAGCTGAGCGCCCGAAGGTCACTAAGAGACGTTTGTCTCTAGAAACACTCGAGCTAATACGCCAGCGTGGAATCGCACTGAGCTACAGGCAACCGCGAACTAACGTCCGAACTTTCAAAACAGTGCAGATAGACGATAAAAAGAAGATCTTAAAGATAGAAGAGTAGCAGTATTGGTCGAAAATTCAGGGGGCTAGGGAAAGCGTTCGCAAAGCCCAGCGAAGGTACGCCAACACCAAGACCAAGATGATTGCACTGCGACGCCCAGACGGAACAGTTACAGCGTCCAGAAAGGCAATGGAGAAGATCATTCACGAATATTATTCAGATCTGTTCAATGGCCACGTCCAGCTTCCCTCGTAGGAAATAAAGGAGGACGGGTATGTCGTACCACCGATTCTCTCTTCCGAAATCCGACATGCCATTTCGTCGGTGAAAAATCGAACAGCACCAGGTCCGGACAGGATAAGACCAGAACACCTGAAGAACCTTCCGCCAGTCCTCGTTAACACACTGGCTTCTCTTCACACGTTACCTGTATGATTGCAAAGTCCCTAGTTAGCGGAAAACCAGCAAGGCCGTGTTATTGTTCAAGAAGGCTTATTTACACGATATTGGCAACTATCTCCCCATCTGCTTGCTGTATGTCGTCTACAAACTTTTTGCTCGAGTCATCCTAAACATTATTGACAGAACACTGGACGAAGGATTGCCATGTGAGCAAGCAGGGTATCGAAAAGGATTTAGCACGATGGACCACATCCACACCATAACAAGACTCTTTGAAGTATTGCAAGAGTACAAAGGCCGCGCTGTCTCACTTTCATCGATTTACAGAAGGCCTTTGTTTCAAATGAGATAGAAGCAGTCATGGTAGCCCTTGATAGTCAAGGAATCCTTATTCAGTACATAAAGATTCTTCGTGAGCTGTGCAAAAATTTCACAACCAAGGTATCACCATTCTACAACGATATTGACATCGACGTCAGAAGAGGGGTTAGGCAAGGCGATGCCATCTCGCTAAAATCATTTACCGCCACCCTCCAGAACGTCATGCCAACATTGTAATGGAATAATATGGTAGTGAAAATCGATGGACGGCAGTTACGTTATCTTCGCTTTGCTGACGACATCGTCCTTATAACACCACACATTAGGGAAGCGGAACGCATGCTTGCCAACTTTGATCAAGCCTGTGGAAAGATTGGTTTTCGAATAAATCTCATAAAAAACGATGTTCATGAGGAACGGATTGGTTTCGTATGCCCCATTCACGCTCAACGGAACGAATATCTCCGAATGCTCCAGTTATGTCTATCTTGGTCGGGAAATCAATAAATCGATGAACGATTTGGCTCCAGAGCTGGACAAAAAAGATACGAGCGGCTTGGAGAGACTTCAAGAGCATCGAGGATGCAGTGAAGAAGACAAAGAATAACCGATTCTATGCCCACCTTTTCGACTCAACAATATTTCCTGCCCTACCGTATGCGAGAGAAACATGTCGAAGTGAGCAGGGTGAAAGATCACTCAGCGTTATCGAACGCGCAGTCGAAAGGACGATGCTAGGAGTATACCGTGTCACTCAAATAAGGAAAGGGATCTGAAGCTCCGACCTGTGTCAACGATCAAAAATCAAGGATGCCGTTTTGTGCGCCAAAGAGTCGAAGATAAGGTGGACCGGACACGTAATGCGTATGAATGACATGAGATGGACAAGAGCCGTTGGTGACTGGATTCCTCTAGATTTTAAACGCACTGCAGGAAGACCACCTACCCGATGTCAGAATTCTTCACAAAAAGCCTAGAAGAAAGATGTGGTGCTCAACGAGTCCCTAGAGCGAGCAGAACCCACTGGCCTACTCTTGCTCGCGACAGGGGAAAAATCAGAGATTCACTGGCGCCCGCTCGAGTCATTCGACGATCAAGGGACTACAGGTGGTACAGGTGACTTGTGACAGTTGGCAGGAATCTCATTCTCCTTGATCACGTCAGATAGTGGAGCGTTTCTTTCATGAGTGCCCTACGATGTTTCACGGGATTTGTGTTTTTTTTTCGATTTGCTTGCAACATTTTTTTCGGACTTCATCTTTCCTTCTTGAATGATCATGTCCAACTGATATTTACAGCGAGCTGTTTTGATGAATCAGTGAGATATAGCGGCAGTTTCTTTCTCTTAATAGTCTCATTTCGATGATGGGAGTAAAGGTGAGTGCTGAGCCTTTATTGAAGAAATGAATAGCATTCGGCAGAACTTCTTATTCCTTCAACGAGCAATGTTTTGACGTTGTTTTATTATTTTTTGATAATCTAATCGCGTAAAAAAAGTCTGACCTAGAATTTTCGCCTTTCCCCTGCATGGGAAAGAACAGAATTACGTGAACAGTTTTGGAATGGCCTGGGAATTTTCAAAGAGAAGAAACTTTTTGCTTAAAAAGATGCTTGTTATGATTTTTTTTGCTGAGTGGCAATCCACGATACTGACGTTCCTTTAAGGTGGTTGTTGAAAAGGAAAGCTTTCAAGTTGACGCAGTTGAAATCGAGAACTCATGACAAAGTGTTGTCTCCATCAAAAACAAGCCTCCCTTCATTTAATTACGCGTTCCTATTCGAACTACTAAGCGACCAGAGTTTTGTGCTGACTACGTTCTTTGGAAGACAAAAAGCAGGACAGAAATCACACTTTTGGCATGAGGCGCTATACCGAATGCGTTTTTTTGTTAGGAGGTTGAGAAGGGTCGTCCAGATAGCTGTATTACGGTGTAGTCTTAGCGTGTGCTTTACTTCTGGAAAACTGTTGAAGTGGTTCCTATATTGCTAGAAATTTTGCTATCACTACTCAAAACCTAGGAGCACTATCCCTGCCATTATGAGGTTGCAAAGTTGTAGGTTACTGGGACATTAATCTCGAATGTGTAAATCCATTTTTTATCGCTTGTTTTAGGTAAAATTTACTTTCTAATGCTGTCCTACCGTATACCTATCCGAAGTTTATTTAATGCGCTTTCGTGAACTTTAGTTGAATTATGATATAAGTTGCTTGTTTGAAAAACTTTCAAGATGAAACTTTAGGAAAGAACAGCAAATCGCCTAAGCTCCTTCGATATTTTTCCGAGGTTACTGTTGACATCAAGTCTTCTAGGTTTGATTTCTCTCCTTCATCAGTCCTTCTTTCCACAAGAGCAAGCATTCAACATGGTTTACGACATTAATTTCACGAACTTTTACCAGGAGTAGTCATGCACACTGCTTGAGACATTAACGAGCTATAGAGACAAAAAACGCATTAACGGATCCGTCGTGCTGCGTTGGTTTGGAAAAACTACTTCGTAGTGAATTCAACCTTGAAGATGAGTGACATCGCCTACACTTTACTGCTATTCACGGCGACCATTTGAAATGATCGATGGAGGCAAACGCACGCACAACTATTTAAGAACTTGAGGAACAACTCATTTGTATTCTTCCTGTTCTCTTATAACTGACAAACAGGTATTGCACGAATTGAACGACAATGAAAGAAGTTCTGGTTACGAGATATCGTGGACGCTTCTATTGCGCAAAAAAAACGACCCGCTTTTCGACGGCATTATAGCATGTAACAGAAAAGAATACCCTACTATGTTAATGGCAGGGGATCGGGTCAGCGGCTTCACAGCGATGAAGCTGTGTAGCGCCTTCCATATTCAAAATTGCACCAAAAATGTCATGCTGACCGTTTGGTGGTCCGCAGATGATTTCATTCATCATAGCTCCTCTTTAAGTGGTAATGCGCGCCCACCTATCGTACTACCGACTGAGCAAATGTTGAACCGGCTGGGCTACGAAACTCTGGATCACCTACATGCTCCCCAGTCCTCTCGCCTAACGACTACTACATCGTCATGAATCTCGATAACCTTCTAATCAAGAGTTAAATTACTGAGAGGCAGGGCCGGAAGTGTTCCACCGTCTTCCTTGTTTCCAGAACTTAAGTCTTTGACCTGACTGGAAATCCTAAACTTTTTGTTTTTTCTTGTACAAAATCGTATAGATTCTAATAATCTTTACACCGTTTAGTAAATTTTATTCTGGGTAAAGGATATTCTCTCTTGAAAATGGAGCTTGAAATCCGAGATTAATTTCCTCAGGACCTAGCAAGTAAAAGTGTCTATGGTGAATTCTTACCGATGGTTATTAGAAAGAGATTAGCCACAGAACTACGAACTGACACGTAGATTGTGAAAATGGGAGGGAATATGAGATAGAACTGCATTTCCAAAGCGATCGACCATGTGTGAGTGAACAGATCACCCGCTTTCGTTACCTGGAAACCACAATGGACATAGTAGTTGAATTTAGTAATATTCACTCTGTTTCACTTGTTATTGTTAAACGCTTTCACACCATCCCTCATTTGTTGCTTTCGTTAAACTTACCATCTTCAAATAATTTCGGACGCTGTCAGCGGCTTTGATGTTTGTAACGAACATCACAGCATGAACAGCGGATTTCAAGTTGTCGACTTGCAAGTGCCGCAGAAGGAAACAGCGAGAAGCAACCAGGGAAAGCAGGATAACCAAAAGGAACGATGGCAAAATGCGTCGCACTCGACGGTAGTAGAAATGTCCTATTTTCCGAAATCCTACGTGTTTTTTCCCGTCCCAACATCATGGACATCAAGAATCCCGACAGCACGAAAAATCTGCAACAATTTTATGGTTAGGTAGAAAGGTGCAACTAAGAAATCACTTTGTATAATTTTGTTTCATGTTTCAGGTGCTTCGAATGTTTTAAAACTGGTTTGCACGTTATGAGTGATGACGAGCAAGTGGACACCTGGAAATAATCCAAAGTGAATCATGGTCACTAATGACGTCATCAGCAATCACCATTAACGCCAAAAGTCGTCTGTCTCTAGAAACATACGTGTGAAATAGGAAAACAATGCAGACTGCAGGCAAAAGGGGATGTTGAAGAGAGAACAGAGGCAGTTTGGGTCGAATCCACAGCGGATGGGAAGAGCATTTGCAAAACTCACCGAAGCTTCGCCATTTACAAAACAAAAATGCACTTCGGCGCCCAGACGGAAGAGTTGCAGCTTCCGGAATGATAACGGGGAAAATCATTCACAATCGCGAACATTCTTGACTGGTCAGATTTCTTCAACAGTCACGTTCTGGTGCGTTCATACGAAATAAAGGAGGACGGATATGTCGTCCCACCTGCTCTTCCGTCTGAAATACGACATGCCATTTCGTCGGTGAAGAATCGAAGAACACCCAGCCTGGAGAGGATAAGGCCTGAGCGTCTGAATAAATTTGCGGCAGCCCTCTTCAACAAGCTGGCTTTGTTCTTACACGTTACCTGTCACAACTTTTTGGTTCCTATTCAGTGGCAGAGAAGTAAGGCTGTGTAATTGTTCAAGATGGGTGACCATCGCGATATTGGAAACTATCGCTCAATCTGCTTCATATCTGTCATCTATAGGCTCTTCACTCTAGTCATCCTAAACAGAATCAGCAAAACACTGAACCAAGGACAGCCATGTTAACAAGCGTGCTTTCGAAAAGGATTCAGTAAGATCGATCACATCTATACGACAACAAGATTTATTGAATAATCGGGGGGAGTGCTTGAGAACGTTCTCTCTCACATTCAACGAATTAAGGAAAGATTCTGACTCAACTGAGGAGGGCACAGTCACGGATGTGCTAAACTGCAAGCGCTACAGTGTCCCTTACAATGTATGCAAAAAATTTTTCTTGAGCAAACTATCACCATTCTATTGAAATATTAACATCTACGTAAAAAAGGGGTTAGCGAGAGCGAAACCACCTTGCCAAAAATACTCACTGCCTTCCTCGAGGAAGTCATGCGAAATTTGGAATGGGACAATATGGGAGTGAAAATCGCGACCGGCAAATTCAATATCTTCTCTTTGCTGATGATATCGTTCCTATAACACCAAACATTAGGCAAGTGGAAGAAGGCTAGACGACTTTGATAACACTTATGGAAACATTGGTCTTCGACTAAATCTCACAAATATGATGTTTATGAGGACCTGATTGGTTTCGCATGTACTATTCACGCTCTTCTGTACGAATGTCTCTTTGCGAATGCACCAGCTACGTCTGTCTAGGTCGGGAAATAAAAGTGATGAACAACTTGGCTCCGGAGTTGAGCAGGAAAAATGCGATCGGCTTAGGGTACCTTTAAGAATATCGAAGATGTGGTGAAGAGAACAATGGACGCCGACTCCGTGCTCACCTTTTCGACTCCACGATTCTTCTTTCCTCACCGTATGCGTCAAGAAGCTGGTAAATAAGCAGGAAGGAAGTTTAATTAGCGATATAGAGACGAGCAGTCGAAAGTGGGTTGTTGTGAGTATCCCGAATCACGCAACTGAGGAATATGCTTTGTCAGGTTTTTCTGTTTAAATTTAAGTTTCCCAACTAGGTACTCTTCTTTGTGGACGCGGAGTGGTCTACCGGCTTCACCAACATAGTCATTCTTCCCATACGCTTCACGAGATAGTACGTAGACCGCACCCGAACTCTTACGATCGCCGGCTCTACCGTTAGATCAAATTGTGCAAATGTGCTTTTCGCACAGACGGTCATACAAACGGTCACGTGATAATTAATTTTCTTAAACTTCATCATGCGAAGACGACTGTACAAGTTATGCGGTCTGCCAGAGGATAGCCAGCAGGAAATGGACAGCGAAATGCGACTAATGCGCAGCTGTCTTCGATGCAAGCAAGGCAAAATGTTGACCAAACAGGAAAAGTACCATTTGAAAAATGTTTCTTCTACTGCCCACTACTTTTTTTTACGACAAGGTATTATGTGAGAATACAACAACAGCGACTCCGAGATATTTGCAAAACTTGAACCGCAGGCCGAATCGAAAGGCGATTTACTTATCCAGAGGCTCAAGTGTTACGAACGGCACCAATGAGGCCCTCATTTTGTCTGTCTTCCGAACTGGAAGAACAATGCGCAGTAGACAAAAAGTTATACATTGTGATTTCGACTACATACGCAGCTTAAATAGGTTTAATGCCGATTTGTGCCTCCAGTTCGTTCTCGTTTATTGATGATTGCTGATGGCACCGTTAGAGTGAAAAGACTGGTTGAGAGAAAGGCAGAACGAGGGGCGTCAGTGGTGCTGCGCGTAACACGTGGGCCCGCGGCAAAGGTTCGATTTGGCCTGGAGTCCAAGTTTTGCAAATCTTTCAGCATCACTGTGGTTATTATGCTGAATATTTGGAAGAACACCTTTTGAAGAAAATAATGGGGAGGTCAGTATTGATTCGCGATTCTATTAGGTCCAATGCTGAAGTAATCTTAAGCAGCATATTCAAAAAACCTACTTACTGAACATGTTTCGGAACCCAATTTCTATAAGACGAAGAAAACACTGCTTACGAGGTTTCTAAGAGTCCAATTAGAGATAATTGGGTGGGGGAAAACTCGAAGAGTCACCGTCTTAGGAAGTAAGATTCTCCCGTTTCTCACCAGCGCAGCTCATTTCTGAAGAAACCTCGCGTAGAATCGCATGCAGTCTGCACGAGTTCCAGATTCGTACGTAATTGCGTAACAAAGCTCGACTGAAGAAGTTACACAGGTACGAAAAACATGAGGTAAAGGCATTACAGCCACCTCCTTTTTAATAAGGCACGAGAAGAAGTTTAGTTCCGATCTCAGGCTGCGCAAAAATGGGCTACTCTGCCGTTCGACAACTAATAAAGTCAGAAACTATTAGACCATCAGCTAGTGATAAATGTGGAGGGTTCTTAGTGATTCGTCGCCATTTAGACGTTGAGACGACGGGAAAAACTTCTCGCAGCTAGCTCTCCTTAATATAATAAAGAGAATAGCTCCCGGCATTGATCAATCCCTGAGGATTGAGTCATACATTCGGCTTAATTAAGCATCGTTTAGAGGTGGTGGGATGCATATCTGGTCTTTCCAATAATTCGCGGTGGACTACCGATGTATCGAGCCAGTGGTGCTGTCCTCCCAGACAAATCTGATACCAATTTGCCGACCCTGCAGGGGATTGAAGGCATAGTAGTCCATGGGTGCGGGATCGATTCCGTGTGTGTGATTCGGCTTCTACATCGTCCTTGAGCGGTCGGTTACTTTTTCATTCCTACTTTCGTTTCTGATTTCGGTTTTAACATCTCTCCGAATCAACTAGTAGGAAGACCGAGCGAAGGGATTCGTCGCCGAAAATACACCTCCCTCTGATCCACATCGTGGTGAAGACCTGGATACGCCCTTGCAAAGGTTACGTCAGGACTCCCAGGGAGGACCAAGTTGCACGACCAGCAATAGGCCAGCTATCAGTACCCCGCACACTGGGTGCTCCCGTCTATGACGTCAGGCGGTGAGACGACCGGTGAGAGGCCAGAAAATCTCGGGTTACGCAGGACGTCGTTGGAACCGGATCTGACGAACACACGCACGACACGCCATGGAGATTGTTTCTTACTATGCACGTATAATGCCAGAACACTCTCCACAGACGCCGATCTTCACGCCCTTCTTGTAGCCGCAGATCGCATTAAATTTCACGTGATCGCATTACAAGAAACAAAAATCAAGAAGACCGACATACGCCAACTAAACAACGGGACCCTTGCGATCCGTGGAGAAAAGGTCCCGTCACGAAATGTCGGCGGCGTAGGCTTTGTCGTCCACCCGTCCATTGTCCATCTCGTCGACTCATACGAGATCCCTTTCCCCTCGCATAGCCGTCCTCTGTCTTCAACTGTCGCATCACAAGAAGATCACTATCATCAACTGCTACTCACCGACGGACGCAGCTGATGAGTACCAATTAAATGCGTTCTACTATCAGTTGGAGGAAGTCATCCGTAATGATAAAGCATATCATAAATTTGTTGTCGGAGACTTCAACGCCAAAATGGGAAAGGCCAACGAGAAGCGAATACAGGATCGGAAATTTTGGATTAGGAGAAAGAAATGAGAATGGGAACCGTCTCGCAGGACTCCTGTCAGCAGCACGTCTCTTCCATGGAAACTCGTTTTTCCAGAAGAAAGAAAGCCGCCGCTGGACATGGGAGTCTACTAACGGCATGACTCATGCGGAGATCGACCATATTCTGACAAACAGAAGATGGTGCCTACTTGACACATCGGTAGTCCCGTCATTCTGTACTGGTTCCGATCACCGCCTTCTTCGCGCGAAGATTCGATTCAGCCCACAAAGCTGGGAAAAGAACTCTCTTCATCGACCACGAGGAAAAAGTCTAGCTGTATACGAGGGGAAGTACGAGAGAACATTCTGAACGAAGTCCTATCGAAACGTGACTGGCAGATTAAAGGAAGACCCGACCGAAGACTACGAGCTGCTTGTCGAAGGACTGAAAAGCTGTGCCGAATTCGCCTCAGTTCCTTCAAGCAAAGAAGATCGGATCGCGTCTCCGTCACTACTAAGGAGTTGCTCGGGAAAAGAGAAGGAAAGCTGAAGCTTGATCCTACTGCAACACGTTTGACATGGCTAGTAATAAATGCCAGCTGCAGAATAGCTTTGCAGGAAGATCTACATTTGGTACAAGCAGAAGAAACTACTGGAAAGCAGCAGAGAAAAGAAGCAGTCTGAAAAAAATGCCGTCAGGGACTTGTGTGATTATAATCTTCCGCTGTCAGCTCTGATGAACGAAAGATGGGATAGTCAAAGGTTTCTCGCCATGATATGGAATTAATAGCGGAAACGTTCTACACCAACCTTTTCCGTTCCACAATCTCCCGTCCCGGACCCTAATATCCTCAGCTGGAGAAAAAACCATCTGGAATTCTTCCGTCGGAGATTCGAGTTTGCGATAGAAAGCATGAAAAGAGGCACAGCTCCAGGACCAGACAATGTCACCGCTGATCTCCTTAGAGCTGGAGGCCACAATTTACATGTACTTCTCGCAAATCATATGACAGCCTACCTTCAAAAAGCAAGAAATCCCAGACCAGTGGAGGACGTCGCGTACGGTCATCCTGCCCAAGAAAGGAGACCGAAGGGATCTTCGTAACTATCGTCCCATATGCTTGTTGAGTGCACTCTACAAGCTCTTCACGAAGATTATCCTCTTGCGCATATCAAGGACATTGGATGAGGCGCAACCAGTCGAGCAAGCAGGATTTCGGAAAGGATTTTGCTGCGTGGACCACATCCAAACCGTGTCCCAGGGTCATCGAAGTTTGTCGGGAATACCACTTGCCTCTAGTCCTAACCTTTGTCGACTATGAAAAAAGCGTTTGACAGTGTCGAAAACGAATGCAATCCTATCAGCGCTCGTCGACCAAGGAGTGGACCCGTCCTACATAAGAACTCTGTGCGACTGTTATCGGAACTGCACTACGAAAATACAGCTTTTCCATCGACCTCTTACCATACCCATAGGAAAAAGGGTTCGACAGGGCGACACAATATCGCCAAAGCTGTTCAGTGCCGCACTGCAGTGGATAATGAAGTCACTCGATTGGGATGAGAAAGGCATACGTATTGATGGAAAATTGCTATCAAACCTTCGTTTTGCCGACGACATTGTCATCTTCTCAAGCAGTACTAGCGAAGCAGAGATGATGATCAACGAGCTCAACGGAAGCGGGGAAAAAGATCGACTCGCATAAATCGAAAGAAGACCCAGTTCATGAAAAACTCATGGTGCGAAGGCGAAAAAAAGTGAATTGGATGGCTCTCTCATTGCAGAGACCACCTCGTACGTATACCTTGGGCGACCAATGAACATGGAAAAACAACACGAAGGAGGAAATAGATAGAAGAAAGAGAGCAGCTTGGGCCGCATTTGGACCTCTCAAAGAAGCCACCGACCAACTGAAGGAGCCCGAAAATCCGCACTCATCTCTTCGATTCTACGGTCCTCCCCAGCGTTCTGTTATGCTGCGGAGACGTCGGTTGATACTTCAACTACGTCAAGAATGCTTCGCACTACTCACAGAGCGCTTGAGCGATGTCTTCTGAAATATAACCGGCACTCTCAATATCTAGCCGGAATGCGAAGCTCTGACCTTCGAAATCTGTCACATATTCGAGATCCAGGAGAATATACATCGATAGCGGAAACATAGATGGGCAGGTCACATAATGAGAACGGACGACAGATCGAACGAAAAGAACAGTAGAGTGGACTCCAAGAGAATGCTAAACGTCCCCCAGGACGACCACCTACACGTTGGGCGGACGTGTTCGTAAACAAACTTAATCAGCTGTACCGGCAGCTGCAGTTGTTTTCACAGATCACGGTATGAGACTCGCAAGCAGCTACCATGCTCGAACAAGACCACCACCATGGACTACGACTGCGAGAGAAAGGAACGAATAGCATATGTGCTGGGCGTCCGCACAGCTCGTGAAGACGGACCGTCCAAGTATCCAAGTATCCAGTGTGTGATGCAGAGCGCTTATGAACATTGCGCAACACGCACCCGTAACTTCCTTTGCAGCCGATTATATGAAAAAGAATTCAAAAGTCAGCATCGAAAATCCAACACGGAATGGACCAAAGTGGCTGGTTCGATCCCGAGCTCGCCAAGCCTTGCATTCTTCCGGTCCGTGTTTACTCATTTCTGTTGACGGTTAATTGATGATTGCAGCGATTGTTTAAAAGCATGGCTGAGAAGAATGAGCAAAGCAATGATCCCGGTTGGTATCGTGGATAACGGTTGAGCCCCCGGTAAAGGTATTCGCGTGTTCGAAGCCCTCCTGAGGTTCCGAGTTTTTCCCCATAACTAACTGTCCCTCGTGGTTGTCGTTAATTGAATCGTTGTGAAAGGATAATCGATCTAGAACCATGCTCCATAAAAAACCTAATATTGAGCAACTTTGCTACATCCTAATGGTGTTCCATTCCACTCAATGCACTTGATTCGACTCTGGAGATAATGTTGTGACGAGAAACCTGGGCCTTACATGAACACTTTATTCCAATCAGTGCGACTTGTCAGATAGAGACAACATCAAAACCTCAGTCACAACAAAAAGTTTGACCGGGTTCGTTTAAATTGGTGAAACAAAGAGAAAATTGCAGAAATCAAATTACCAGTAGAAGAAAAACTCACTGATCGACTCCTAGGTATCCATTAGGAAAGTGTTCCGGATAGAAATGAAATAGAAGAACCGCAACGATTGCCAGCGCTCTGATCCCTTGCAGGTCATATCGAAATTTGTCATTCTTTCTATGCAACAAAAAATAGTTAAAACTTGCTAACAAAATGATCTTTCATCTGCCATCCTCCACCTGGGCAACTTTATAAGCCGGAGATTTTTCATGAATCTAAAGTTAGGGCCAAGGTCCCAGTATCACCAGAAATTCGTTAAAAATTGGTGAGGCCGTTTGAAACACATCTGTGTGCAACATGATGTTAACTGTGGTAGTTCGAGCTTACAATAAATGAGCACTAGTTTGTTTTTCTGATTAAGAACGTCTTATGAATAGTTCAGGAATATTTTCAACCTGGTGCTGTCTGTTACATCACTTCCTTCGACGTTCTTTACTCGATCGAAATAAACGAAAACCAGCGACTCCGTTGATTCCATCCTTCCAAAGGCAAGTATGAATTGCCAGTTACATATATAAATAAACACTTAAGTGATCCTTGGATAGCGACGAATATCAATAATAAAATGCAATTTAGTACAATTAAACTACTGGAATTATATGAATTCCTTAATGTTCTCTATAGAAGTTAAGAGTGCTGAAACCTACGGCACTACTCTCTTCACTGAGGATCATCAAGGAAATCTTTGAATGTGCTCAACTACATAGCTTCTTTGTTCTCTTAAAATTCTTCGAGTTATCGAGGAGACCAGAAAAAATTCAATCCAAAAAAAGCTCCACGAATAGTACGGGTTTTTGACTAGGAAGATTATATATGGATAATTTTAAGAGAAGAAGTAACTCCACCAAACACCATGGGATTATTCATGAATACATAGGTGTTACCCCATTCCGAAGTAGAGGAAATACTTAGCAAGATCCAAATGTTTGAGTACGTTCGGATGAAGTAATAGGAAACAATAAATATGATGGGGTATAGACTTTACACATTATCAAGATAAGTTCAAAGATCACAAAACTGTTCAGCAATTTACGTGTGAACACCGAGATGAAGGACAGAACTCTCAGATACGAATCAGATCGTCTGTAAGATGCACTTGACGATAACCCGATACGCACTGTTTTATCTGGCCGATTTCTTGAAGTACAATCGACTTGATCGGCGTTCAACGAGATTCGCAAAGCAGACGATAATCCTCAATCAGGAGCCAAACCCATACGCGAAGAGACTGAAGTGCTTCCCAGATGATCGATTTGAGGAAACCAATCCATTGAAAGAAATGCTGAAATCCGCACAGTAGATATGGATTTCAGTAATGTAAAATATGGAAAAAATTTAAGATTTCTGTGCCATCGTGGACGAGCTTTCCAAGGAAAGGTTAAGTAAATTATACTGCGTTCAAATGCGCTGAGATTCCATCGGTGTTATCCCCCTCAGTGGCACAGTGTATGGGTCCCTAAAACGAAGCCCATATTGCCAGACACTAAACTTTCACTATATCTCATATTTCAAGGGAAATTCTTTCCCAGTGCTACAAATGGCTGTCGAATCGGTCACTCAGCGACGTGGACTTTCATCATCCTAGCAAATGGGCACGTTTAAAATATAGGTACTGTAGTTCTTCAGGATCTGAAGCCCGATAGCGCAGTGTTGGCAATGTATTTTATCACGAGCATGGTGCTAGTTCGATTCCACTTCGGACCAAGCAAAGTTCTCATCCCTCCGGGGTCGGGAAGTTGGTACTGGACTTGTCTGGAAAAAAAATCACTCTCTGCAATTCAAATGGGAACGCTCCAGCCCTGCTATCTTAGGACTCCAGGGAGAATTGCTCGACCAGCATTCTACAACATTCAAGATGAAATGGAAATCATCAACCAGCTTCCGAAGCCACACGTAAAAGTTGGAAGATCTTCGTGGACAATGGATGCGAGGAAGCGAATCGAATGCCAGAAGTGCTGGAATCCGCACAGTAGACGTTAAGGCGGTTCAAATGAAAAAAAAGTTCTTCAGGATTCCAGTGGCCTAAAGAGGCTCTGAGACCGGCAGCTTGTTCATATTCGTTGTAGACAATGCTGTGAAAACTGGTCAACTTTCTAGTTCGAAAGCCTGACTTTCACTTAACCTCGGAATGAATAATCAATATTGTACCTTACGAAGATGCAATACGATTGTTCACAGTGTGTGAACAAAACACAGGTGATTTTACTCAGTCTGTGGAGTAAAAAGGTACGCCAAGGCTCCGAGAAAGGTGAAATCGCCTAAGCGTCAGCCATCGCATTTGAGGAAGCAACGTCCCACTAGCTTACACAAATACAGTTCGTGAGGTAACCTTTTATTCCGAAACTTGTCAGATTGAGCAGTAATTGGAAATAAATGTTCTTTGTGTTTTAAATTCTTGAAAGAATGGTATGGAAGTGCAACCTGCTATTTAAAGAAATCATCCCAGTTTTGATAGCGGCTTCATCACTCCACCAGTTATTTGCGATGCAACGTCCCTCAGCACCGTCTCGAGAAGAATATCTTAAGCAACCTTATTGAAAGTACTCATTGAAGAAAAAAAAGGCACGTGAACGCTGTGATGCATCTCTTAGACTGAATTTCAGTGACTTGTTCGCCTTCATACTATTTTACATATACATATACATATATATAAATATATGTATAAATACATATGTATATATATATATATATATATATATATATATATATATATATAACCCTTATCACACGTTAATACGTTGGACTGCACCATGCTATAACATTTAATTCTGACGAATTAACCACAGGGTAAGAGATCTTATGGCATATTCACTTGAAGAATGGTCGTAGTCGCTGAAGATCAAATAGAGTGAGATGAAATTTAGAACTAACATAAGCGAGGGCGTTTGTTCGTCGAACGATTAGTAGGTGTTGTTAAGGACGAGCAAATGGATATAGTCAATCACCCTGCAGAAGCCACGGCCGGCTCTACGATCGAATACCAGTGAGCGATGACGAGGGAATGATTGTGACGTCTTGGTTTGAAAACGTTCGATATTAGCTGGCAGTGGTAAATGAAGACAGTTTCTGAGGAACTTTGCCTGTTTTCCCTCATTTTTTAATATTTATTTTTGCAAAGAAGAAAAAACTGGACATATTACCGAATATAACTGACTTTTACTGTAGAGGTTAAATGACGGTCGGTTTGAAAAATTCTTGTTTTGCTATTCGCTATGTGCTAGCTAACACAATACCGACTGTTGCAGAATAGATTATCCGTTGAAAAATAAACTGTTATCAACGAACAATCATTGTCAACAACAACCGCCCTGTATAAAAGAGCACCGACTGGTGAATATGCGTCATTCCAGCGGTGCTCGTCAGAAAAAAATCCGAGTCGATACCACGACGAAGACACCACACCGAGAAGACGAGCGATCGTGGACCATCAACTCGGATCAATGGCTTTCATGAAGACGAAGGCGTCTTAAAACGATAGCGGAACAAACACCTTTATGAAGCTCGTGTTAGTTCAACAATCTAAGAAGGTACTGATTATTATTACCGAGGTTAAATGACAATCGGCTTGAAAACTACTATACATATCCTTCCGTACAAATCCTTACACTCGCTGCACTGTTACCCATACCATACCAATCCAGTAATTCAAGGAAAAACACGATCAAAATACAAAAGAATAAGAAATTCTTATTAAAATCTTTTCAATAATTATTAGCGATCATAAGATGGCACTTGCGAATGTCTCTGTGCACCGTGGACGACAACTAAATAGATTAAGTGAGTACACCAAATGCCCACATGACCGCCCACCGTCGATGTGAGTGTTCAAGTAGATAACTCTGCTTCACAATAGGTGAGCATACGAACAAATTAGAACAATTCGATTATTCATATTGTTACGAGACATTTTCGTCTACGATGACATGTTAGCGCAGTGGTTAGAAGTGCCATCCTTACCGTAGTTTCTGTTAGACATCCAGCCGGTAAAGCAGCGTAAACAAATTGCTTCCATACGGCACTATATGAACCAGATAGGCAATAGCTTCTACAATTTTTGATATGGTGGAATTCATAGCTCATCGTTCAGAGAATGATCGGAGCCAAACGCTTTACCCTGTCGCGCAGTACAATAATTGCTTTTCATATCGTCGGTTTGCTGCTGATGGTTCATCTACATTGTACATTGGTTTTGTCCCTGGTCCTTACATAACTGATCATTATTGCGACGTGGAGGATCCATTTTTTTTCGTGAAGCAAAAAGTGTGCACCCCTAATCTGAAAGAATATGGAAAAAAAGAAAAGTAACGTAAGTGTTAGATTCGGTAAGCTTTGAAAAATTTCACTTTAATCACGAAAACCTTTTCACTACGGAAGTTGTCCTCGAGAAGCGCACTAAAATACTTGTTTAAAATTGAGTACAAATGCGATCGAATACATAAATGCACAGATGTAGGACCTTCATTTCATATGAAAGGACAAATAAAATCATTTTTTTAACCTCGGGCTTAGAACTGTTACTAACAATAACTGACTGCTGTCAAACGCAAGCTATGCTGTATGGTGGAGGATTTAGGATCAACAACGCTACAGAAAGTGGATGGTGGAAAACATGCAACATGCGCGGCAATCTAACAGTTTGCATATCAAAATTGGAGTTCTTGTACAAAAATAAATACCATAGAAAGAATCATAACGTCTGCCGTGGAGGTCCATCACATAAGAAATCTCGAGCCGGTTAGTAGCGAGGCCATGTAGCGCGTTCCCACGTGGCGGATAGGGCGTTAATCGCGCACCAAAAGCGACGCTATGTTTCCTGAGGCGCGGATGGATCCAGGGGATGGACTGCCTGTTTCTGCTGCGCCGATTTAGCACATAGTTTCAGTATTCACGAGGCGTATTCATTCACGCGTGTGAGGATGTGTTCAAATTTATGCGAATTGTATGCTACGAGTCAATTCGGCCAAAAGCCTGCAATCGAGTAACAGAGAAATATATGGGAGGCGGTTAGGAGTCGCTTCCAACAAATAAGCTCCATACCACTCTGAGAGATGCTGGCAAGCTACCCCTGAGTATCCCCTAAGCCTCACCTTCACAGCCCAGCAAGCTATAAGTGGGTGTCAAAAAGCTAACAGCATTAGAAGAAACGGGCCTCATTTCCCTCACCCCCAAAAGAGTCCCCAATTCGGAAGCCCTGTAGGACGAGTATGGAGAGGCTGCTAAAATCTCAGTGGCATTATAAGCTGCCTAAATCGCAAAGAACTAAGGTGACGACGATCTGTAGCTACAATGCACGCACACTTGCATCCGAGTCCTCGATGGAAGACTTGCTCATGCAAGAAAGAAGGATAAGGGACGACGTCAACGGCCTGGCCGAGATGACACGACTTGGCCCATTCAACGCAGCTCTTCATCGGGAAATGCGACAGTAGAGGTATCGGATTTCTCGTCAACACGAGTTTATCAGTGATCATCGATTCATCCGAATAACTAACAACCTGAATCGGACGCTTACGATTAAAAAGATGTGGATCAACACCGGCTGTGACAATCTTCGTCGTTTACGCGCCGACATCAAACTACGACGAATAGGAAGTCGAAGCGTTCTATACGGACTTGGAGAAGTTCTACAGAGAAGATCATACATTCTTGAAGGTCATCACTGGAGATTTCAATGACAAGAATGGACCAAGAAGAACGTCTGAAGAACGTCACATTGGGACCAACGGATTAGAAAGGAACGAACAGGGTGAGCTGTTGTATGTGTTTATCATGGCGACCAAGTGGCAACTCGCAATTCCAAAAGCCCCACCCCTCAACGCTGGACGTGGGAGTGTCCCAATGGGAGTACCACAACGAAGTAGACCACCTCGTAGTGAATAGAAGGTTTTGCCTAACCGATTTTGCTGTTGTCCCAAAATACTGCACGGGATCCGACCATCGCCTCCTTCGTGCAAGATCCTATTTCTCGCGGAAAGGAGAAAAAGCCGATAAATTCGAAAACGGAACTACCCAGAACCACCATACACTGGGACTTATTCAATTAATTAGCCGGCAGTTGGAAAGATACCGTTGTCGGTAACATCGACGAAGACCACGATCGGGCTCATTCGTCACATCTTCACGTCAGCGCTATGAAAGCTGAGAGTTCGAAAGTCACCAGGAAACGTCTGTCTCCAGAAACGCTCGAGCTGATACGCCAGCGTGGAATCGCACGAGCTGCAGGCAACCGCGAACTAACATCCCGAGCTTGCAAAACAGTGCAGACAGGCGATAAAAGAAGGTCTTTTATAGAGAAGAGCAGCAGGCATGGTCGAAACTGCAGAGGCTGGGAAAAAGCGTACGCAAAGCCCTACTGAAGCTTCGCCAATTACTAGACCAAGACGATTGCACTCCGACGTCCCAGACGGAACAGTTACAGCGTCCAGAAAGGCAATGGAGAAAATTATTTACGAATACTACTCAGATCTCTTCGATAACCACGTCCACCTTTCCGTCATATGAAATAAAGGAGGACGGATATGTTGTACCACCGGTTCTCCCTTCCGAAATCCGACATGCCATTTCGTCGGTGAAAAATCGAACAGCACCAGGTCCGCAAAGGATAAGACCAGAACACGTGAAGAACCTTCCGCCAGTCCTCGTAAGCACACTGGCTAGGCTCTTCACACATTACCTGTCTGAATGCAAGGTCCCCACTCAGGGGAAGACCAGAAAGACCGTGTTATTGTTCAAAAAGGGTGACCTACACAATATCAGCAACTATCGCCCAATCTGCTTGCTGTCTGTCGTCCACAAACTTTTCACTTGAGTCATCCTAAACAGGATTGCCAGAACACTGGACGAAGGACACCCATGTGAGCAAGCAGGGTTTCGAAAAGGACAAGATTCATTGAAGAATCGCGAGAGTACAAAAGACTGCTCTGTCTCACTTTCATCGATTTAAAGAAGGCCTTTGACTCAATTGAGATAGAGGCAGTCATGGAAGCCCTTGATAGTCAGGGAATCCCCACCTAGTACATAAAGACTCTTCTTGAGCTGTGCAAAAATTCCACAACCAAGATATCACCATTCTACAACGATATTAACATTGACGTCAAAAAGAGGAGTTAGGCAAGGCCATAGCATTTCGCCGGAATTTTTTTACCACCACCCTCGAGAACGTAATCCGGTCATTAGAATGAAACAACATGGGAGTGAAAATCGATGATCGCAGTTACATAATCTTCGCTTTGGTGATGACATCGTCCTTATAACACCAAACATTAGCCAAGCGAAACGTACTTTGATAAAGCAAGCGGAAAGATTGGTCTTCGACTAAATCTCACAAAAACGATGTTAATGAGGAACGGATTGGTGTCTTATGTCCCATTCACGCCCAGCGGAATGAATACCTCCGAATACTCCAGTTATTTCTATCTAGGTCGGGGAATTAGCACGTTGAACGAATTTGCTCCAGAGTTGAGCAGAAGGAAACGAGCCGCTTGGCGAGCTTTCATAAGCATCCAGGATGTAGTAATGAGAACAAAGAACACCTGATTCCGTGCCCACCTTTTTCGACTAAACGATACTTGCTGCCCTAACGTATGCGTCAGAAACTTGGTCGCTGCGTATATAGGATGAAAGATCACTCAGCGTTATTAGACATGCAGTCGAAGGAACGATGCTAGGAGTATCTGGTGTTACGCAAATAAGGGAAGGGATCCGAAACTCCCAACCTGCGTCAACGATCAAAAATCAAAGATGCCGTTCTGTACGCCAAACTCAAAAAGTCGAAGATAAGTTGGGCCGCACACGTAATGCGTATGAACGACAACTGATGGACAAGAGTCGTTAGTGACTGGATTCCTCGAAATGTTAAACGCACTGCAGGAAGATCACCGGTCCGATGGTCAGAGTTCTTTACAAAAAGCCAAGAAGAAAGATATGATACTCAATCAACGAATCCCTATAACGAGCAGAACCCATTAGGCTACTCTTGCACGCGACAGAGAAAAATGGAAGATTTACTGCCCCCCCGCTTGAGTCGCTCGACGACCAACAGGAGTACAGGTAATGCAGGCGATCTCAACGACTGAAACAATTTTTAACGAATTCTCTAGACTGGTCCTCTTCTAGCATTGCTTTATAACAGCACTTATTTCGTTTGTGATAAAAAGCAAGCTAAATTGGGCCATGTTTTTATCAAAACTGTCATTTGAGGGGCATTGCTTCTCCTTCAAAGTTATCCCTAGAAGCTGTCCTTTCACAGCTATTGGAAATGGCTGTTTGCCGCACCAAGTTCAGAGATTCTTCCTTGTACTCTCTTACTGTGTACGTGCTGGCGGCCGCTTTGAAACACATTTCTCAAAAGCGTTTTTTCTGTGTGGATTGTGACAGCAAAGATAATGAACGATTACGTTCTTGCTGCTTGGCTTTTTGGTACAATTTGCTGATGTAGCTGATTTGATATATTGGTGCGAACACTCAAAAAAAATGATGTCATTCTCTCTTCTTTTTCTCTCACGTGTAAATTTTGTACTCCGAGTGTTCGCTCAATAGCTCAAAAAAAATTGTCCCTGTCCTCTCGCGAGAAGTAGATGAAAAAACAATCGTCGATCTACCTGCAGCAAAGTAGTGGCTTAAGACCGTGTCCAGAGGCTTCAACTGTAGACATGAACGTAATGACAAGGTTTGGTTCCTGTCGCTTTCCCATTGCCAATCCACTCATTTGTGTGCTCTGTATGCCAGAGCATCTGCCTTGCGTTATGTAGGCGATCGAGGAACATTTTAACGTTCTTGAGATGGGCTAGGATATGTTCCAGCAACTGAATGAGTATTAGGGCTATAAATGGTGCAATTCTATTCGTAGACTCTTCTACACAGTTGGGGATGTGTCTAGCTTTGACTGTTGAAGGATTCGTGGATATTTGCCAATGAAAAAAGAACCTTTGGTTTCACGTACTTCCAACTTTGGCACCGCTAAATTACGGAATTGTCCCTAATCTTTTTGCTTCCATGCCGAATTAGATCCTGCCATTAAAAGCGGTCGTAATGACGCAAACCTCATCACGACGATGAGCAATAGGCGTGTCATTTGGATATGAAGTTGCGCACAAAAGGTGGACATGTGACATTATTAACCCGCGTATCATACAAACAATTTGTTGCCGACAGATAAACTGTTATTATTTGTCCTCCCAACATATTTCACATCTTTCGCTTAGCTAATAGTACGACTAACAATGATGGAGACTCATACCTAGGCTACCTTATGACCTTCTTACCACAGTACCAGGCATTTTTCGAATTGAGTGTGAAGAAAACTGCGACTAGAATAACGAGATTTGAGAAAATGTGAGATTGATTAACATGACGACAAAGAGTTACTTTTACGAAGCCAGAGGGCTTGATTACATGCTCACCTATCCTTCGTTGCCTGTCAATGCCATCGTTGGTTATGGTACGGAAAGATGCATATCAGCTCTATCAGATGTTGACATTGTGGAATAATCACATATTTATCTCGTATTTAGCCCACATATTCAGCTCAACAAGGTCTTTTGAAACTGAAGCTGTAATCGTACTACGCTCTCCATTGTTTTTATTCCGATCATTCTCTCTCTGTGGTTTTCTCAGTAAAGTAAAGTCTGAGTTTTGGTTTTTTCCATTCCCCTGCCTGTTTTCTTCGTCGTTGAGAGTTTTTCCGACATCAGTGTTTCTCTGCTGGAAAAAATTTCAACTGTTTTCAGACGCAGGCCGAAGACAGCATTCTTTTGCGACAATGGGCAGTGAAAGTGACGTCACGGAAGTCTGCAAGGTGAATAGTATAAGTAATGAATTTTCAGGACCAACATTCTACCATCATTTTATTTAAACTTGTTTGGTAAGACAGCGTTTTTTTCTAACAGAGACGGGGACAGTAGTAACGAGATTTATCCAACGCTTACTAACATTTCGGCTGCTTTCCCTTTTTCGGTTCTTACAAAGGTGAATTTGGAAGGCAATCTACTTAGTCAAACACTTTCATAACCCAAGCAAAAAAGATCTCGATACACACGTTTCATTTGCATAGTAAACAGCTTTCTTTAAATACTCATCGCTCTTTGCTGTGTTTTCAAATTAGTGGGGAAAATCGGCAGCATTACATGTGAGAGGGATGTGCCTGGTTCAGGTCAAAAGATCGGCGTGAGGTACGGCGGCAGGTTATATGTGATCGGCAAATGCTTCTACCGACTGTTCGAATTTGAAGAGGATATGGTTTAAGTACAAGTTCATTGACTTGGTGTTATTTTATGCGGACGCACAAATGGTATACCCGAATCGACAGTGTGTTCTTCCGCAGACTCTTTGCAAGGGATGAGATAAACCCTATTTGAACTCATGTAATCACCATCTGTACCGTTAAGGCGTATAGTCGAGTTTTACGTTACACATGGACGGTCATACGAGCCGTTCCAAACTAACCGGCGTTTTAGAGTACTCAATAGTAATTCAACCACTATCATAGACTTCTTTAGACTGCCCTTCTTTAGCAATGCTTCATGGCTACACTCGCTTCGTTGGAAATGAACGGTAGGATAAACGGGAACCTAATCTCATCAAAATTATCGTTTGGAGGCGTAGATTATCCTCTACACCTATTACTAGGAGCTGCCGTTTTGCAGACCATGGAAATGGCTACTCTTCGCTTTAATTTCAATGATTCATGCTTCTGTCCACTTCTAGCGTGAGCACTAGTGGCTGCTCGAAATTTGTTTCTAATCGTTTGGTTGTGCTGCCCTTTTAGGATAGATTAATGTGGGCGTATCAGTACAGGGTTTCCACCTTAGATATGAACCCAATGGCAAGGCCTGGTAAACGTCGCTGTACCATTGCACACCCTCCATTTTTGAGAAATGCTTCCTGGACCATCTGAATATTGAGCAATTTAGGGATTTCTTTGAGAGGACCACCAGCTGCTAAGTCAAGAAACCACATACGTTTGTTACCGCATTATGGTGCATTAGGGGACGAGTACGGCTTGCATGGAGGAGTCATTAGACACGTTTTCGTAAAAGTTCTCAACAGTAAAGGGTAGGTAACGTGCTGCGCTTGCTCCTTTCTGTGTTCGGTTTTCGCTATGGTGTTTTTGAATTCATATTCAGATGGTCGGTGTTGAACAGTGGTGTTTAAGATGTCCTAACTGCATCTCAACATCTAACTCGCAACAAATCACTGCGATCTCCCCACATTTATCATCAGTTCATAGTCTAATAGTTTCTTACTTGAAATGTTCTCGAACCTGTTGAGTACCACATTTTTGCTGGTTGAGTAAACTTTTTTCTCACCAGGATGGTCAAGGACATTGAGAGTTTCATCCGAAAGGATGCGATAGTTGGTGTCTACTTAGCCATTCGGAACCTACTGTCTAAGGAAAACTCGAGGAGAAGGAAGTGGCGAAATCTCTAGTCTAGCTTGGTTACTCTGAACGCTGCGCTACACACGCGAAGAAAACGCTGACTGATACGCAGTCTTTTTAAAGAACGTTTCAACCTCCTCGAGCACTCATTTCATTATCTGCAAAAGCGTTTTTAAGCCACTGCCTTTCGACGTTGAAACTTACTTTCTGTTTTTTAGATGGAATTCCTAAAACTGGCGCATTCTAAATTTTTGCCGCAAAGGTGAATAAAGTGATCTCCACCTCCAACTTTCCACGAGATTTATGGTAAATCGTAATCACAAGCTGGCAAGAGGCGATGATCCGAGAAAGCACAAGCGTTCCTTTCGACATTCCAACGAAAGAAAATCTTACCCAATCGGCAAATTACCAGCTACATGAAGATTATGTTGCTGTCCGCATAACTGTTCCTAATTGGCGAAAGATCATTTACCCCAAATTTGCTATCAATGACAGTACAGAGTAAAATGTTAGAAAAACTTACGTATAAAGCAATAGCAGGAGAAATTAGAGCAAACAGCGAACTTTTTTATGAGTTGAACTCATTTCTGAGATAATACAGGTGATCTTAACGACTTAAACAGATTTAACAAATTCTCTAGACTGTCCTTCTTTCAGCATTGCTTTATAACAGCGCTTATTCCGTTCGTTATAAAAACAAGCTAAATTGGACCTTGTTTCTATCAAAACTGTCATTTGGGAGCATTGCTTCTCCTTCGAATTTATCCATAGAAGCTGCCTTTTCATAGCTATTGGAAATGGCTATTTGCAGTACCAAGTTCAGGGATCTTTCTTGTACTCTGTCACAAATCGCGTTGCTAAGACAAACGATGGCTTTAGTCTTACAAACGACATATTTTCTTCGCCGCTGCGTAAAACATCGAGCCGTCCCGAACGTTCTCAAACGAAGACGACGAATAAGCAGGACAGCTATTAAGTAATGAATTTCGAAATGTAAATGTTCCAGTAGTTTCACGAATTTGCGTGTCATCCTGCGTGTATTTCCATCGACAACCTTAGCTAAGAGTAATCCAACACCAGGATCCACCACCATCCTGGTATCAAAGTCGCATGGTGGTAAATCTTCCTCTGATCCACAAGGGTTGCAACTGTTTGTGGCGGTGAAGACCTGGGGCAGACTTTGGCCTGGCTGACTTCAGGACTCCTGGGACCATAGTGGCTTAACCCACAAATCTCTGAAAAAAAGGAGAACATGCTTGGGCCCGCACAACCAATGAGGACGGGCCATTCAAGTATCAAGTGTCAAGTAAGTGTTCCAATAGTGCAGACCTTGACCAGGCTGATCCTGGGATCCCAGGGAACCACAATAGCTCAACCGGTGAGTTCTAAAAAAGGAAAAAAGGAAAAATGGAGACTCTGCTGGCGCCCGCACTACTAGTGAAGACGGTCCGTCCAAGTATCCAAGTATCCAAGTAAGTTTTCCAATCCTAGTCTGTTTGTATTGCGAGCCGAACAAGTGATTCTCTCAGCTGAAGAGGTCCGTTTCGAAGGAAGCTAAGCATTTGGGGGAACCACCACTGGGAGAAAATAGTGGGAGGATCAATCGATTTTTCACTACATGATTCCGACAAAAAATTATAAAATATAGAGAATTCCTCTATCAGATAGAAAATTCTCCATCTATCTAATCAATGCATCCCATGGGTCCATGGAGACCGCGTTACTACAACGACGCGTGCGTACCCTGCGTCTATGTCCCGTTCGGGTCAATGGGCATGAATCGCTCTATCAGATAGAGAGTTCTCTATCCACCTAATCAATGCATCCTATGGGTCGATGGAGATCGCGTTACTACAACGACGCGTGCGTACCCTGCGTCTATGTTCAGTTATGGCCAATTGGGCAAGCCACTCGCTGGGACGCAGCCACGCCTACCGCCACCGGAATTTGGCCCGCGACGCCTTGGTGAGCGCCGTCGCCAGCTCCATCATTGCCCCTCTCCCGATTGATCTTTCCTTACAGATTCATTTGCTTAGGTCGTAGTGATAGGAATTGTAATCGTTAGCTCTTGCATTGTTATTATGTTAATATTATCGTTGATTCTCGCGTATGTGTTGACATGAGTTCGATGCTCTCATCGTTCACAGGTTGTTTACGAACGGCTCTCCGCTATTATTCGCTCCCTCGAACGCTCTTCCTACTCTTGTGCTGTGAGCCGTTACATTGGTGCATGCATTATTGTCAAGGCACTTTTATTAGAAAGAAAAAGGAACCCACTGAACCACCTTATTTGTAGTTTGCTGTGCGTAAGAAACCCACTGAACCACCTTATTTGTAGTTTGTTGTGCATAACCTCATTACATTGTTGTGTAAATAGCATGTATATGCAAATAAAGGTTTAATTACCCAAGTTTGAGGTACTTTACGAACGGCTGTCCACTATTATTTGCTCCCTCGACGCTCTTCATACTCTTATGCTGTGAGCCGTTACATTGGGTGCATTGACTAATTCGACTCGAACTCAAAGGAACAAGCACCAACGGACATGCCGGCAACTGGCCAAACCTCAACAAAGGAAACTACCTTCGATTGCGTTAGATTGAATTAAAAAAAATAGAATGACAACTGTCTTCTCCGCTCGTCAAAGAGTATTAACAAAAAGCATAACCGCTTCTTATCTACCTTAATTAGCTATGAAAACGAAATAGACACACCAATAAACTTGTCATCGGAACAAACCAGCAGGATCGAGTACATTACTAAACGGCGAAGGAAGATAGAACAAGCCAAATCAGCTATTGAGCATGATAGGAGCACCGCCCAGACCGCGCTAGATGCTTACGCCATGATAGCAGACCAATTCCAGCAAAACCCCAATACTCAAGCAAAAGAGGAGCTGCAACGCTACCAACATGAACGTAGAAGAAACAGTGGAACACCTCGACGAAGCGGAACGCTGTCTCTCTAAGATTCTGGACTTAAGAAAAACGTTGGAAGGCACCGAAACTATCCTGCTAAAGGACTCAGACGTCTATCCACCTCTAACTAATCTACCACCCATCCCTATTCCAAAATTCAAAGGAGACATAAGGGAGTGGGAAGCATTTTGGGGAGCATTCAATTATAATGTGCACTCACGCCGGATGGATGACCTCTAAAAAATGACCTATCTGCTGGACGCCCTTCAGGGAGAAGCAAAAGAATGCGTCAAACAGTATCAAATATCGTAAAGTACTTATTCAATAGTAATACAGCATTTGAAAGAAAAGTACGACAATAAACAAGCCCTGGTCCGTCATCTGCTACATAGATTACGTACAACAGAAGCAAAGACGAAACGCATCGAAGATCAGGGAAAAACTGTGTGAAAGCCTTCATTTGATAGTTGTTCAACTGCAACAAAAAGGAGAATTCACCGATATTTTGCTCTTACAGCAACTACTGTTAAAGAAATTCACAACAGAGATTCAACGGCATGCGCGGCAAAAAGGACGACAGCGAGGAGAAGATACAAAAACATGCGAACTGCTGAAGGATGTCAAAGACTACATAAGGGAGGAACTCGAACTACGGGACCAAGAGCAAGAGAGGCCCATGTTAAGAACGCAACACATAAATCAGCCAGAAAGGACGTTCAAAAAGTACACGATATTCATGCTTCTACTGCAACAAAGTAGGACACCTACCAAACGATTGTGCGGAGATAAGAACTCAACAAGAAAGAGTACAAATTATTAAAACTCGTAATCTCTGCTACAATTGCGGTTCATCATTGCATCAGCTTCCGGACTGTAAAGCAGGCCCGTGCCGAAATTGCAATAAGCACGGACACCACACTTCCATTTGTAGGTATCAGCACGTAACAGCGGAATACAGACCGAGAAAAAGGAGGAAATACTACAAGTGACAGAACAAACGCACCTACGAAAAGTTACCAAATACCACTCCAAGGGAGAAAGAAACCCAGTTCATCAAAAAATCAATACAGTAACGTCTGAAGAGACGTGGCCTGAGGATACTGTCGTTCTTCATGCTAAGAGGGAACACGCACCCAACAGTCAAATTTTAGCAGGACAGGCGAAAGTGTTCAGTCCCGACAAGACGAGACAAGAAATAACGGACGTCATCCTCGATACAGGTTCTGACCGCTCATTCATTACTAATGCGCTAGCCAATCGCCTTCAACTACGAAATAGTGATTCCATCGAATTAACCATCCACACATTCGGTGACTCAGAGCCGATTACTAGGACATGCGGCGTCACTACGTTGAAATTGAAGGATGCCTTTGGATCAGTGCACGAAATTACGGCAACTAGAATCGATAAGATTACACAACCGTTAGAACGCCTAAATCTAAACGGAGAGGACACAGAATTTCTCGAAAATCATAAAATTAAGCTCTCGATCAATCCAGATCTTAACACCATATATCCACAAATCCTTCTCGGATGCTCAGATTCTCTCGCCATGCTTGATAGCGGAATAAACCCAGCAAGAACATTGCCATCAGGATTAAAATTAATCCCATCCAAACTTGGATATCTTGTGACACGAACGCTCCACGACCAAAGCAATAAATCGAGAGAGAGGGTACCTCTGAGGTGAAATGCCACACATGCAGGTCAGCATATAACTGAGCAGCAGTCACGGGAAAAGTGTTGGTCACTAGAATCATCAGGAATCCATGAATACACAGGACCAAGTGCACAAGAACGACAGCAACAGAACGACGAGATCTGGGAAGAGTTTCAGAGAACAATAGAGAAACGGGAAGACGGCTATTATGTGCGCCTCCCTTGGAGAAATGATGCAGGCACATTACCAGATAACAAAAGCATCGCGGTGAAAACGATTGCAGGCGACAATAGCCAAGCTAAAGCATGATCCCAGTTATGTTCCAAAATTATCACGAAACCATCAAGGAACAACTAGATCAAAATATCATTGAAAGATGTTGACGAATCAAGACCAACAAAAAGGAGCGGTAATACATTACCTTCCACACCAAGCGGTCCTCACTCCGAACAAAGAAACTACAAAGTTGAGAATTGTTCACGATGCATCTGCTCACCTTAAGAAGGCTTCCTCATTAAACGATCTCTTTCATCAAGGTCCACTATTCCTAAAACAAATATACGACATTTTACTTCGGTTTTCGCATCGGAAATGTCGCAATGATTAGCGACGTCGAAAAGGCTTTCCTACAAATACGGCTGCACGAAATAGATAGAGACGCGACACGATTCCTATGGATCCGAGATATCTCACAACCTCTGGAACCAAGGAACATAACCGTGTACAGATTTACACGAGTTACGTTTGGACTCAATTGTTCACCATTCCTTCTAGCAGGAACAATTAAACACCATTTAAATAACTGTCAAAATGACCCTAAATTCGTCAACCACCTCATCAGTAACACTTATGTGGATAACGTGATTTTAACGGTCGCTTCAACACAAGAAGCAGTGTCGGCATACAAAGAAACAAAAGCAGATATTCAATGATTTGAACATGAATTTACGTGAATTTCTTTCAAACGACAAGGACTTTCTACAGCAAATTCCTCAAAACGGATCGAGCATCAAATAGTCTACAAAAAGTCTTAGGCATACCTTGGCGTTCCACGGAGGATAAACTGCTTATCTCATGCAAATATTCAACAAAACCAAAACTGACCAAACATGCAATCGTCGAACAGGTAGTTGCTATCTACGATCCTATGGGGTGGCTCACGCCACTCACATTAAGAGGAAAGCAATTTCTTCAAAACCTCTGGAACTTCGACTATACGTGGGACAGTGCTCTGTCAAAGGAACACAGAGACCAGTGGAGAAAGAAAGTTATTGATTTTAACGGATTTGAAGTCTTCATTCCACGAAAAGTAGCCCAGATTGGAGTTTCATCCAGGCTGATTCTCTTCGCGGATGCTAGCAAACATTGCATGGCCACGTGCGCCTACATTGTTTCCAGTGATGAATCACAACTACTCGCAGGGAAGTCTAAGTTACCATCAGTCAGGAACAGTCCCAAAATTCCAAAACTTGAACTAAATGCATTAACATTGGCAGCACGGTTAGCATATTTAATATGTATCACTACATCACTAAACAACCTCACTTCTATTACAAATATAAGTATACTCTCGGACTCAGAAGTCGCGCTCAGCTGGATACGGTCCCAGGAGGTGCACAAAACCGCAGGAGTGTTGGTGAAGAACCGCATAAAGGAAATACGCCGAATAGTGGAAAACCTACCAACACCCGTACAATTTGGCTACATAGCCACTGATCAAAATGCTGCTGATTGTGCTACAAGAGGACTAAACAAGTTCGAATTACAAGACCACATATGGTGGAAAGGACCGGCATTCATTAAGGAAATACACGAACAAAAAAGGTCAACACCTTTTTTACATTACAGCAAGGAAGCACACAAAGGGCACAAGTATCCTCAGCCACATCAGTAACCACCACAACCGTCGCAGGAATTACTCGACTGGAAGCGATTCAATAGACTTACAAGAGCAAAGAGAACAACTGCATATGTTCTCAGATTTATAAGCAAAACCAGCTCTAAGGTACGGAAGGAACTGCGTGACCGGATATACAAGAATATCCCAGAACTCTACGCAGTGTCAACAGAAACATACATCACGGCCATAGAGCAAGAAGCAGCCTTACGAGCTGTGATACGAAACCACCAAGCAGTTCATTTTCCTTTACGATCAATGAAGGATTACAAGCATTTAAAGTTATATCACGATGAATGGGGAATCATTCGGTGCAAAGGCAGATTAAACAAGGCAGACCTACCACGTGAAGCTCAGCAGCCAATTCTAATCAGCTCTAAAACGGCACTAGCAGAACTAATAGTTGTCGAGGCACATCTCCCGTTCCACAATGCAACAGGGCCACACCATAGCTAACGCATGCGAAAGATTCTGGATGACGAGTATACGGCAAATCGCTAAGAAAGTTATAAGACAATGCGTACCCTGTCAAAGGATGAGCAATCTCCCCTACAAATATCCGCCGATGGATGACCTTCCAGAAAGAAGAGTGAGACGATCACGTCCGTTTGAGCATGTAGGAGTAGACTATTTCGGACCACTAACAGCGAGAAATAATGATGGAACGACAAAGGTCTACGGCATCATCATCACGTGTGCGACAACCAGACTACTTCATCTAGAACTCTTACACAGCGTAACGACGAATGATTTCCTGCTAGCCCTAAGACGATTTTTTTGCCAGACGAGGAGTGCCTAAAACTATCACATCTGATAACGCATCCAATTTCCTACTGAGCGAACAAATTCTACAAGAGGCAATTCTTCCCGTTATTAACGATGTGTCATTAGCAAATACAATGGCAACAAAGGGAGTAACATGGAGGACAATTACGCCGTATGCTCCGTGGCAGGGGGCATTTTACTAGCGTCTCATAATGTCTGTAAAATACTCTTTATACAAAGTATTGCCAAAGACGATCCCAACAACGGAGGAATTGGAAACCCTCTTGGTAGAAAAAGAGGGAAATCTCAACAGTCGACCTCTCTCATACCAAGAAGAAGGCTCTGACAACCTGGTAGCCTTGCGACCAATCGACTTTATCCAGCGAGACATGATAATAACATATCCATTCGAGTTCAGCAGTGAGGAAGAAGATGATAGGACGTATCTTCCACCCCAAGAGGCAGCATTACTACGCACGCGAAGGGAAGTGCAGGATGCTTTCGCATCAAGTTACAAACTGACAGAACAATATTGGAGTATTTGGAGCCAAGAATACTTGAAAAGTCTTCGAGAGACTGATAAACTCGATATAAACAACAAACGAGGCACTCCATTAACCCCAACCATAGGTACGGTGGTACTAATTCACGATCCAATTCTGCCACGAAACAAGTGGAAAATGGCGCGCATCGTCGACTTGAGACAGTCAGAAAGTGGTGCGATCCGAGAACCACAACTCAAATTGCCAGCCCCGGACGTATCACAAGGAGACCAATTAATCTACGGATTCCGCTTGAACTAGGAGGCAACCCAACAAAGAAACAGTTAGAAAAAAAGGGAAGGGATGGAGTCGCCGACTCTAGTTCCGCAAAGCGCGGTGGGAATTCCAAATCAACGCTATAATCTTCGACCTCGATCATGTGACAACAAAACACCGATAGATTCACAAAGGATCCATTTTTCGCAAGGCGAGGAGGAACGTGAACCAAAAAATTACCCCGGAGTAAACGGTCAAGAAGGAAGCGAATCCCCGAATCACCACTATAACTTTCGACCACGAAACTCCACTCAAGCTATAACATCGTTCACCGTCTAGCCCACTCCTTATAGTAAAGAGGGGGACTATAGAGAATTCCTCTACCAGATAGAGAGTTCTCTATCCACCTAATCAATGCATCCTATGGGTCGATGGAGATCGCGTTATTACAACGACTCGTGCGTACCCTGCGTCTATGTTCAGTTATGGCCAATTGGCAAGCCACTCGCTGGGACGCAGCCACGCCTACCGCCACCGGAATTTGGCCCGCGACGCCTTGGTGAGCGCCGTCGCCAGCTCCATCATTGCCCCTCTCCCGATTGATCTTTCCTTACAGATTCATTTGCTTAGGTCGTAGTGATAGGAATTGTAATCGTTAGCTCTTGCATTGTTATTATGTTAATATTATCGTTGATTCTCGCGTATGTGTTGACATGAGTTCGATGCTCTCATCGTTCACAGGTACTTTACGAACGGCTCTCCACTATTATTCGCTTCCTCAAACGCTCTTCATACTCTTGTGCTGTGAGCCGTTACATTGGTGCATGCATTATTGTCAAGGTATTTTATTAGAAAGAAAAAGGAACCCACTGAACTACCTTATTTGTAGTTTGTTGTGCATAAGAAACCCACTGAACCACCTTATTTATAGTTTGTTGTGCACAACTTCATTGCATTGTTGTGTAAATAGCATGTATATGCAAATAAAGGTTTAATTACCCAAGTTTGAGGTACTTTACGAACGGCTGCCCACTATTGTTTG